>OZ010593.1:21444671-21467171 GCA_963932145.1 Acanthosepion lycidas
TTCTTGTATATATATTCTAAGTTGAATCAGCATGTACGTAAGAAAAATGTTCAACTCAACCTTTCACTGTATAATGTCCGATCTTTGCTAGCTGAAGTGAATAAAAGTAATATATTGAAAGATATTTGTTGTTCAAAATATATATTCTTCATTCTTCGTATAAATTCAAAAACATATGATCCCTAACCATTGCAGTTTGACGTAGTTAGTAAGCTTCTTCTCGTTAGATCAATTACAACTGAATAGTGAGTTCGATCCCCACTGAGTGTATTATACTTATGGCCTTGAACCACATCTAAGTTACGCTTAGAAAATCATTTATCACCACGAACAAATTCCCAGAATCAGGTCAAATGAACGAACATAATATAATTTTTTTTTTTATAGTTTCTTTGTTGGTGGAAAAAGCTTGCTTCACTCTTTCTACATATATTCTAAATTGAATTAGTGTGTGTGGAGGCAGAATTTTGATCTAAAACATTCACTGTATAATGTCCGATCTTCGCTGGCTGATGTGAATAAAAGTAATATATTGAAAGATATTTCTTGTTCAAAATATATTTTCTTCATTCTTCGTATAAATTCAAAAAGATATGATTCCCGACCGGAGCAATTTGACGTTGTTTAGCAAGCTTTTACTCGTGAGATCAATTACGAGTGAATAAATCTGAGTGAATCATACTTCCGACATGAAGCCACATCTAAGCTACGCCTAGAAAATCATTTGGGCCACTTCGATGTGGTGTAATATTTCGTAAGCTTTTGTTGCTACATAAATTACGACTGAATAGGGAGTTCGATCCTCACCGAGTGCATCATAATTCCAGCATTGTGCCACATCTGAGCTAAGTTTAAAATGTCACCATATGGTGCCTGCCTGAAAAGTCTATGTGGGCTCGTGGATAGGAAATTCATTCTTTTTGAGTTCTGTGATTATTTAGACTATAGAATATATGATTCTTTCAATGCCTGGGAGCCTAATATTGGGAGAAAATTGAGCGGCACCTGAGGGAGAATCTTTTATAGATATTTTGAGTCTATTTGTTGACACTGACATTTGGATAATTCGCTTTGTGTTATTGGATTAATTAGCATCTAATTTTATCAATATTTCTTAATAGAAGGATTACATTGTTAATGTCACTTAGTGCAATTAGTCCAAAGGTAGAACAGTAAATATATGGAAAGTTAAAACCCGAGGAATGATAAAAAAATGTCTTAGACAAAACAAGTTTCAAGCATAACGGTGAACAATGAAACATTGTCTTATTCTTCTTGCCTGTTTATTTCTTTTTAACCCATATTGATTTTATTAAGAAAGATAAATATTTCGTTGGAAAGAAAAGAAAAGAAGACTGAACTGTTTCTTTATAGATCCTATTCTCTTAAAAATTTCAATGTGGCACCAACATCCTAAAGGGCATTGGAACAGCGAAAGATCCGTGACAAAAGGTACGCAGAGTTTAAGGAACAGAAAAGCTTCCTTAGAGAAAGAAAATAGTACTGAGCTGTCATGTGATGTCAGTCCTCCGAGATAGCAGTGAAAGCTGGACAATTCCATTGACGAAGATATTTTTAAGCTAGAGAGAGAAAGAAAATAGTACTGAGCTGATACGTAATATCAGTCCTCCGAGATAGCAGTGAAAGCTGGACAATCCCATAGACGAATGGATGTTTAAGGTACAGAGAGAAAGAAAATAGTACTGAGCTGTTACGTAATATCAGTCCTCCGAGATAGCAGTGAAAGCTGGACAATCCCATAGACGAATGAATTTTTAAGGTACAGAGAGAAAGAAAATAGTACTGAGCTGTTACGTAATATCAGTCCTCCGAGATAGCAGTGAAAGCTGGGCAATCCCATTGACGAAGAGATTTCTAAGCTACAGAGAGAAAGAAAATGGTACTGATCTGTTACGTAATATCAGTCCTCCGAGATAGCAGAGAAAGCTGGACAATCCCATAGACGAATGGATTTTTAAGGTACAGAGAGAAAGAAAATAGTACTGAGCTGTTACGTAATATCAGTCCTCCGAGATAACAGTGAAAGCTGGACAATCCCATTGACGAAGATATTTTTAAGCTAGAGAGAGAAAGAAAATAGTACTGAGCAGTTACGTAATATCAGTCCTCCGAGATAGCAGTGAAAGCTGGACAATCCCATTGACGAAGATATTTTTAAGCTAGAGAAAGAAATAGTACTGATCTGTTACGTAATATCAGTCCTCCGAGATAGCAGAGAAAGCTGGACAATCCCATAGACGAATGGATTTTTAAGGTACAGAGAGAAAGAAAATGGTACTGATCTGTTACGTAATATCAGTATTCCTATATGGCGCAATTACTGATGATCAAAGACTTTAAGTAACTTCAAATGTGAATGAGTACTGAACTGTTAGGCACTATCAATATATCAGTCCTATGAGATAGCAGTGAATGTTGGGCAATCTCCTCACAGTTGAAGAAGAGAAGTGTGATTGGATGAATAATGGATTGTTTTCTCGAGGAATTAAAGATTGTAAAATGGCTGGATTTATTTTATAATTGAAACACAGATGGCAAGCAAGAATAGAAATGTTTTTGAGTAAAAAATAGAAAATCGAGACATAAAATGCATCCAAAAAAAAAAAAAAAAAAAATCTATTGATTGCTTCATTTAAACCGAAAATCGTTTGAATGATTGTCAGATAAAATCAAGATGAAAACCTTTTGCTGTTAGCAAATACAAACTGAGATATGGGAACCTTTTTCTTTTATTTATTTAAATATGAACTCAAAATCTATATAAATGAAACTCAGTGTACGTGTGTCCGTCCGTCCGTCCGTTCATTGTTCGATCTCCGCAAATCTTAAACAACCTGATGTAACAGGTAGTAACTAATTTAGTTGCACGCGATCAAAAATTAAATAAATAACTCATTTAATCTTAAATTTAAATATCGAACAGAGTGACAGGTTAAAAAAAAAAACAATTTTTTATTAAATTTTTAACTTTAATTTCGTTTTTCGTCGCAATTTCAATTGATATCGTCAAATTAAACCGTAATTAAAACTTAACTGTGCAGGGACTTTTGCCTATATGTATTTTTTCTAGTATGTTTACTGTCACATATTTAAAATATTATATAGTTCGAGTTCCCTAATGTCTTTTAAGAGTGACCATATGTGATGGGATCATAAAGAATGCTGATTTTAAAAGAAAATAAAAATTGCGTGCAAAATAAATGTAAACACACTACGGAGATCAGTTGCGTATACGAAGAAAGATTATGCCGAATTAAGGTGTAGAATAAAGATGATATAAATTTACTATTTCTAAATTCTTTTACGTAGATAGGACGATGAAGGTAAAAGGACGAAAGCGCAAAAGCCCTCTGCATTAGGACGGCTTCTAAATTAGTTATAAATAAATGATAGATATTTCTTCTATATGCCGTGTCCGTTCAGGACGTGAGCAGTCATTTCTCTCTACAATTTCCTGTTTTTGTAGCTCTTAGCAAATTTTGTATTATTGCTATCTCTTCCAATCCCTGTTCTGCCATCCAGTTTCACAATCTCCTTAGCGAAGAATACGGCGACTTACCTCGTCAAACCAAGCGACAGCGCATCCCGTGTATTCTACGACGGAAAATGTGGCGAAAAAGAAAATTACTTACCAAACAAAAGGGAACGTATTCCGCATGGCATGCTGAAGATGGAATATTTGAATTAAAAAAACAAGTCCGTCGCAGGAGTCGCTATAAAAGTATTTTGATATGCAAATTACTGAACATCCTATCTCAGCTGTCGACGAATGAAAAGAAAAAAGAAAAAATCTTCTGCCGATAAAAGCAGTTGGTGTTCTCGAATCGAGAGCTGAAAATTCGGGCATTTTTGGCTACGGCGTTTGTTAGAGAGTGAGTTATTTTTCTGACCGGTTACACGCATTGTGATTTGAGATAGTAACGGCGAATCGAGTTTTCAGCATTTCTTTCTGCCCCCGATATTCGAGTCTGGACTTACAGTGATTTTTTCTTTGTGTTGTGGAAATAATCTGCGACAATTACTTCCTTTGCTTTCAGAACGCTTACAGATATGTTATTCACAGTTTTCTACTGTCACACTTGCCTTCAATATATTCTTGTTAGTCTTAAATTTTCCAAGCTCTCTTTTCTCCTTATGTGCCTAGGAATTTCAACTCTCCCTTTTTGATGTTAACTAAAAGTGTCCTTTTTGTTTTCATTTTCTCTAATGACGCGTCGATGCTCAAGAGTTCGGTCCATGGTATTCTCAGCAAACCTCCTGTAGAAAAACGTTTCTATCGCCTCAAGTTTCTTCATTTGTGCGGGGACTGTCCAGGATTCGCTGCCATATAGGTTGACTCATGTTACGTAACAATTCAGTAGTCTTTTCTTTGTTTATAACGAAATGTTCCTGTTTGTTAATACTTTGTTTAGCTTTTGGAAGGGATCTTTCTTTACCTCAATAGATTTTTGGATATCTGCGTCGTATCTGTTGTCAATACCCTTCCGAGATATTTAAGCTGTTGTACTTGCTTGATTTTTCCGTCTCAGATTTGTAATTTGAATATTGGGCTACTCTTTCATTTTTTTTTTTTATTGTAACATATTTCAGCTCAGTCTGTTTGCTTGTGTTGTAGAGTTGGATTGTTTGAGACTTAAGCAAAGAAATGTTATGCTGTCGGGACTTAAATTACCGGAATGATAGAAAATTGACGAAAAATTGCTTTGGATGGAATAAAGAAATATTCAAGGTGAATATAGACTCGTTATCATTGGAGAAGGTCTTTTGTCTTGGAATTAAAGTTATTACTAGTCTGAAATTTCTTTTTTTTTCTCTCGATATAGCTGCGATTGTTTATCGCCTGCCAGTTATGAATAAAAATACTTCAAGACAAACGGTTATATATTTGACTGTTCGCTATCGTAGCATGTTTGTTACCCGTTGGGGGCAAGAAGTTACTGCGGACTGAATCTTTTATAACAGTTTTCGTCAGCATTTTAAATTCAACCTTAAACAAACAGGCACACTTTTTACTTATCTGGGCAATTGGGATATTTGCAACAGGAAGACCTTGTGGCCAAAATATTAGTTTGAGTCATGAGTAAGCCAACCCTTTATATAACTATTTACCTATAAATTTTTAGTGAATTATGCTTTGTATCACATTGAATAACTTAACAATGTTTGATTTGGTTTATTTCGTTTTACGACATATCAAACTCAATAGGATACTTAATACCACCAAGACTTTTAGGATAGGTTCATATAACTAGAATATCTATTCGTTGTAAGAAATTAGTTTGTAGATCAGGTGTCATTTTGCAAAGAGGGTTTCTTGCAAGTCAAATATATTGCTGATAATATCTTTTCCCCAAAATATATTGATGGTAATTGTTTTTTAAATATGTACTGCTGGTAATATTTTTTTGCCAAAAATGTTTTGCCGGGATTTTTACTATAAAAGTTTATTTTTATACTTTCATAGTGTTTTGATAACAATTTGTAGGTTAACTATTTACCCAAATCTGGGACCCTAACAGGTGCTACCACCCTGAGTCAGGGTGAACCTGAGAACAACAACAATTAAGAGGTGGTTCCACGCTCCTGAAAACCTCCTGATCAGAGGACTTACTACCGGGTGTAGTTTATCGTCATACCCAGGACGAAACAATAGTTGATATGATTTCACTTCAGTAATATAGACTAGCACTAGAAAATCAACTAAAATTTACATTTTATCAAACCTTCTGTCTGGTAGTGTATATGGCGGACAATCCCCACCACAGATGAAGAGAAAATTGGCAGTAGTTCTACAGAAGGATGCTGAGAAATCAATGGACGGAGTGAGTATGTAGCGAGGAAATCTTGAAGAAAATGGTAACAAAAACATGTATAGTCAGATTCGAAAAGCGACAGTTGAAATTTCTGGGACATATAATGAGGAAGGACGGCTTGGAAAAGTTAACACGCATTGGGCATATCGAGTGCAAGGGAGATATGGGAAGGCAGCTATCCACCTGCCTGATGAACTTGTGTGAATGGATGGCGGAAAATAGTCACAAAGATATCGAAAGTTTTGGAGAACCATGATCACTCACGTTTTGAAGGGACGTGGATAGAAGAAGAAGAAGAAGAAGAAGAAGAAGAAGAAGAAGAAGAAGAAGAAGAAGATTGGTTTGGTTCGGTTTGGTTTATTTTGTTTTACGGCATATCAGCCTTAATAGGCCATTTAATGCCGACAATTTTTTTTTTTGTTTTGTCAAAAATCTATTTGTGTTAATATTTTTTCCTCAAAAATGTATAGCTGGTAATATTATTTTTCAAAAACGTATAGCTGATAATATTATTTTTTCAAAAAACCTATAGCTGATAATATTATTTTTTCAAAGACGTATAGCCGGCAACACTATTCTTTCAAAAAAAAAAAAAAGAAAAAAAGTATAGTTGGTAATATTATTTTTTCAAAAACGTACAGCTGGCAACATTATTTTTTCAAAAACGTATTATCAGAGGCCTTGCTGTTTATCGTCTTACTCAGGACGCGGATGTAGTTTATCGTCATATCCAGGACGCGGATGTAGTTTATCGCCATACCCAGGACGCGGATGTAGTCTAGGTGTTAACTATTTGCTCATAGCTGAGACCCTAACAGGTGCTACCACCCCGGCTCAGGATCGACCTGGGAACACTAGAAAATAAGAGGTGGTTCCACACTCCTCAAAATTTCCTGATCAGAGGCCTTGCTATTGGACATAGTTTATCGTCTTACCCAGGACGCGGATGCAGTTTATCGTCATACCCAGGGCAGAAGAAGAAGAAGAAGAAGAAGAAGAAGACCAATACTCTATATTCAGCTTGATCTGGTTCTTGTAAAGGAAGACGATAGCCTGAGGAGTCAGGTACTTCCGGTCATTTTACCTGCAACTTTAGCGATGGATCGTACGTACGTGTTCCATTTGGAAAGGTGTGAGTTTGAGGTCCAGCATTCTCTCAATGTACGGTGCATCCTCGGACGGACACCCGATTATCGTGACTGGCGGTAGTTCAGAGTTCGATCGGCGGTGATGGAATGTAATTAGGAAGAGGGTACTTGAGGAAACAAAAATGTGTCTCTAATAATCATGGACTGAACATGTGAGTAATGAGGAAATTTTAGGGAAAGTTGAAACAAAAAAAAGATTCTTATATTTAGAATCAGAAGAGACGGATGAGATGTCTGGGTTGCATAATGAAGAAAGTAGGCTTGGAAAATTTGATACCCACAGGACACCGCAAAAGCAAAAAGGACAGAGGGAAATACTTAGTAATCTATATAGCATGCTTGATTAAATGAATTGTAAAACAATGAGAGCATTGCTGGGAGCTTCAACAGATAGGAAGCTGTGGAGATACACGATCATCTACATCGTGATGTAACACGGCACAGAGAAGTGGATGCAGTGAAGTGCTTTGGTCTTTTAGAATCAGTTGCCTTTGAATTCGCTAATCACAGGCAAGGAGTAACCTGGGAAATGTGAAGTTCCTGAACGTCACCGGAAACAGTAAAAAATGACGTCACCGGAATCAGTAAAAAATGACGTCACCGGAAACAGTAAAAAATGATATTAGTCGATTTAAATGATATATACTTGGGGTAAGAGATGATTAAATTAAATGGCAACATCATTTTTAATTATGAGTCAATATCAAAGGAAAATATGAAGACAGGAAAACTTTATTAGAAAAAAAGAAAAAAAAGAATGCTCAATCGTAATGTAATATCAATTACCTAAAGAATGTAGTTCGTCCGAGAATTTTCTCTGGAAATTGCAGTGAGAGGCTCGCCGCATCCCTCCTGTAAGAGAAACGTTGCAGGGTAGAAAATAATTTCTCACTCACAAGGATTCAGAGACGCTTTTGAACTCTATCAAGACTGGGGAGTAAGAACTGAGCAGCCTCGCCCAAATAGCGAAAGATACCCACCCAAAAGTTAAGCCGTGTATTAAGTTTCCTTAGAAACAAATAAAAAAGTATAACAATTGCCTTCCCAGATCTCAGTTGCACTCGATATGCCCAATGCGTGTTAACTTTTCCAAGCCGTCCTTCCTCATTATGTGTCCCAGAAATGTCAGCAGTCGCTTTCCAAATCTGACTATACGTGTTGTTTTTACTATTTTCTTCAAGACTTCCACGTTGCACAATCACTCCCTCTACACGCCCACCACTAACATAGGAGAAGGGATTAAGAATTTGCAAGCCTTCTCCCCAACGAAGAAACGCATAAAAAAATATTAAAAAGTTCCAATACCCTTATCAATTTATCCACAACGCAAAGAGAAAGGCACAAAAATACACAACCGCAACAAAGAAAATCAACATTGTCCACAATAATAAAAACAATGGCCACAGGGACCTGCAAAGGTCCAGGTGGCAATTATAGAAGTATATATTATAGTATTATATTATATGTAGTATATATTATAGAAGTATATATTATAGTAGTATATTATATCTAGTATATATTATAGTAGTATATATTATAGTAGTATATTATATATAATATATATTATAGTAGTATATATTATAGTATTATATTAGATATAGTATATATTATAGTAGTATATATTACAGTAGTATATTATATATAGTATATAATATAGTAGTATGTATTAAAGTATTATATTAGATATAGTATATATTTTAGTAGTATAAAACTATAGTATTATATCATATATAGTATATATTATAGTAGCATATATTATAGTATTATATTAAATATAGTATATATTATAGTAGCATATATTATAGTATTATATTAGATATAGTATATATTATAGTAGTATATATTATAGTATTATATTATATATAGAATATATTATAGTACTATATATTATAGTATTATATTAAATATAGTATATATTATAATCGTATATATTATAGTATTATATTATTATAGATATAGTATTTATTACAGTAGTATATTATAGTATATATTATAATAGTATATATCATAATATATTATATATAGTATATATTTTAGTAGTATATATTATAGTATTATATTAGATATAGTATATATTATAGTAGTATATATTATACTATTATATTAGATATAGTATATATTTTAGTAGTATATATTATAGTAGTATATTATATATAGTATATATTTTAGTAGTATATATTATAGTGTTATATTAGATATAGTATATATTATAGTAGTATATATTATAGTAGTATATATTATTAGGCAATTATAGTAGACACTATAGTAAAAATATCCTAAGCAAAACGACTCCGAATTCATCAAAGGTTTCATTCAGGAGATAATCACTGCTAATATAGAAACCAACAACGAAAATACATTGCCACTTCATTCGTCAATAGTTAAAAATTATCCGTATTTATTTAGGTCTATAAGCATTCAGATCATTCAGCGATGGGTTATTATTGGTCTTTTAGATTATGAGTTCGTAACTATTTACTTGATTGGTGGATAAGTAAATATTGGTTCTTTCTATTTGAGTCTATAATTATTTACTTTGTTCCGGGATCCATAAATATTTCTTGTTAACATTGGATTCTATAGCATTTACTTAATAGTAGGCCATATTTAGCGGGGGTCTTACAATGCTGCAGTGGTTGTAGTTGGTGAATTACTGGTCCTGACGTCAGGGCTACATATACTTGGGAAGGCTTCTTATATATGCATTTGTGTCGTTTCTTGATATAAGGGCGTGTAAGTATTGTGATACATAAGAAATGATTTGAAATTCCTTGGCTTGTATGTTACATTTCGATGCAGACGTTTGTATGGGCAGAAGTAACAGAAACGACGGCTATGTGTGCGTTTGAAATCGATATCAACGGCAGTATGACTGCAGATGTCAGATTGATTCACTAAAAATGTGCATTTGATGTGCCTGCATATGACTTTTTGATGCATGATTTGCTGTGCAATTTTATCACCATTACATATAAGTGGCGCTTGTGAAAAGTTTTATTATATATTACACACACACACACACACACACACTCATATGTGTGTGTGTGTGTATATATATATATTCTCACAAATATATATATATATATATATATGTATTGTTTTGTAAAATGTTCCTTTCATGTTCATATAATCTTTTATTTAGATTCCTTGGGGTTTCTCCTATGTATTTTTTGCGACAATTATTACAGGCAATGGAGTAAACTTCTCATTCCTGTTTTAGCTCATTATCTTTAGTATTGATTAAGTCTTTTATTTTTTTGGACGTTGTAGTAACAAATTTTATGCTGAGTTTAGATAGATTCTTTCCAATTTTAGATGTGATAAATCTACTTTGTAGTATAGTATATTTTTGGGATTCACTCTGTTTTTCAGGAGGGGCCGTTTTTTTAAAAAAATATTTTATGGGCCTTTTGTTTCGCATTGAATATAAAATAATTAGGCTATTAGAGAAGTTTTAAAATGTTTTCAATGTATTTCTCCTTTTCGTGTAAATAATACGGGCTGCATATTGTTAGAGCTCTTAAGTAGAATCCAATGATTATGCCGGATTTTATTTTGTTGTTATAAGAATAGATATATATTGGGTCGTTTTTGCTGGTTGATTTCCGGTGGACAGCAGATATTAAACTGTTGTTAACGCGGTGTAGCTTGATATCTAGGATGGGTAAGGGATTGTAGTTTTCCATTTCGTATGTAAATTCTATTGTGTGTTCAACTTTGTTTACTAGGATATAAAAGTAGTGCATCATCAATATAAGGGAAGTATGTTGATTGTTTAAGTAAAATGTTTTGAAAAGGACCGGACTTGAGAAATTCTAAGAACATACACGCCATCACTGTACTGAGAGGCAATCCCATTGGTAGCCAAATATTTTTTGTAAGACTCATTATTAAATGTGATTGGTGATGAGACGGCAGATATTTGTATTATTTTAGTTGTTGGTAGAGAGAGCTTTATCTTTGTTTGTGTTAGATGTTTTGTAGGAGATATAGGCATTTTTCGACTGGGAAGTCGGCGTAGAGGAATTCTATATCTAGACCGGCCATACTTTTGTCAGTTATGTTTATTTTCCATAGTTTTTCAACTTGGCAGTTTTTTTTTTATTTTTTTTATTTTTTTTTTATGTGATGAACTGATTGCTCCAAATAGAGGAGTTAAAATTTCGGCTTTCGCAAGTTTTATTCGCTGTCTATACCTGAGATGGTGGGACAGCATTACGATACCAGTTCTGTGGGTTTTAGGGAGACTGTAAAGTTTGGGTGTCCTAGGGTGATATTCTATGATTCTATAACAAGTCTTGTTATTCATCTTTAATTTGTTTCCTGATTTCCTTGTTAAATTTTTGTGTTTAGGTAGTTATTTTTTGTTTGTTTATTTTTCCTGTATCGCTATCGTTGATTAGTGAGTTAATTTTTTTTTTCTGGGTATGTATTCTTGTTCAGGATCACAATCAAATAAGTGACAATCAAAACAACAAAATCTCAACAACGCATGCAGCAGCAGCAAGTGGAAATATGTTGTAAAGCCTAATCTAATAGTAAATCTTTGTGATAGAAAGCTTCGGTTTAAAATTTGCCACCTTGAATGCAAAGAAGACATCGTAGATATTATAGTAAAAATTCCTAAGCAAAACAACTCCGAATTCTCCAAAGGTTTCATTCAAGGGATAATCTCTGCTACTATACAAATTGTTGTGCTGTCTATGTAGAATAGATTGAACGCTGGGTCACCCGACACACACTCACTAGTCGTGTAATACTCTTCTGTTGTAATTACTGTTTAATATCTGATATATCTGTAACACTTGTTTTGTTATTTCTTTAACCGTTTACTTGGTCACAACAGAAAATAACAACGAAAAATACATTATCATTGAGTCAGGTAAATGCACTAAAACACCTCGCGAGAAATAAAGAAATCCATACCTCTCCTCCAGACAAAAAGAAGGGCTTAAGAATTTGCAGCCTCCACCAAAAGAAGAAACACACATAGAAAACACATAGAAAAACCTCCGATATCCTTATCACTTCATCCACAACGCAAACAGAAAGGCACAAAAATACACAACCGCTACAAAAATAGCAACATTATCCACAATAATAAATTAAACAAAAATAGCAACATTATACACAATAAAAAAAAATCAGATGCATAACACTACCTACCAGCACCACAACATCCATTATCCAGAAATATTTATCCCATCAAAACAACATCAAAAAAGTCAAAACCACTTCAAAAGCCGCTATGGATAAAATCAGAACTAAAGTCACTCATAATATTAATTCAGAAGCAGGCATATATAAAATGAATTTCCAAAACTATTCCTTAAAATACATTGGAGAAACATGCATAAATTAATATATATATATATATATATATATATATATATATATATATATATATATATATATATATATAACACAAAAGTAACGTTATAAATAATAATTTAACAAATGCACTTGTCATACACAGAAATAAATTCGACGACAATTTTGACTAAAAAAGCCACAATAATTAAAAAAGAATATAATTTACTCAGAAGAAAATTCCTCGAGAGTGACGCCATTGAATATTATTAACAGGCGCCCCAGTTTTTTTTCTCACCTTTCTGGAAAGTATTACTACTTTCCCAAGCCAACATACACAACAACAAATATGTTGACAAATCAAAAGCAAACACTTAAATCCACCACGTCAGCCTTTGAAGAGGCACAGCACAACCGTCCCTCTGATACCATAACGATCTAATCAGAATGCAAAAATTATTCATTAAAAAAACTATTGAATAGTAATCGCTCACTTTCATTTTTACCAGACTTTGATTTACTTTTTTCTCCTCCCCATGTTTTGAGTGACCTTTCACCCACCTGGGGAACATTCTAAGATGTTCTCAAATTTAAAATCATTGATAAACCAATGACACCCTCGCCTGTGTGTATATAAACACGTGCAGCATAATAAAGCCTACATTGCCCTGATAAAGTCACTCAGAGGACGAAACGCGTTGGCTAAGTATAGATTTCGTCTTGTCTCTTTTTATTCATTTTGCCTTTTCTACAGATACACTCAATCTGAGAATATATACATATATATATATATATATATATATATATATATATATATATATATATATATACACATACATATATATATATATGCGTGTGTGTGTGTGCGTATGTGTATTTTGGCAGCAGATGTTCATTCAAACATGTTTCATTGAATACTATAGACATATTGTTCTTATTTTTTTATTTTATACTGATCTTTTCCAATTGTTTAATCAGTTTCTTGACATTAAGAGGATATTCCTCAAGGAAGTCGCTCTAGTATTTTTTTAATCCAGGTACTATCGACCATTTCTAAGATCATCTTCAGGGGTAAATTACAACAAAGACAAACTTATTGTAACTGCGATAAAATTTGCACTCCGCTGACAAAATAATCTTCACAAAAACGCGCGAATTCTTTCGTTTATATTTATTTTAGAATTTTAAAATTTATCCGTTGTAGTTATAGGATACTTTTTACAAAACAGTATAAGGATTCTGGATATATATATATATATATATATATATATATATATATATATATATATATATATATCCAAAGGCGGATATGCAGTGTGATATGTCCTAATCTAGTATCTAGCATCTCGTCGACAGTCACTTTTTCACAGACCTGATGTGGCTTGCCTCTGACTTTTCAACGTATATTATCATGGCAATTGCTCTGACGAGCTATTTTCGCTGGTGCCCCAGTTGCATGAATTTAAGCTTGTTACTAGTTTGGCTTCTCGGTCCCACCATTTACTGTCGAATTAGTTAAATGTAACCGTCTCTTCTACTCCAACAGCAGCTTCTCTCGCAATTCCCGACAGTAGAACATCTTTCCTCTTACTTGCTTCCCTGATAGCTATAATCTTGAAATATTCAAATGTAATGTCAATCAACTGTTGGAATTTTTGGTTACCATGGTGTACTAGTGATCCAGCCAAAATGAGCTGACTCATTTTATAGTTCACCAATAGAAAGGTTAACCAATCAGAAGGCTCAAAATATTCAATGCTATGTGCATAAAGGCGGCCATATTTTTTTCTCGAATATGCACTGTCGGCCTTTGATATCGAAGACTGAAGGATTACGAAACAGCTGGTGGTGGTATTGGCGATATAGTCAGATTCAGTCGAGTGTCTGACTTGTGAGTGTTAATCTTTAACGTCTTTTTCATTGAACAGATTACGTACTGCGCTGTATTCTATATTCATAGACTATGGTGAACATGGTCAACATCAACATCTTCAGATGCACTGATTCTGATCCCCGTCCTTTCATCAAACACATCTCTTTACTCTTGGTCTCAATTTCTGTAACCACTTGCGTGGTAATAGCACTAGCGCCTTGCTTGGGTTGAAATTCTTACATATATATATATATATATATATATATATATATATATATATAGCTGGCCACTCGTATTCGAGGACACCCGTCTACCAGGGTATGTAGCCAATGCAGGCACTCGCTCAGGCCCATTTGTGTTTGTTCAACACCCACAAACCAGTAGTTTATACTGCAACTATGCTGAGCAGACCTTGGTTATAGTTGTTGGGAGAAAGCGTGTTATCTAACGTGATCATCAATTTGAACGAGGCCAGCACACTCGAATCCTCGATCACAATGACTTGTGACTTCGTGCTAGCACAGCTACTGGCGGCCCCCAAGAAGGGTTCCGTCTACCCAATTTGACTCACAAGGCTGGGTCAACCCATGGTATGGTTTTCAGACACTTACCAAAAACTTCTCCATCCATACATATATATATATATATATATATATATATATATATATATATATATATATATATATATAAGTAATACAATATAAAATTTGGCACATATTTGATCGATGTCGCATTCAGCAGCCCAACACCAGAGATTCGAAGATGGATCTTCGAGAAATCACTCCGTCCACGTAATACATACATACATATATATATATATATATATATACATAGATATGTGAGTGTGTGTATGTGTGTGTGGCTGTGTATGTGTGTGTGTATGAAGATAGACGGGTAAGCTGGATATATAGATATATAGATGATGAGAAATAGAAATAGTGAGAGTAATATATATAACATAGATACGAATATCTATTATTGTCAAATATTCTATATCGGTAATATATATATATATATATATATATATATATATATATATATATGTATGTGTGTGTGTGTGTGTGGAGTGAGAAATATATATCATCTTACGGCTTAAGTCCATATCACCTTGAAACACCAGTTCTGATAGGATCACCGGGCCTGGTCAGTAGCAAGATGTGTGACCGCTAGGGAATACCAAGTGATGCAAGCTTGGATGTACGAGTAGTGTAAGGGATAACGGCTTGGAATTGGAATTCGGAAAGAATTGAGTTACATTTCCAGCCGGATTTAATTTACGCTGGAGTTAATAATGATTTAGTGATACAAGTTTTAATAATTAACCCATGGTGGGAAAAGAGGTGAATTTTCACCTTTCCCAGGGGTATTTGCATGTGAATATAATAAAGCCGATAGATACTGGATCTCGGTTCTCTGATTAACAATTCCTAGCCATTATCAATTACACTACGGCATGTCCAAGCTTACAGCACCTGGTATTTCGGTCTCTGAATGTGTGCGACTCTTATCGAAGTCTCTGCTTTGGCAGAGAGGAACCGGGACGAGGCTTTGCCGAAGGGCAAAGTTTCGCCCGGAGAGTTAGATAGATCCCGAACCCTGTTATGCGGGCTCAAAAGGAATATTTTTGGTTGAGCCTACGGGCTCGGAGAAACCCACGTTAAACTCGGTCTTGTGCCACATACATTCCTCGTGGGGGGACTGTTAAATATCGTCACCCCTGTAGATCAATTCCAGTAGGGTTTGTTATATTTTCTTACGCGCAAATACACTTGGAAAAGGTTTAGAACCAACTCTTCTCTTCCTCGCAATCGGTTATTTAGTAAGGACGTATCAGTAAATCATTAACTCAACAAAGACCTTAAACTTAAAAAAAACTTTCTGGCTTTAAATAACTAGAGCAACTATTTCGGCCGTATATGAGACATTTGTCTTTTTGCCTTGGATTATAACCTGATGATAATTAGAAAAGTTTATAGACACGGTGTAAATCTCGTAACCTGATGATAATTGGAAAAGTTTATAGACACGGTGTTTATCTCGTAATCTGATGATAATTAGTAAAGGTTATAGACACGGTGTAAATCTCGTAGCCTGATGATAATTGGAAAAGTTTATAGACACGGTGCTTATCTCGTAATCTGATGATAATTAGTAAAAGTTATAGACACGGTGTTTATCTGGTAACCTGATTATTATTAAAAAGGTTATAGACAATTTTTCGTAACCTGATGATAATTAGAAAAGGTTAAAGACACGTTTTTTATCACGAAACCTGATGATAATTAGGAACGTTTATACACACGCTGTTTACAACGAAACCTGATGACAATTAGAATAGGTTATAGACACGATGATTGTCTCGTAACCTGATGATAATTAGAAAAAGTTATACACACGCTGTTTACTTCATAAGCTGGTAACAATTAGAAAAGTTTATAGACACGGTGTTTATCTCGTAACCTGGGGATAATTAGAAAAGGTTATAAATACGGAAAACGATTTGTAACCAAGTAAACAATCTCAACTCCTCTTGCATTATACAAATAAGAAAATGGTCTGAAGAAACAAAAACATTTCCTAAGCAATTTGCTTCATGTAGCGTTGCACCTCGGAGCAGGCACTAAGTTCGTTCTAAGTGTGCAGGTTATTTCAGCTTATGGCTTATTATATGGAAAATAATTTTTGTTTTTATCCTTATCCAAGAAGAAAACCTTAAGACGTGACAGTCGGCAACTTTTATTCAGTTGTAACCTTCTCGTAAGAGCAGGCTATAGGCGAAAGAGAAAATGTGAGATGAGGTGATGTGGGCGAACTGTCTAACCGAGGTGTGCATTCCTTTTCGCGTCGCGGGCGAACTGTCCTCTTTTAGACTGCTAGGGACCACTGTCTTATACAGACAAGCGATCTTTGTTGTGTTTAAAAAAATGTCATTCTCCAAGGCCGCTCCACTCAGTTGACCTTCTTTTTCCGACGATAATCGCCGAAACGATTTTTGTAACATCCTGTAGATGTCGCCTTGAAAAGATATCAGCTGACAAATTATATCGATACGTTTATTTTCTACTGATCTCTTGCTTTTCAGTTAATTTCGATCTTGAAAAATTTAAATGGAATATAAATAGCTATCGTCTGTCTTCTTAGTTCACACTAGCAGTATGGCCCGGCGTTGCCCGTGCTTGATTAAAAAATCCTACGACTCATACAGCAATCGCTATCACTTGACTTAAAATATTTTTGCCCTTCCTTACCTTTAAAGGAGTGCCCTTTGCCGTGCTGATGTTGCTACATGCCTTACTTCTTGCCTATCTCACACTGCGAATTTTTTCTAAGTTCTATACTAAACATTAAATCTATTACGAAAAAAGAACTAAACAAGATGAACACAAAATGATCAGCTTTAAAAAAGGACTGGTAACTGTAAAACCAATTGAAAAGAGAATGTTAACAACAAATACTTTTTCACACCCACCCAGTTCTGCGGAATCAGAATCAACGTTGAGTTTAAGCAAGCGAATGAGCCAATTGGAGTAAAGTGCCATGCAGATTTAAATTTTTCCCACTTGTGACAAATGCAGCTATCGATTTTTTTGCATGCTAGTTAACATTCGTGTCAGTCAGCTGTTGGCTCTCACTCTGGCCAATAGAATCGTCCTGCCTATTCGTGGCAGCCAGCTAATGGCACTCACTCTGATCAGGAGAAAATGGCCGCAAACTACATGAATAGTGCCGTAGAAGCATGAAAAAATCGATTATTTCCACTATCGATGGGAGTTGGGAAATGCAAAGTCAGTCTTGGTCTTCCTGCTAACTTGGAGCATGTACATGTAAATTTTGGTGCAAATCCGTCGAAAATTGCGGCCGTGCATTCGTTACACACACACACACACACACACACACACACACACACACACACACACACACAAATCCTGCCTTTTATAGATAGAGATTCTTTTCTCACTCTTTAATGTTTTTATTTGTTTTTCTACAAATTCCTTCACACTTGGGTACCCCTTGAGTCAAAGCGGCTATATTGCCTTACTTGGGCTGAAATGATTAAAAAAAGAGATGGCCAGTCGCTAGCTACATTTGATTCATCACGTGTCGTACCCTTTGTAGTTGAGAATTCTGTTTGTTGTCCCAGAGTGAAGCAATTGAAAACATGTAGCGATAATTGTCGAAGAGGAGAGTGGTTGAGTTAGCGCTTGTTGAGTCACTCACATAACTTTGTACACGGTTATGGCTCTTCACACTTTCTTTTTCTTTATGTTCTCTGAAATACCATGATTGTTGGCTTCCCGATGCTTTGCTCCACGCCATGGAATTTTTTTTCCTAATTAGCCATTTCTAGAATAAGAGGATCCATGCATTTACAAATTGCATTTGTCCGAAAGTAAATACAAAAGGAGAAGCCCGAGTTTGAACCCGTCTCAGCGATTCCACATTCCCTCTGCATAAATGTTACTCTCGGTAGCATTAAATGTTAAAAAAATCCCATCAATTTTCAAAATTAGTAAGTGCCAGCATCTACATGTTTGTTAAAAAAAATACTTGTAATAATCAGACGCAATCACTGAATAGTATTCTTTTTAGGGACTCCTTTTAGTTCAGGCGTTAAAATGACCTAAGTTCATTTTAGTCACGTGACACTAATATACCTTTTCCCGCTATAATAGGCAGTGATTTACTAAACTAAGCACAAGACCGGGAATGTGTAATACCCAGTGAGGACCGAAATCGCTATTCAGTCGTAACCAATCCAGCGTGACTAGCTTGCTCAACATTACATCACGCGGAAGTGCCGCCGCCCCATAGCTCGTAAAAAAACCCCCCAAAAAACAAAACAAAAACGTTCATTTCAGAATCCGGACCATTAGCAACTTAAAATCTACAAAATGCTTAGCCTTCACTTCTACTAACTTTCCTTGACAATTATCAATGATGTATTCGAAATATTACACACAAAAATTCAAACGAGTAATTATTGTTTTTTAATTAAATGTTAACAGAATACAAGACTCAAGAGCCAATCAAGTTAGCGGGTTGGTAAATGAGGTTGCTGTATAGGAATTGTGAGAGCAAGCGGCTTATGAGGATATGTAGGATAGATAAGGGTTTTGAGAGCCAGTTCCACAAGACAGCTATATGTAATAAATCAAGAAAAAACTTCATACATTTCGATTATAATTTATTCCCTGAATATTGCAATATTCGTCTCTTCAGACCGAAAGTTCTTAACATAGCAATATTCACAAAATAAATTATAAACGGAATCTTTAAGGACCTTTCTTGATTCATTATTATAAGGCTCTTTAAATTACATTGAGCTCTCCTTGGATTAATGTGTATGCTCCTTGGAATTATCCCTACCAGTCACAAGCTGGTAATATATATATATATATATATATATATATATATATATATATATATATATATATAGCTATGGGTAAATGGCATGACAGACTGGGTTCTATAGTCTAGGAAGAGGACAACTCTGAATTCAAAACCTGCGGAGAGTCGTTTGGGGACCTTGTGGCACTTAGTGCACAAGGTCTCTGTATTCGGCCCTTCAAAAAGTGTGGCTGGTCCTGCACGAAACCTTCACCACTATAATCAAATCTCATGTGCTGTTGTCGGCCTGTCGGGCTGTCGGTTTCCTGGCGACTGATCTGCTTGACCCTCATACGTCGAATTCGACGGGAAAGTCGATTATATATATATGAGAGATTGCTGAAGACTCTTCAGCCATTTGAAGCTCCTTTATCTACAAAAAGCGTGACAGTCCAATAATTTTTCATAACTTCTTAATATATATATATATATATATATATATATATATATATATATATATATATATATATGTGTGTGTGTGTGTGTGTGTTTGTTTGTGTGACGATTTATATATATATATATATATATATATATGTATATATATATATATATATATATATTTATGTATGGATAGATTCATGCACACATACATATAGAGGGAAAGGTCGAGAAAGATGACTATCTTCATTAATGCTTAAATGATTGCGAATAAAATCGATGTGATAAAAAATCAAAATGGACTGTTCCCACTTTTCAACTCTACCATTATCGACAATATTCTTTCATATGTTTTTGAATATTATTACCATTATTCTCTTTCTTTCCAGGAATTCACCTTCTTCCGATCTCGTAACTTTCACAATGTAAAATTTCAGATATTAAGCAGGTGTTGTCTCCATAAGTAACAAAAAATATGAAAAATTAAAAAAAACTAACTTTCTTTTTTCTCTGTTTGAGTAAAAACGACAAAAAAGTAATAAGAAGCAAAAGCTAAAAGTTATTTCGATTTGAGAATAGTTTTTTTTTTTAATACTCGTCAAACAGCAATAGCATCTTTTATTCTTTCAGAATGGGCACATTTATTGTCAAACTTCGACCATATCTCATGAGGCAATTCTTCATTCAAGCAAAACCTTTCTCGGAAAAAATGATCTTTTTTTTTTAGTTTCTTTCCTGTTTTATTTTACTTTACTGGCAATGAGAAAAAAAGAATATAAATATATATATATATATATATATATATATATATATATATATATATATATATATATGTTATTTTATCTTGCAGACATTTTTCCTATATTATACAAACTTTTCTTCCTTTGTCTGACAAGTAGATACTTACTATTGTTATTTGCGGGAAATTTGTACGTATGAGCATCTGCGTTATATATTCCTCTAGAACGTTTGTCCGTTGTACGCTTATTTTAATTCCCCAACACATGCGAAGATATATGGATTTCATCAATAACTTATATAAATATGTCCATGTATTATACTTAAGAAAAGTCAGTGGCTCTGAACACCTTAAGACTGTAAAAAAATATCAATTTTACAATACTTATGCAGCTTATATATTTGAAATGAACTTGGATGATGAACGATTTTCCTCATTCATAAGAGATAAAAAAAGGACATTCTAACCTTCTTTCTCTAACAATATCGCACAACGTATATATGTATGTGTGTATGTGTGTGTGTGTGCATGTGCTGTATGTAATAGAAAGTCCTCAACAGAGCTAATATATGCAGACTAATATAACCAACTAATAATATATATATATAATATAACCACCTAATAATATATATATATATATATATATATATATATATATATATATATATATATATATATTATTAAGTGGTTATATATATAGCCGAGTTCGAATTCCAGTCGAATCCATTACAATCACTTACGTGCAAATTCACTTGGGGAAGGTATGAATCCTCTTCTTCTCCCTCCAGCTATGGGTAAATTCTGGATTCTATAGCCTTGGATGGCAACTGGTCTAGGAGAAGGTCTCTTTATTTGGCCCTGTCAATTCCTAGAACTGCTTTCGAATTCAACAGGAGAGTCAAGTATATATATATATATATATATATATATATATATATATATATATATATATATATATTTAAAGTATATATATATATATATTTAAAGAAAAACAGACCATTTTAAGGTACCATTATAATAATTTATTTCACCAGTGCCCTTATTTTTATAAATATATATATTATAATATTTAAAAAAAAATATGATTCCTTCGCTACTTCTGTATGGAGCACTGTCTTCTTAAAGATAAAACAAAAATACTAAGGAACTCCGGATTATTTACCTAACGTGTTCCTTCCTATTTTTCCGCATACTTTCGCATATATATATATATATATATATATATATATATATATATATATATATATATATATATATATATACAAACAGACACACATATATATACACATATGATAAATATATGAGTTTAAAGTCTGGTATATTCATAGGTACAGATGTTGAATACCAGACCTAGAGCAGATTTAAATATATCAGGTCTGAAGTTGACATGAAAAATTGAAACAGACTATCGGCGCTTACTGTTGATCTCAGTGTCTACTTTTACGCGTGTGCGCGCGCGCACACACACACACACACACATATATATATATATATATATCATGGTTCGTTAAATAGTTTAGATATGTTCTGTCTATTTATTTTCGATAAGAGATCCTTTCATACATGAGGAAAACATTTTTGTGTCATTATTGAAAGACGAGAGAAAATCGCCGTGTTGATATATATTACTTTTCTTTCCAAGTACTTTCGACATATCAGTGTCATCATCAGGGTGTGGTTTATTACAAAATAAATATTGTAGTATTCATTATTGTCAAAGACAAATTTTTGTGCTACCTGAAAATTTAAATTTCTCAATGAGTGAGAAACGCTGCGCCAGTTCGTGACCGCTAAAACCGTTCTGAAAATTACATTTCTTACAAATAGAGT
>OZ010593.1:21472171-21667171 GCA_963932145.1 Acanthosepion lycidas
AATTTCATTTTCGCTTTAATATACAAAATATGATCATTTAAAACGTAGCAATTTATATGCAAACCTGTCAAATGAATCAATTTGGAAATGATGGGAGGATAATAAATGAACACTAACCAACTACCACAATGATTTATTCGAAAAACACGTCAGACAATAAAATATTACAGGCTTAGTCAATTGAAAGCTGGAAAACTATATTATTTATTGATATTAGATAGACCCGTGTAAATTTCACGGTTTTCCTATTTGAATTTTCTGATGAATCTTTATTTTTCAGTTAATAATTGAATAAGCTCATGGCGTGTTCTCCGACAATAAAATCTCCAAAGAAATTCCCTTATGACATCGTTAAATATTTGAGCTTAACACCTTGAATAAAATATTGCAATAAGAATCGTATATATAAATGCTCGTCGTTATTTTAAGAAGTGTGTACAAATAAAAAAAATTGAAATTGTCAACTTTTTTCATTTCATTGAAACAAACTTTAAGCCCTTCATTCTTTCTTTCATTCTATCATTCTTTTTCCATTCATTTATATTGGCTTTTCTAACGAACTCTAAACGGAATAGTCCCTTATTTATGAGGTATTGGAAGAAGACGTTAAACACTTAATATTTAATCATAATTCAGCAGACGATATTATTTTATTTTATTTATAGTAACTGTTTTCTTTTGACGATTGATTAACCCTGTTTCCCCAGTTACATTCTGTGCGTCTTAGAAATGGTGAATTTATTGCAGTCTTCATGTCTGCTCGGTCCACTGACTGATATCAACATGTAGTATCTGTTCTTATCAATTTAATCTGATTCTCTGCGTCTACTTCTATATTCGTTTCTGTTTTTCTTTCACTTTCTCACTGTAATGTCTTTTCTCCTTTTCCCACGCGATAAAACACGAGGAATTGTCCATTATTGATGAGGTATTAGCAGGACGTAAGGGTCGTTAAAAAAGGTAGGACAAACAGAATTATAATAGGATAATTTGTATTTTTTTTCTAATGACATCAAGCTTCGTGTCCTTAGAAGACGTTTAATTCAGAATTTCTTCTGGGGTAACGGCTTCACTTTCTCAAATTTATTCTTGGATGAAATCGTTTGCCCCCTTAATAAAAATATCTTGGTATCAAGAGAACTGTCCCCGCCCTAGACAACTGGCCCTATAGAACAACTGCCCTCCGGACAATTGCCCCTATCAAGAGAAAATTAAGAGAAAGTACATCATGGGGGAAAGGGTAAATATTAATAAAACTAGTTAAGTTTTATTTTCTTGTTTTATCTGATGTACTATAAGAAAAATGTATCCAATAATAAGATTTATATTTTTATATCGCTATAATTATACAACTAAAACTGTAAAATTATGGGCTATACATCTCTAAAAGTCCAACACATGGCGGTCCTCGAAGTCTTGTACGATATGTTGCTATTCTGACTGTCGAATGTTGATAACGTCAGTATAATCCCATAAATTTCAAGATGTCTTTTAGGTGGTTTTTTTGTTACTCAAGTAAAAGCTAAACATACAAAAATACCATTTCGATTGTAAGAGGGCAGTTGTCCTATGTGGGAAATTGTTCAATGGGCATTTGTCCTATAACCAGTTTTCTTAAAATTGTCTTTTGCAATAGAGTTTGATTTCTTTTAGAAATTGTAGGATATTATATGGACTAATGTCCTAAAAGAGTTGATGGTTTGACATTTTTTTAGCTGCATATCAACCTCTATGGGTTATTCAGCTCAGTAATCAAAATATTTTGAACATAGTTTTATGGTTTCAACTACGGATAAAACATATTGTTTGTGGTTTGTTTGGTTTGGTTTGTTTTGTTTTACGCCATATCAACCTCAATGGGTTATGTAATGTGGACAGAAATTTTTTGCTAGTAATATTTTGTTTTATCAAAAATCTATTTCTGGTAATAATTTTCCTTCAAAAATGTATTGTTGGTAATATTTTTTTCTTCAAAAATT
Organism: Acanthosepion lycidas; assembly: GCA_963932145.1. Lineage (NCBI taxonomy): Eukaryota > Metazoa > Mollusca > Cephalopoda > Sepiida > Sepiidae > Acanthosepion > Acanthosepion lycidas. The sequence continues at coordinate 21,474,151 of OZ010593.1, forward strand.
TATTGCTGGTAATAATTTTCTACAAAGTATTTCTGGTATTAAAACCTATTTTTACACTTTTATAATGCTTTTACTCCAGTTTTGGAGTTAACTATTTACCCATAGCTGGGACCCTAACAGGTGCTACCACCCCGGATCAGGGTGGACATGGGAACATCAGCAATTAAGAGGTGTTTTCCACGCTCCTCAAAACCTCCTGATCAGAGGCCTTGCTGCTGGACGTAGTTTATCGTCTTACCCTGGACACGGATACCCAGGACGAAAATATATTGTTTGTCATTTTGCTATAAAATTTATTGTTGATAATTCTACTATAAATACGTATCGTTGGTAATTTTTTTCATATAATAATGTATTGCTGGTAGTTTTACTATAAAATATATTTCTATAATTACATAGTGTTTCGGGGTCCACTATTTGTCCATAGTTGGGGCCCTAACAAGTGTATACCACCCCTGGTTTTGGTGGAATTGGGAACAACAGCAGTTAAGAGTTGGTAGAATACAATTCAGAACCAGCAATCTCTCGATCAAAAGCTTTACTGCCGGATGTAGTTTATCGTCATACCCAGGATTGTTGTTCTCCAGAAAAATACTGAGAAGACCATGGACAAAACATGTAAGCAATGGCGAAGTTTTACGCAAGATATAAAGGAAACTTATACTTAACTTAAAGAGGCAGTCGACATTTCTAGGACACCTAATGAGAAAAAAGCGCTTAGAAAGTTTGACACTCACAGGACATTTTGAATTCAAGAGAGAAGCGCGGCAGAACACCTATCAAACGAACTCGTGTAACCTTTGCCCTAACCCTATCATACCCTAATCCTAATCCTAACCCTAATCCTAACATAACGCTAACCCTAACATAGCCCTAACCTTAACCCTGACCACTCTAACTTACTTGGGTGAATGGTTAGCAGAAAAGAGATTGGGAGAACATTTTCGAAAAGCTGTTTAAATTATGATGGGTCATTCTCACACGCCTTGAAGGGACACAGTAGAAGAAGTAACCATATGTTTTGATATATTAGAGTTCCAATGGAATCAAGAAAGTTCGCTTTCTGTATATGAGACCCTAGTTCGAATCACACCATAGTCGACTTGTCAGGAAGGTGGCTTCTTGATGTTATCGGTCTGGCGGAGATGATTCTAGTGTATGAAGGCCTTTGGAATGTTTCTAAAGACCATACCACGGATTGTTCTTTGCCTTGTGAGTGAAATTGGGTAGAGGAAAATCTTTGAGAAGCTGTTGATGGTTGTTCTAAAACGAAGTCACAAGTCATCGTGACCGAAGCTTTGAGCGTGCCAGCATTGTCCCGACTGGTGATCACGCTAGATAACGCTCCCTCTCCCAGAAACTGTAACTAAGTTCCGCTCAGAATAGATGCAGTATAAACCACAGGTGGGCTCCGTGGGCGTTGAACGAACATAAATATCCGTGAGCAGGCGTCTTCCGTAGGAATTAAATTAGCCGCCCTATTAGACGGGCTTATCGTATACGAGTCACCAGCCATCTATTTTATTTATTTAATGATAGTAAATAATTCCTTGTTACTTTAAGTGGAGACTTATGCAACTCTATCTTCAAACGGGTTTCCATTTTCGGAATAAACGACGAACATCCATCGGTGTTCCCTATGTAATTATAAACAGCTGAGACTGAAATGGATTTTCTGGATCATATGGTGATCTTTTGCAATAGTTTTAACAATTTCTACTGCTGCTTTTCCTTCATAAATCCGTTTTATAAGTCAGTTTTTTTACGCGTGGCGATTTCGAGCCCCAAGGCTTGGACAAAAATTCCTTTTAGACCCCGCATAAACGGAGTCTATCTCCCTATACGCGACTTTGCACTTCAGCATAGTCTCATCTGGGTTTCTTTATAGTAATACATGATATAGGGTTTAAACAAGTCAGTCCGAACCGCTTGAAATGACAGATCTGGACTAAGTCAGATGAAACCAAGAACCGGCTTATCTTATTGGCTAGGAAGAAATCCCAGTATGCATTTGTGTGCTTCTACATATAAAATGTAAGTGTTTTGGTGTCATTTCAATACAGATTGGAAACAAGAATGTTTATGTATATAAAAACAGATATACAGAATATATACATATATGCAGTCCTGTCTAAAAGTTTTCATACACTTTAAAAGATTTTGGTTTATTTCGGAAATATATTAGAATAATCTAGAATAATTACTGGGAGTAAATCGATTGTGTTAGGTTGGTGCAAAAATAGTGTCGTTTTCTCACATATGTTACTATGTGAGAAAACGACATTATTTTTGCACTAACCTAATATACGGATAGAAAATCAAATGAGCAAGTAAATAATGGCGAAAGACAACGATATGTCTTCTTCCCAAATTTGATCAGATCTTATCGCAAAGCGATCCTTTAAGAACTCCAAGAAAGGATTCATTATTTCTTGGATAATGTCATGAAATTCACATCACACAATGTTCATAAGACCTACAGAAAAAAAAAATCAGTACGAACTCCTGGAAAAGGTTGTAAACATAAGAGAGAAGAAAGGAATAACTATCGATAGTAAGAAGACAGAATTCAAACGTAATTTTAAATGGACACCCATGTTTGAGATAATGCTCTTATTTTATTTATTTATTTATTAAACACTATATTTATTTATATCCATCTAGGGGTCTGTATATTCGAGAAACATTATTAGAAAACTATGCGCTCTCCGGCGGGGCTTGAGACTAGCTCCCCTAGGAAAAAGCAATATTAGATCTGACGTGCTGTATGTAACCTTGCGGTCACGAATAACCTCCCGGCCAAGCAAAGACCGAATAGTGATTTTGAACATAGACTTTTCCCGGTTCTCGAAATATATATCTATGCTCAATTTCGATAAGACACATTTTAGGAATAGATTTCTCATTTATTTAGCCGACATATTTCAAATTATTGTTTAAATGTTATTTTTAACGGATAAAATTAAAAAAAAAAAACAAACAAAAAAAAAACATACCATCTACTCTAATATGGATATTCATTAAAAAGAAAAATTGAAATATGCCAGCGAATAAATGAAAACTCCATTTCTCTCTATATATATCTATATTGGCTTAGTTCCACCAACGCGGATGTTTATAGAGAGCCATGGTTGACATGTATTGGATAAAGAAAGTCTATATGTACATTCACACACCACACACACATATATATACACACACACATACATACACGCATATATATATATATATATATATATATATATATATATATATATATATATATATAAAAGTGGACATTGAAATCAATACTTAGCGTCAACAAGCTGTTTCATGCTAGACGCTTAGTAGCCTGACGATTCTGTCTAGCATGGAACAGCCTGTCGCCTCTGAGTGTTGACTTCAATGTTCTCTTTTATATTTACAATCGCTATATCTCTGATATTGACACTTTATCCCATAAATATACTACACCTTAAGAGTATATTTCTTCATATATATAAATATATATATATATATATATGTATATATATATATATATATATATATATATGTGTGTGTGTGTGTGTGTGTATATATATATATATATATATATATATATATGATCAAATAAGGATAAAATAGGAAATGTGTATAAATTTAATATGTCTAGCTTTCATCAGCAATTCTTGGAAATGTGCTGTGACAATTAATATTCTGCTACCTTACGGTTCTGTGTTGATTTTTTTCATTTGTCAAGTAGATCTCATGTGTTTGTAACGTGCGTGTGTGCGTGTGTGTGACTGTGTGTGTGTGTGAGAGAGACAGACAGACAGACAGATGGAGAGAAAGTCCTCCAAAAATGCATACACGCTTCAAGAAAGGAAAGATTTGCATAAATAATGAAATACTAAATTTATTCGGACATCACAAGATTAATATAAGTTACCTTTTGAACTCTAGTATCATAAGAGCTACTCAAAATGGTGGCCTTTAGCTTCCAGACATTTATTAGTACGGTTACTGCTTAGGCAACATTGGTTAGTGTCCAGTGGGATAGTTGCATATGCATTTTCCACTTCTTGTCTCAGAGCCGTCAATGTAGTTGGTTTTCTGAAATACAAAATTTCCTTAGGGATCCCCGTAGGTAAAAGTCTGCATTTGTTAATTCAGAAGAATACGGGGAAGAGTTGACTATGAAAGGTGTTTTCCTTTTTGTGAAGTGTGTACACATTTTTGAACGGACACTGCATATATATATATATATATATATATATATATATATATATATATATATATATATATATATATTTGTTTGGATTGATGTGAGTTTGTGACCCTGGGTTTCACGCTTCTGACGATCGCAAAAGCGTGAAACCCAGGGTCACAAACTCACATCAACCCAACCAAATATGTTAGCTCTATCTCTGATTTTGAGCGCTTTCTAATAAGTACCGCGCATATAATATATAAATAATAATATATATAATATATTACATATATACATATACATATATATATATATATATATATATATATATATATATATATATATATATACACTTTTCACACACAGACACACACACACACATATATATATATATATATATATATATATATATATATATGAAGTGTTTTGCAAAAATGCATTACGTCTATCAAGTGTTTTATTGTCCAATCTATTATATATGTATGATGTCTTTATTGAAAAGGATTATTTGTGAACAATACAAAATGTGTGTACACAATAGTCAAATAGCTGCTTTATTTAAGCAGTTCTTAAATAATTCGGACATAGCCATTTCTTTTTTCTTTAATCATTTCACCCCACGCAAGGCAATAACACCACTAAGATGCATGGGTTACTGAATGTTAGACACTATGAGAAAACTAGCATTAAGTAGAGAGTACAATAAAGGGGCGAGAATTAAGAAGACAGAAGATAACAATTATCGTTGCTTTTACATTTTTGAAGATCAAAGTTGACTGGGAAGCAAGAAGTCGGAAGTGAGTTCCACAAGCGAGAAGTGCGAGAGAAGAAACTGTTAGCTTACGGTTTTCTCTAGCTATTCCACATGTAAACTGATGAACCTTTGCTCCCAATCTTGTAATGCGCTTAAATTAATAAAGTGTTGGTACCATAGTAGAAGATTCATTAGAAAAATTACCATGAAAGTATTTCGAGAACGCCACAGGAGAAATGACAACCAGAACCAATAACATTGCTGATTCTTCTTTGGATTATATCGAGAATATATAAATATATAGCAGGAGAACTGCAAAGCTTTCAAAATGTTTCTTTCTACAAACGCTGGTGGAAAATAATATAGCAGCACGCCGAATATGTGTTTCAGTTCTCAAAATATGTGCAGACAATATAATTGAGGGTGAATAGTAACAGTTCCAATACAGGTGGCTGAAATGGTATCGCGATATGTCTGACACGGGTTCGATCTCAGCATGCGGTTCCGTTATGTAATGCATTAAAATCATGCAAACTTCTGACCCAAGCATTTCTGTAAATGAAATTGGTTCGACTAAGCTGTTCGTAAGTCATTGATGGGTGTACTGTCTGTTAAAAATCCTAGAGCCCAATTTGATCTCACTAATATATATATATATATATATATATATATATATATATATATATATATATATATATTCAATAACAAACACCGAAGAAAGGCACAGGAATAGCCCAAAATCTAAATAAGCCACAAATTTACTATTCTATATATATATATATATATAGGTGTCTTATCAAGTGATGGTGATTGGCTATCCTATTGGTCTACATAAATATTACCTGAGACTGACTACGACCGACGAACACCAGTCGATTACTGATACTGTGTACTACTTGGTTACAGTAGCCAAATATATCCCTTTCCGGGATATATATTCCTTATTTTAGGATATCACATCAAAAACATGTAAAAAAACGCTACACAAATGCAATCATGTTTCGCATCTAAACAAATATACATCTTTGTAGTGATAATAAATAAGTATTGCTCAACTTTTGGTATTGAGCCCTCTTTTAAATTAACGCTATGAATGTTTGACTTTATATTCTTTTCGTTGTCATTAAATTTGTTTGTATATATATATATATATATATATATATATATATATATATATATATATATATATAAAGCATGCCTTAAACTGTAGTATTAATGGAAGTTTTGGGGCGTGGTAAACTGAAATATTTTTTGCTTTCCAAAAGAGGAGATGTAGATATATTTACATGCAAATACACAGTAAAAAAAGTGAAGAAAATAACAAAAATTAAAAAAAAATCGTCACGGAATCTAACCAACGCCTTTATCCATGTGAATAGTAAGACAGACTGGATTCTATATCCTTGGATGGTAACTGGTCTAGGAGAATGACAACTATGAATTCAATACCTGCGGTGGATTCTTTGGGGACCTTGTGGATTTAGGTGCACCAGGTCTCTGTATTCGGCTTTCCCCAAAAAACTGTAGTTTGTTCTTCACGCAGCCTTCACCACTATAGTCAAACCATCTTTGCAAAAAACGACGGGAGAGTCCAATTCATATATATATATATATATATATATATATATATATATATATGTATGTGTGTGTGTATGTGTCTGCGTGTGTGTGCGTGTGATAGAATAAGGAACAAATAGGAAACATTTATAAATTTAAAAGTTTCGCTTTTATTCAAGCTTCATCAGAAAATTTTGTAAATGAGTTATGAAAGAGAATTTCCCGGTACATTTGGGTTCTGTGTTGTTTGTTTTTCATTGGTCACTTAGGTCACGTGTTTATGTCATATGACGCGCGCGCGCGCGTGTGTGAATTATAATGAACATTTTTGTATCTGTCTGGTACTGCTCTTAATCCCTTAATTTGACAGCATAGAACGTTGGAAAGAGTATGATTGTACCTGCGTGCAGGAAATTTCTAGTTGTTCTTACGGGAGTTGGTGGTGTCGGCGCGTGTGTTGACTGTTGGTTACCTGTACGCTATTAATGTTGCGGTCAATTCTGTGGCTGAGTCTCGTGGAATTTTATATGTGAGTGTCTACATGTGTCTGTTTAATTTTGTTATAATTACTATTATTGTTATATATGGCTCTTGAGTTTATTGGGAGATATTTAGTGTGTTGCAGGAATCAGGTTCTGACATTCCTCTAGTATCAGTTTTATGAATGTTGGTGTGTTTGGAGTGTGTTTATCAGTGGAAGGATATTGATATTGCTTCTGAATGTTTTCTTCGTCATGAATCGTGTTCTTTATTTATCAGTTTCGCATTTCTTGTAAATCAAAATTATGGACTCTTTTATTTGTGCATGTTACGAAAGAGTTAATTGCGAAGAATCACCATTACTTGCGACGAAATGAACAACAGCAAAAAACATTAAAAGCTTGCATAGATATATCTTCAGATAGTGAACAATATATATATATGCATATCTGTAATCATACACGTAAAGGTTTCTCAGTAAAATGAATGGAGCACTTCGGTTGTTGGGCGTTTGTTTACATTTGTAAAAACAATACGCTAGATTTGACTGACTCATTCTGCCGAGTGAGGATAGCTCATTGTTAGAGACTTTGACATCAATAAATTGGGTTTCAAACAAGGCTTGAGACATTCGGTTGTCTAGTCGCACTGAAGAGCTGTGATACAGCGAAACAGTACTGTCTGCGAATGGCATATATATATATATATATATATATATATATATATATATATATATATATATATAGATAGATAGATAGATAGATAAAAGTAAACATAGAAGTCAACACCTAGAGGCGACAGTCTGTTTCATGCTAGATGCAATCGTTTGCCTGATGATTGCATCTAGGATGAAACAGCATGTCGCCTCTAAGTGTTGACTTCTATGTTCATTTTTATATGTACACACGCTCAATGTCTGATATTGAGCACTTTATCTCATAAATATACCACATCTTAAGACTATATTTCTTCATATATATGTGTGCGTGTGTCTGTGTCTGTAAAATATAAGGTACGAGTTTTATTTTTATTATTGTTCATATTATTATTATTAATTGGCTTACGGCTACATTAGGTTGAAACCGGTTTTATTACGCTCACCCAAGTTAAGTAACGTCGAGCCTGGTCACTCTGTAGATGGGTGACCACTTGGGAATACCACGTGAAGAAAGATTGAACGTGTGGGCGGTGTAGTGGATGATGTCTCGAAACTGTTAATCGAACAGATGAGTTACAATTGCTGTTGGGTTCGTTATATTCACTAGCACGAAATTACCCTTTGGAAAGGTATTAATCCAACTCATTTCCGCACAAGTGGTGCGTTAATTAATATGAATCTATTACTAAATTATTATCATCCCCATCCAAATTATTAAAATCTAAAAAAAATAAATCCAGTTTTAAATGACCTGCAAAGTGTTGATAAGCTTTATAATACGGATCTAATTTTTATTTAGTAAGATCGAAATATCTAATGAATATGTATATCTCGATATGAATTTGTCAATACGGGTCATATGGCGATACGCTTTCAGCCACGTATATAGGAACAGTTACTACCCGGCAACTATATCAGCTGTAAATATTCCTTTAGTTTAAATGTAACGCCATATTCGATTGGGTAAAGCCCACAAAACTTAAACCCTCCTTTTTTCTTTTCTTTTTCATAAGAAATGACACTGCCTAGCGTGTATATGTGTCAATTTACATCAGATCATGTTTAACGTCTGTGCTGCCGTTGACTGCAAATCTATGGGTCCATGATCCATTTATGAAAAATAATTTCTTAATTTTTGCTTTTCCCTTGAGTTTAAATTTAATGTAGGTCATATTTGATTGGTTGATCAGAGTACAAACTTATACCCCACCCTATTTTCTTTTCTTTTTCTTTTTTCGTAAAAAAAGACTGTATTTTGATTTTAAATCTGAAAAAATCGTTCACTCGCCAGTAATTTACAATCGCCTGCTAAGATGCATTGGTATGCATCGAAAGACGACTGTATAGCGAATGTGTAGCGATTTTGACATGTTTTCCATGTTGTGTCCTAAAATTATATATATATATATATATATATATATATATATATATATATATATATATATATATATATATATATACACACACACACACATATATATATATATATATATATAAGGCTCACACACTAATATTCCATGGTTATAATTTATTACATTGGAATCGTAATCACGATCCAATTCATCAGACCTATAAATTCAAAAAGAAAAAAGAAAAAAAAATATATATATATATGTATACATTTATATATATACAATTTTGTATATATTATTTATATATTATAAGTGTGAGGTAGTTATTGGAAAGCGCTGAATATCAGTGATAGAGCTAACATATTTAGTTGGATCGATTTGAGTTCGTGACACTGTCTTTCACGCCCTTTGCGATCGTCAGACAGATTTTGTCTGACGATCGCAAAAGGCGTGAAACCCAGAGTCACAAACTCACATGAATCCAACTAGTTATATATATATATATATATATATATATATATATATATATATATATATATATATATAAAGAAAGAGAGAAAGTCTGATAGAGTGATAAATATAGATAAATAGATAGATAGACAGACAGATAGATAGAAAGAGAGAGATGTATTTGTACATTTTATGAAAGTATCTTTGTAAATACACGTACAATATCGATATATGTTAAAATAATGAAAATAATTTTTTTTTTATTTGCGAGGGCCAAAAATATTGCATTTGGCACCTATGCTAGAATTTTGCAGCATTTGCAGCTGCGGGCATTGTATCCATGACTTCGTTGAAGAAAGCCATCTTCGTGCCGGAAGATATGCAATAAAAAACATAACTAAAACAGAAAAAGACAAGCAAATTCCTGGCAAAGGAAAGTCAGCTATTGTTGGTGCCTGTTGTATCAAACTCGCGGAATGTTCTCCTATTCCCGACCTCCCTCAGCTTCTCGTTAGTTTCTCAGCAGGATGCACTCGCGGGTGGCAGTCGAATGAAAGATGTTTTTTTTTTTTATGGAGAACTAAGAACGAACTAAATATATGTAGCAAGGAAAGAAAACTAATAAAAATAGCGGAATTTTCTTCCAGATCAACAGAATTCTTCTGCAATTTTAGTTTTTTTTCAAAGATTTTTTCTTATTTTTTTTTTCATTATCGTTCTGATTTTCAATTTTTTGTGCTCTCAGAAAGAAACTTATTTTTGACAGATTTTCTACTATGCGAATCCGTAGCCATTGTTTGTGACCTTGACGACTGAAATAAACAACTTCTATTTGATTTTCCTTGTATCTTTTTTTTTTTATTTAGAAAGCAATAAGAAAGCGATTCTTACTGACTATGCATAGAAGGCGGCCAACATGTTTAATCCATTATTTATATTCGTATTAATGCCCTCGTCTTTGTTTTTCAGTAACACAACGTTTCGACCATTTTGCGCTACGGACCTCGAAATTTCGAACTCAACCTTTATTTAATCAACGGCGGCAGATTTTTCTCGCTCTGGCGTTCATGTCAAGGACTATCTCGCCTTGACCTTATTGACTACAGCTGTTTCCTCTGAGTTTGTTTATATATATATATATATATATATATATATATATATATATATATATAAACAAACTCAGCTTATGTAACCGCATTTCCCCTAGTCAGGGATATTTGATTGATTTGAACCGTTTAGAACCCTTTATTTTACATTCAACACCATCACTTGATAAGACACCAGAAGTGTTGAAACAACAATTTTTGTAGTGTAATTTTTTAATTTTATAACATATTTATGTTATAATTTTCGAATTAATAATTATATATATGTGTGTTTGTGCATGTATATATATATATATATATATATATATATATATATATATATATATATATATATATATATATATAGTGTATTTAGGCAGCAGTCTTTCTTTCATACAAGGTACTTTAATTATTTTTTTTTTATATAATTTCTCATATGAACATATAATTTGTTTTTACTTTTCACTAGATAAATTATACAAAAACTGTCCAAATGCTATACATTTATCCATTTTCAAGGATGAAATATATCCACTGTTAACTAGAAACAGAAAGAAATTATTGTATGTAAGTATTTATTTAGTATCATAGAATGTTTTATTTTCAAAAACACAGTCAACATATTGTGTCCATGTTTATAGTTGATATTATTGAGTGTCGTTTTTTTTTTGCTTTTCTTAATAGAATAAAACATTCTATAATCCTATATATATACGTACAGCAATGTATTTCAATTTAACAAGTAATATATTAGTGCTTGGAAAAATATAACATTTGGACAGTTTTTGTATAATTTATCTATTGGAAAGAAAAAGATAAGATCATATTAGAAATTATATAAAAAAAAAACTTAAAGCAAGGATTAAAAAATATGTATCAATATTGTGATTTACTTTCGTCTTTCAATGATAATGTTATTAAGTTTATCAGACGATATGAAAGGAATTTACATAAAATAAATAAACAAAACTTGTCTATATTATTTAATATAACATGCATCAATAAAAAATGATGCCTAAATACACACACACAATATATATATATATATATATATATATATATATATATAATCATTTATTTAAAAATATGATTCCATCACTATATAAGAGTTCTCATGTTTCAAAACAAGAGCCGAAAACTTCAATATAATTATTTGAATTAAATTGAATTAAAGTACTAAGCTCTGTTCCATCTTCAAGCAAAATTTTTTCGAGAATAATTCAATTTAATTCAATTTTTTGGGGAATAATTTAATTTAATTTAATTCAAATAATTATATTGAAGTTTTCGGCTCTTGTTTTGAAACATGAGAACTCTTATGTAGCGATGGAAACATTTTTAAATAAATAATTATATTTAGGCTCTACTTTTGTATCGAGCACTATTTTTTAAAAATAATAACAAAAATACTAAAGAACTTTGGATTATTTACCTAACGAGTTCTTTCCTATTGTCTATATATTTTACACACACACACACACACACACACACACACACATATATATATATATATATATATATATATATATATATATATATATATATATATACGATTCATCTGCGTTTGTGTATATCTGATTCATCCTGAAAAAACGTTTTAAAAGGGTCAGACTAGAATGTACCTAACTACACCAGAAACGTCATATCCGGACAAGAATCAGATCAGATCCCAAAACGGTCTGTTGCTGCCATATTTGGGTTGAAGGTATCCAAAAGCGTTTACCTGACCTTGTAGCAAATTAATTATTTTCTACCCTATTAAAATTTTTTTTCTGTCACAAGCCTATTACTACTCTCACATTCCATGGACAATTCTCTGTCAAAATCTCTTCAATTATTTCATCAATACAGTCATTTACAGCTAAGACCGTCTATACGACGGACCTAGCGGTGAACTATCTTCATTCCCTTCGTATTTCATTCGTAAGAAGGAAGATCCACTGGAACTGAATGTTTCCAAGATTTGCACTACAATCTTAAACTCTTCTGGCTCAGGGTCACCCGTTATATATCCTATATATATCTTCATAATCTACGAGTCTTACGCTTTTAAAACATCCCCATGCAGTAACCCTTTATTTTGTAGTGCATGTACAATAGCATAAAATCTCTATAGTACTCGATCTAGTGACTGGACTCACAATTACTATGTTATCACTATTCAAGAAACAATACTTTAATTTATTAGCAATCAAGTTATTTAGATCAATTATATGGTTATATATGAGTATTTCAAGTATATAACCTATCTCAAGTGTTTTTCATTTTAAAGTTATGTCTATATTTGAACACCATTGACAATCACAGGTTTATCGTGGAGCATCGTTCTGCGAGACGTCTCTGGCAAGGATCTTCGTAAACCAATTCCCATTATCTTCTAAAATTCACAAATCATTTTCGCGTTTGATTCTATTTCAGGTCATAGACGATCATGACTCTTCACATAGCCCTCTTTCTTAATCTGGGGATTGTCACGATCTCTTGGAAAAGATAGTGGAGTGGTTATCTGTTTTCTTCCCGGTTTGAAATTCAGAGTTGTCCTCTTTATTCCGACTGACAAACAAGACCGTAGGCTTAAAAACGTCATTAGTTCGAAATAGTACTTCAACGCGGCTCACCGGTTCCACTTTATGCGACAGTAACCGTTAAGCTACCCGCATATACAGGCGTAGGTTTCAAGTAAAATCAACATATCGAAGCTAGTAGCAACATGGAAGTCTTAAGAGAAAAAGAAAGAAGACATATACTCAACATCAGATCCCACCACACCAAAACAAAAAACATAAACAAAAAAAAAAAACAAAAAAACAATCACTGAAATTCCTTGGGCAAATAATGAGGAAGGGGGGGTGCTTTGAAAAATATAAAACCTTACAGAGCACATTGAAGGCATGAGAGATGGTAGTAATCAGCCACCCATTTGTCTGACGAGCTTGTGTGAACTGATCACGGAACGGGGTTCGGGGCTTTAGCAACTGGAGGAAAAACTGCTCCAAGTCGTACGAGATAGAAAGCTGTGAAGAGCCATGACCGTGTCTGTCCTGAACAGAAGTGGCATATAAAAGAAGTTGAAGCCGTAGTTTATTTCCGTTCATATTTATGTTAAAATCTGTAAAAAAATATTTGCTGAAAATGCATGCTGATGTGATATTTTTCACGGAACATCGAGAAAATGTTTTTTTTTTTTTTTGAATGAAGTTCCCAATTTCATTTAACGACGAATAAGCCAAAATAACTTTACGACAAAATCTAATATCATTGTTGTTAATATTAGGTTGGCCAAGAAGCCCTGACTCACTTAGAAAACAACAAAATTTTACGGTGCAACACCAACATTTATTCTTCAAAATAAAGTCCATCATTCTGGACGATTTTCTGCCAAGGATCAGCCAGCATCCGAATCTTTCCCAGATACCGTTCGCTGGTTTTAAATAAAAAAAAAACTGTAAAGAAGCTTCCTTCACTTCATCAAAAGTGTTGAATCGTCGCTGGTCGCGGAGGAAGCGTACCATTTGTCGGGGAAGCATCGGGACTGAATGGTGGATGTGGAAGGATCTCAACACTCTCCATCTGTTTGAACTTCTCCTTAGTCAACCAGTAATTGTATTGCCTCGTATTGTCTTGCTGAAACAAAGCCCAACCTCGATTGACCAAAGGAGGATACCACTTCATTATTTAGTCACACATTCGATCTAGCTGTTTGTAATACAGTTTTACGTTGATATCGCGATCGGGTGGAACAAGCTCGAAATGGAATTTCTTGAAACTTCCTTGGAATTTCCATCAGAGAGAGATCAAGATTTTTTGTTTTCTATCCGCTTCATAAGTGAGTCAGGACTTTCTGGCCAACCTAATATATTTAATTACAATAAACTTTTATGATATAGCTTCGTTAAATCAATCATTGATACAATACAATTAATAGGACAATAGGAAGATAGACAAAATACTGAATTCATAAAGTATGTCTGAACACATTTTTACAGATAATGTAGCAATCAATTTAACTAATTAGTCATTGTATTAAAAATACCCCGTCCCTTCAGAATATAGTCAGTTACGGCGCTCCACACTTTCTTTTACTGTATTGCCTTCCATTCTTTCGAAGAATAGTGGAGAGGTTTCACCTTTGTCTTCTGTACGCCTTGGAATATACAGTTTTCCTTCTCTTGGGAAGGTTAGTGGAGAGGTTTCACCTTTTTCTTCCTTACGAATTTACAGTTTTCCTTATCTTAGGAAGGATAGTGGAGAGGTTTCATCTCTTTCTTCTGTACGGCTTGGAATTTACAGTTTGTCTTCTCTTGGGAATGGATGCCGGCCTAGGCTAGAGAGGCCAGTCTACCAAGCTATTTAACCCATAGCTGTCAGATGTCAAGATTGACTCATGTCTGTTCGAAGTGAACCATGCCAAAGTGGAGGTAGCAGACGACGGCGAAATTAGAACTGCTCACCGAAACCCCTTTCCGTGCTGGTAAATTTTTCGGCGACGATAACCGTTATTCAGATAAAGATATTATCGTTCCTGAAAGAAGCATTAACATTTTAAAACTACAAATGACATGTAGTTTTGGAGAGCCATAATCGACAGCGTTCAGAAGGAACGCGCTACATAGAAGATGAAGAGGGAGATATATGCAGTCAGCCATATTCAGCAAGTAATATAGTTACGACCAATGAGGTTTTTTTACCTTGTGTTTTTTCCTATCTTTTCAGTCCTATGTTGATCACAGGTTTTGCTGACCGTGTTTATTTGAAAAGACGATTCAGGAAGTTTCCATCTAGTTTTATTTTCCTCTTGATTTCTTCATGAAAATTATTGTTTTTAGTGTTTAAATATCTTCATTGATTTCGATTTTTATTTTGTTTTTTGTTATTTCTTATTGTCTCTGTTTTATGACATTGCTTCTTGTGTCACGTTTTCTTTGTATCTTTGTTTTAATATCTTTATTTCTTGCTTCTGCTTTTATTTTGTTTGTTTCCGTTTTGTGTTTTTGGGGTCATTTTGCATTATTTTTTTAAAACTTTTAATTTTATTCATGCCTTATTTGTTTCTTTTTGTTTCTGTTTTATGAATTTCTTTCATGTTTTATGTTTTTTGTATCTTGTATTTAGTTTTTTGTTTCTTCTTTCTGTTTTTATTTTTTGTTTTGTTTTTGTAACCTAGGGAAGGTTACTGAACAGAATAATCAAATGAAGGTTGGTAAAGAACGATAATACTTAGGACAAGACAAACACATATAAGATTTGCCAGCGGTGCATAGAAGTATTAGTTAACTGCTAAGAAGTGAGTCAAGCGAATTCCACAATGAATTTCCAACTGCAGACCAACATGCAGTATTTACTACTGGATTAATGTGAATGGGGACATACCCATTATCATCCGTAGGTATGCTACAACAGTAGAATGATTTTTGTGTGTATTTATTTAATTCTTTTTACTTTGTTTCCGTATTTGGTTTATGGGGGTCATTTAGATTTTTTTTTTTTTATATTTTCGTTTTATTTAATGTCTTATTTTTTCCTTTTGCCCTGTTTTATAAATTTGTCTCTTGTATTTTTTTATATTTGTTTTTCGCTTAAATCTTTGTTTCTTTGTTCTGCTTTTATTTTTTGGTGATGTTTTGTTTTATTCTAAATAGTTCTTCATTTTTTGCTATTTTTTTTATTTAATTTTTTTTCTTTTTGCTTTTATATTTTGCTTCATAGCTGTTTTTTTCGTTTATTTATTTTGCTTGCTTCATGTAATTTTTTATTTCTTTTTGGTGAAATCGTTTTCATTTTCATTATTTATAGAATATTTATATTTTTTTTATAAAAAGGTCTTTGCATTATTGTTGCGTTGTGTATATTGTTCTTGTAATTACTTGTTGTTCAGTTAGTATATTTATTAATATTTCTTTTACTTTTTGACCGACAGAATGACAGATTGTGGTTTTTGCTCCCTTTTTGTCTGAAAGCAGTTTCCTTTGATAAAATAGGGAACGTATGAAATTCTGACAACGTATGCATCACAACCAATATGGCCGCGTTCCAAAAGATATTTGGAAAGAAAAACATTTTTTTCCTTTTGTGATCCCACCAATATAAAAAAAGTTGGTAGTCAGATGCCCATAAACAAATCATCTTAAATAAAGATTTCCGATATTGCCAAACCAGTTGATTGATGTTTCAAATGCCATTCTGTTCACGATCAAAGTAAAAGGCCCAATTGTTTGCCCAGGAAAAACTTTTGCAAGAAATTACCTGATTGATGAAACATTATCGAAGCTTTGGCTTGAAGTCAGTTCCACAAACACAATTCTATAATCATTGTTGTAATCATATAACATTTTTCACAAACTTGCAAACTGAACAGTTTAAAATAATTATCGGGTTTGAACAAAAGTTCAGTGTTCTTTCAATAAATAGCATTTGAACACGAGATTTCGGGTTATACACAACAGAAATTTATGACACACACACACATATATATATATATATATATATATATATATATATATATATATATATTCCTGAGAAAAAAATACTAAGGCATATCACTATATTAATTGAACTATAGATTTCGGGTTATACACAACAGAAATTTATGACACATATATTTATATATATATATATATATATATATATATATATATATATATATATATATATATATATATATTCCTGAGAAAAAAATACTAAGGCATATCACTATATTAATTGAACTATAGATTTAGTTCATGTCAAGTTAACTGGAAAACACTTGTAAAAAAAGAATTCGTGGATTTACCATATTTCAAAATTCATATAAAAATTCTCCCTTGAAATTTTGAACTTTAACGTTGCGACTCACACGTTCAAAGATTGTACAACCGTCAATAAATAGCACATTCTTAAAAAAACATCTTTCGGCCTACAAACAATTATTTCGTCTTCAAGTTGTAACTTTAAAGGAAAAAAATTACAGCCTGAGGATGGAGATATGGTCTTCGAAAGTACTTGCTTAACTTAAAAAAATATACACTAGAAACCTCTGACAACAGTTTTATAAATGAGGATCACATCATTCAATGGATTAACAGTATTTTAATGCATACATTATGTTCTACTAGCGAAGTGATTTCGGCATTAATCGCATTAATATTGCTGATTGATTCTATGTATGATTATATCTTTATATATATATATATATATATATATATATATATATATATATATATATATATTATGGCATTAAAGGCAAGAATTTTTTTACTATAGGCCATGATAAATTTTAAAACAAAAACACGAGCACAAGTCGACAGGTTTCGTCCCCTCTCGCCAGAACTGTAACCGGGGAAACAAATTATGAGAAGAAAGTCTGTCGCGGATGATGTGAATGAATGGACAGGGGAAAATATAATAATAAAAGTTATAACACAAAAGATGCTAGAGACACAGCACAGCGAACCCAAGCAAACAGTCTCTTTGTTTACAAAGGGCGGGTCGCCTGGACCTGATGCACAGCGTCTCCAAAACCTTCAGATGGAATAACGAATTTGCTCTGGCCAGAACAGAGAACCAGCACACGCTAAAATCCATTGTACAGGTCAGATTATTTATCAAGTGATCCGCTATAGAAGACCCGTGTGTATTTCGAATGGCATCAACAAACGAAAACATTTTGTTGAGTATTTTAGCAGTCACGTGCTGTTTAATCCTAACATCTAAACGCTGTGTTGTTCTACCTATGTAGCTGAGTACGCAACTACATTTAATATAATAAATAACGGAATTAATATGATGCGGGCGGGGGTAGAACGTCTGTACACACAGATGAAAGGACAGACTAGGTTTGAAAAACAACATAATAATAATGTTGGTTGCATAATAACATATTTAAATATATATATATATATATATATATATATATATATACATACACACATGCACACACACACACACACACACACACATACACATATATATATATATATATATATATATATATATATATATATATATATATATATAGAGAGAGAGAGAGAGAGAGAGAGAGAGAGAGAGAGAGAGATTGGGTCGGAAAGGTTGCCCTGACTTCAAAAGGTTAACAAAAAACAAACTCATGATCATAAGGGGGAAACAAAAACGACAACTTTTCTCTCGACTGCAATTCGTGTTGGGGTATAACCTGAGACAGAAAATAAATGGCATTTAATATACTTTATATAGATATGAGATTTTATTCCTTTTATTTTCATATTTATTTTTTTTTTATTAACCTTTGAAATCGAGGTCACCTTATTGTCTCACGCTGTATATTATGAGATGAAAAATCCCTGACATATTTCGAACGGTGACATTTCAGTACGACTTTCTAGGCGATTCGAGTGTGAATTTCAAATATTTTTCTTTTCAGTTAAAAGTGAAAATTAAAGACAATAAACATGCATTTTAGTCATTTTCGACTGTTTTATTATCTGAAAGGAAAGGAAATGTTGTATAAACAGCAAAAAATATTTTGGCCATTCATATTGATGGTGCCATGGCAGATTGTACTGTTCGAAATTGGTTCACATAGTTTCGAAGTGGACATTTTGATTTGCAGCCCCAAGAAAACTGTAAACTATTATTTTGAAGATCAGCTTGTGTTGGGTCCGTCCAGTTCTTCCTTAACTTTATATCATTTGTAGCTTTTGTTGACCATGTTTGCCGTAGTCTCTGAATATAGAACCCAGCGAAGTCCGTAATGTCTTCAATATCAGGGGTTCGCAGTGAAGATTCGGAGAAAGTAGCGACTGTTAATTCTTTAAGTCTTCGATATCAGGTTGGCAGTGAAGATATTTTGGGAGAAAAAACAAAGTGGCTGCCTTTATACACGTCGGCTTGAATATTTTGATCTTTCTGATTGGTTAACCCTTCTATTGGTGAACTATAAAATGAGTCATCTCATTTTGACTTGCTCACTAGTACATCAGTGTGGGCACCTCGAGGTGGTGTAATGGTTAGCAAGCTTGTCTCGCTAGAACTATTACGACTGAGTAGCGAGTTCCATCCTCACTGGGTACCCCATACTTTCGTCCTTGTGCCACATCTGAGCTACGCTTGGAAAATCACTATAGGAGGACCGATTGGGAACCTCAAGGAGGTGTAATGGTTAGCAAGCTTGTCTCGCTAGAACAATTATGACTGAATAGTGAGTTCGATCCTCACTGGGTACCCCATACTTTCGTCCTTGTGTCACATCTGAGCTACGCTTGGAAAATCACTAGTACACCAGGGTACCCAAAAATTCCAACAGTTTTTAGTAACAATTTTCGTTTTAACATATCTCTTACACACCGTTCAGCTATCGATTCGCACTAACTGGTCAGGTAGATGACCGGCTTCCTCTCTCTCTCTCTCTCTCTGTCCCATTTACCTTCGATATATCTTATGATTACCAAACACTCCAAGCTCTCCTTTCTTCATTATGTGTCCAAGAAATTTCAGTTGTCGTTCTCAGATTCTGAGCATACGTATCCTTTTGGTTTTCATTTTTCTTAAAACTTCTTCGTTATTTACGCGCTGCGTCTATGTCATTCTCAACATCCTTCTGTAGAACCACATTTCCGTTTCCTCATTCCTCAGTCTTTTCTTCATCTGTGAGGTAATTGAACAAAAATATAGTCGGTCATGGGAAATTGTCATTCGATGAAGTTCTAAGGTATTGTCAAATATGGAAATAAATCTCAAAATCAAATGGAAAACTCGGCTGGCAGCTCCTTTGAGGCAAAGGTGTCGTGTAAAACAGAAAGGGGCTATCTTTTCGCATGCCAAAAATTTGGTGACTGGTAAGAAAAAAAAAATTAAAACCATCACCAAAACCTATACCAACGAAATCGCTAATTTCACCCAGCAATTTCAAACGCACCTATTTCAATCGAAGGCCATCTCATTTCTCTACATGTCTTTAAAAACTGATTCTTAGTTTTAGCTATGAAATACAGAAGAACAGTGAGACCGAGCAGTCGCAAAGACGTGCTCTCGCGGAGTTGAGCGACAGACATTCTAACGGGGGTGCAGGAATGGTTCTCTGCGGTAAGTAATAGAGAGCAGTTTAGTTTTTGAGGCATTAAAGTTAACCAGCCAATTTCTGCCCCTGTCCACAACCAATTGGAGGTCCTTTTCGAGACAACCTGTTTTGTGCAAATAAAGTGATGCTTAGAAAAACGGTCGTAAAAAAGAATTCCCTAAGGTGGATGAAAGTGATGTTATTAGGTTGCAAGATATAAAATTCCGCTTCCAATAATACAAAACATGGCTTGGTAACATTTTTCGGGTGCACATATTCACTCTAAATCAACCAGATTAAAATGGATAGCAGCATAGGATTTAAGAGAGATAAGATAAAAAACAACGTTTATTAAGAACTACAAATTTTGGAGAGCCATGCTCGCTAACAGCCTGAATGGACACGGAACATAACGAATATGTTAATTTTTTTATTTTAAAATCGATCGTTTTTATCAATTCAGGTCAGCTGTCATATCAGCGTCCATTTTTTTTTTGAAACATCATATAAAATACTTGGTTTATATCGAAATATGTTTTTTTATATATTGTAATTTAAAAATAAATGAAACTGATTCTTGGTTTTAGCTATGAAATACAGAAGAAGAGTTCTGCTCAGAATCGAAAAAGAAAAATACTGAAATTCCTTGGAGAAGACATTAAATTTGAAATTAAACTGAATGCTATGTCATATCACTTCAGGTATTTAAAAAAAAATTCTTAATTTCAGTTATGGAATGCAGAAAGAAAAAATCTACTCAGAACCAGAAAAAAAAACATGTCTGAGATTCCTTGGAGAAGACATTAAGCATGGAATTTCTTGTGAATACACATAATGATGAAGGAAGGCTTGGAAAACTTAACCCTCACAGTGCATATTGAGAGATAGGTGAAAGCAACGATTCACTTACATGACGCGCTTGTGAGAATTGATGGTGCAACGGGGCCAGAAGTAAAAAAAAAAAAAAAAAAAATTAAAAAAAAACGGTTAAGAGCCACAAGTTATAGGAAGTTGTGAAGAGCCTTGATCGCCTATGTCAATACTGGACATGGCACAGAGAAGAAGAATATGGTCATACCGGGTAACACTGAAGGTATGTTCTTTATCCATATATTCCTGACGTTAATTTCAGTTGACATCTTTCATTTATCATATATTATGACCATTTGCCTTAAAATTCGTATTTTCTCGATCAATTTGTATAATTCTCATTTCAAGAGGCAGCTGTCATATCCATGTACATTTTTATGAAGAAGATACTTGAAGCAAATGTGGTTCTACAGAAGGATACTGAGAATACCATGTACCACAAATATGCGTAAAGTTTTAGAGAAAATTAAAACAATAAGGACACTTATAATTAACATCAGAGAGAGACAATTCAAAGTGTTCATAATCAGGAAAGAACGCTTGGAAAATTTGATACTCACAGGATAGATTGAAGTCAAAACTAATAGAGGAAAACAACGCATAGCATTAGCAAGCATGACAGAACAGTATCTAGGAGAGATAGCAAAAAGATAACATTTATTAAGAACTACAAAGGATTGGAAATTGTGGAGAGCCATGATCGCTAACGTTCTGAAGGGACACGACAAATAGAAGAAGAGAAGAAGACTTGCTACCTATATATACGGCAATGAATGTTGGAAAATCTACTCGCAGATGAAGAAAACACTTAAAGCGACATAAATGTGCCGCAGGAAAACATAATGCCAAGCTAATTTGGTATTTTTAAAAAGGTTAAGGTCTCCTCTCTTGCAAATTGAAATGTCCTCATTTAGACCACCTGGGGAAATTTAGTTATAGGGGATAATTTGCAAACCAGATCTGGAATACGGAACCTGAAGTAAAACGTAGCCGTATTTGATCATTATCCGCTGGCATATATCTGCAGTCAAGTACAGGGGGTTTCACAATTGTTTTAAACAAAATGATCGGGCACAAATCAAGGACTAAAACTGATAGAATAATGGAAATTACATTTATTTAAAAGTAAATACATAACATTTTAGGATCTGCAACCATTTAGTTTCAATGTTGAACCAAAAATGAGAAGAGGATCCCTAGAGTACATCCTCCAGATGACCGCCGTTCAGTTGAAGGCATTGTTGAATACAAAGTTGTTGATAACGCGTGTAAAGTCCTCTTGGGTGATCGCTTGAATCTTCTCAGTGATGGCTACCTTCAAAGCAGAAATGGTGCGAGGGTTTCTCTGGTAGATGTTGTCCTTGAGGAACCCAGAAGGGAAGAAACCTGGAGGGTTCAGGTCAGGCGAGTGAGGTGCCCATTCCACTTCAGCTTTGCGACTGATAAAAGGCTCTCCAAATTTTCCATGCCAAAAAAAAAAAAAAAAAAAAATAGCAGTGTGAGGAGGAGCATCATCCTGCTGGAACCACTATTCATCCTCATCAAGGTCATCACACTCATCGAGCTGCCCCCATATAAGAGCTCACTGCTCTGTTTCAACAATTGTGTAACACCCTTTATGTACTCAGAAGCCATTAAATAAATACGTGAGGTCAGCACAACCAATGAGATCTAAACAAACATAATTCAAAATCCAAATATTACTCCGCATTATTTCCCTTCTAAAATATTTCTGATGCTGCTAAATAAATAGTGCAATATTTTTAATTTATTAAAGGAATTTCTAATTTTATTTATTTATACATACATTTTTTTTATTTTTATTACAAAAATAGATTGTCCTCGATCCCTAATAGTTTTTTTCTAATATTCTTTTTACGTCAAGTAACCCCCTTGCGTGTTAGTGGTTTTGTTGCCTTTCTTTGGGTAAAAAGATAAAAAAAAAGTTCTCTGAATATCGGTACCTTTAAAAATTGTTGCATTTATATACAGGGTTTTAAAAATATTTGAAACAAAATGATCGGACGCATATCAAGAACCACAAATGATAGATTAATGGAAATTACATTTATTGAAAGGTAAAAGGATAACATTTTAGGATCTGCAACTATTTAGTCTCAAACAGGAACCAAAAATGTCAAGAGGAGCCCTAGATTACATGCTTCAGATGACCGCCACTCAGTTGATAATGCATGCACATTCCTCTTGGGTGATCGCTTGAATCTTCTCAGTGATGGCTACCTTCAAAGCAGAAATGGTGTGACGGTTGCCCTGGTAGATGTTGTCCTTGAGGAATCACCTCCCAAGAGGAAGAAATCTGGAGGGTTCAGGTCAGGCGAGTGAAGTGCCCATTCCACTTCAGCTTTGCGGCTGATGAGACGCTCCCCAAATTTTTTATGGACCGATGCCATGGTAATATTAGTAGTATGAAGAAGTACACAATCCCGATGGAACCACTGTCCCTCTTCGTTAAGGTCCTCACGCCGCTCGAGCACTCCCCTATCTGAAAAGCCGTTGTTGTGTTTCAATAATTGTGAAACATCCTGTATATAGCAGCGAAATAGCAGATAGCATAAAAGACTAACACATAACGAAGAACTACCATGTCTATATGTCTCTTAGAAATACTGACCAAACAACCACAATTTACAGACCAATAATTGTTCTGTCAAATTGGGTTTGGCAAATAAAACAGGCAGAGATAGAAGGAGAAAATGACCGCCGAACAAATACTTTAAAATACTTCAGATCAACCAAAATCTTGCTCCCAGACCTTGCTCACACTGTATGGAGCTTTCAAGACCTGATAGCTGTATTTTTTTTAAAGCAATTCACCCAGGCAAGGCGAGAGTGCCACTAGCACACAAGGGGTTACAGAGGATTGAGATTAAGAGTAAAGAGGAATGTTTAGGGAAAGGAAACCGAGAAGGAAAGTGAACAAGTTCAAGGTGTCAGATGTCGATCGACATTACACTTGAATATTTGAAGATTATAGTTATTAGGGAAGCAAGCAATGGGAAAGGAGTTCCACAGACAGGAAGTGCGAGAGAAGAAGCTGTTTGAGGAGAAGAGATAGTTACATTTAACCGTTTCGACAGTGAAAGGGTTGGGCCAAGATGCCAGCTTAGAAGCTCGCTTAAATTCATGCAGTCTGGGAACCAGCAAAAGTCGCTAGCCAGAACAGTTGCAGTGAAAATATTTGTAGAAGAGACAGGGTGAAACCACGGAACGTCTGTGAGAAAGTGACTGTAGACTAGATGCCAGACCAGGCGCTATCACATTACATATTCGTCTCTGGATTTTGTCGTGGGCCTTGAGAACGTACAGCGGGGGCACCAGCCCATATATGATAGTAATATTCAAATGCAAGGACGGATGGTTGATTTATAGATTTGAAGGATGGACTCAGACGAGCAAAACATTCTGGCACGACCTAGAGAACTAACTTTTTTGTGGTAGATGTATTAGATTGGTGCAAAAATAATGACGTAATAATGTCGTTTTTTGACGTTAAAAAAACGTCAAAAAACGACATTATTACGTCATTATTTTTGCACCAACCTAATATATTTTGCAGAGAAGAAAACGAATTATAGATGTTTCATATTTCAGGAACCACTGATGCAGAGAACATGAAATTTGTCTGGTTATTAATGGCATTAACAGAGGCAAATTGCCTGCATAATTTTATCTGTAGTTTTACGTCTTTCTTTCAGGCAGTCTGGTCAGTAAAATATAGGGCCTATTCGAAAAAGACTTGACGTTCTTGTGGGCTACAAGTAAGATATGTTTAAAGAATGAAGAAAACAAATACATAGAAATGACTCATTACATCAAACAACACACTAAGCAACTTGAGTACTTAAAAGTACTGTTTACATTATTTACATTATTCGGACACATGGCACAGTGGATAAAGGCGTTAGTTAGATCCACTGACAGGACGCAAAGGGTGTGAGTTCAATACCCGGTTAAGACAGTGGAGAACTTGGAGAGGGGAATTAACAGGGGTCAACTGATAATTGACATCCATTTGACGTGGAACTAGAACAGTGTACGCCAGTGTGCGAAATAAAGGTTTTGGTTCGAAATTCCAACCACCTGAAGAAGGCCGGAGCGTACAACGACCGAAACCTTGTAATATAATACGGCGACAAAGATGAGGACAATGGTCCGAATAATGTAAATAGTGTACATAATACCTCATCTCAGAAATATAGACAGATAAAAAATATGTGTATATCTTTTCACATCTTGTTTTGGAGTCTGCCTAAAATGTGATCCTTAATAAAAAAAAAAAAAAAAAAATAGAAAATTATAGAATTTGAAATCTTTAATTCAAACACTATCACAAAAACACTAAACCCAGAAAATAGCACTCGATCAAAAAAGGTTATAAAATGCCACAGACAATTATTGAAATGTTTTCAACACCGCCACCAAAATAGCATACAGAACAATATAAGTGGGCTGATATAACTCAAATGTTCAAATAAATTAGCATTAGCTTCTCAGTCGTCTTCTTCTTGGAGAGCCAGACTAATTTTGCATTTGGGGCGCGTACAATAAGTGCATGCTGTTACACATCTGAGACCATGTTTGTGCTGCAAGGACTCTTGGACGAAATCTTGCACTTACAACGCACAAATTCTGTAGTTCCTTAGGAACATGAGTGACATGTATAAACTGGGGTTAATGTACCGTTTCTCATTTTCCAACTCCAGCTCCAACGATCATTAAAGTTTTCCAACTAACCAGAAAGAACCATCCCTGCCTCCCATTAGAATGTCTGATGCTCAACTCAACGAGAGTACCTCTTTGCGACTGCTCGGTCTCACATTGTCCGATCACCTGACATGGAACGAATACGTTGAAACAATAGCTTCGTCCACCGCTAGGAAAGTTGGCACCCTATGCCGCGCTAGGAAATTTTTCACACAGGAATCGATCCTTCAAATCTACAAATCAACTATTCGCCCCTGCATGGAGTATTGGGTCGATGTGCATCACTTACAGATAATGCAAAAGAAAATATTTCCATTTCTGTTAAATAGATATATAAACCCTTGTGCAAATTTGTAGATTTAAAGGATCGACTTCGACGAGAAAAATTTCCTAGCTCGGCATAGGGAGCCAATTTTCCTAGCGGTTGACGGAAATATTGACTCAATCTATTTGTTCCATCTCAATGTGAGACGGAGCAGTCGCAAAGACGTGCTCTCGCGAAGTTGAGCGACAGATATTTTAACGGGGGTGCAGGAATGGTTCTCTGCGGTAAGTAATAGAGAGCAGTTTTGTTTTTGAGGCATTAAAGTTAACCAGCCAATTCCTGCCCCTGTCCACAACCAATTGGAGGTCCTTTTCGAGACAACCTGTTTTGTGCAAATAAAGTGATGCTTAGAAAAACGGTCGTAAAAAGAATTCCCTAAGGTGGATGAAAGTGATGTTATTAGGTTGCAATAATACAAAACATGTCTTGGTAACATTTTTCGGGTGCACATATTCACTCTAAATCAACCAGATTAAAATGGATAGCAGCATAGGATTTAGGAGAGATAAGATAAAAAACAACGTTTATTAAGAACTACAAATTTTGGAGAGCCATGCTCGCCAACAACCTGAATGGACATGGAACATAACGAATATGTTAATTTTTTTATTTTAAAATCGATCGTTTTTATCAATTCAGGTCAGCTGTCATATCAGCGTCCATTTTTTTTTGAAACATCATATAAAATACTTGGTTTATATCGAAATATGTTTTTTTTTTATTGTAATTTAAAAATAAATGATATTGAGAAAATCTTGTAATCGAACCTATCAAGATCGATTTGTAAATATTTTCCTTGCAATTTTTTTTCCCTAAATCATTCGGAATGATGAGTTGAGGTCGATAGCGATCAACTTAAAACATTATTCAACAATGATCGACCTTATATAACACGGATGATCGCCAACTTACTCAAGATATTAAAATATCATTAATTCAATAAAGCAACTACATTATAAAGAGACTATCAAAAATTCTTTACACACAGGCTAAGTGCAGTTTTGTATGCGTCTGCACTGTAATATCGTTCACAACTTAATTCATCAGAAAATGGCCAATTTAGCAACTGCATTTTTTTTCATTAATTAATCATTTATGAAAACTAATCGAATCCTTTGCTTCCTCATCTTATTAATTGTTGTTCGGCTTCCAAAATACGAGGACGTTAATTAAAAATTGCCGAGATGAAGAAGATTAATAAAAGATGGGAGACATCTTTTCCTATAGGCCCAAGGAGAAATTACGATTCAATAAGCCAAATGTGTGACCACCTTGAGCATAATAAATTCAGGTCATGTTTTGATGAAGCAGACGAAACTGTTAGGAGGCACGGTGGAGTTATGAATAGTGGTTCGGGTAGAGGAATCGCGAAGCCGAGTTCGAATCCCAGTCCTTTTACTTACGTACCCTTGGGAAAGCTATGAATCCATCTCTTTTTGACCCCCAGCTAGGGTAACTAGGCTAGGTCCTATAATCAGTGTACGGACCGACGTCGACCCAGCCCATATTCCTGGTCTTCGGCTGTCGGAAAAAAGCTTGGAGAGGAGATGGGCGCCACCGAGCTATCTGAAAGTCTTTTACTTACTTACTGTTGGGAAATGTAAGAATTACCACTGGGAAAGGTATAACTCCATCTCTACTTCCTCCTAGCTATGATTAAATAGCAGGACAGACCGCGACTTATAGCCTTGGCTGGCAACCGGGCTAGGAGAAAGACAGCACTGAATTCAAAACCTCAGTGCTCAGTGTATGTATCGAGGGACACTCACTCTATATTCCGTGGTCTTGGGTTGCCGGACAAAAACTTGGAGAGAAGATAGGCACCACCAAGGTATTTGAATATATTTTTTACTGGCGTACGCTTTGGAAAGGTACGAATCTATCTCTCCTCCCTCCCATCTATGTGTAATGGGCAGGACAGGCTGGATCCTATAGCCTTGGCTGGCAATCGCTATATGAGAAGGACAACTCAGAAGTCAAAACCTGAGGGACAAGTGTATGGGCAGACGACGACAGATATTCCGTGGTCTTCAGCTGTCGGTCAAGAGATTGGAGAGGAGATGGGTACCTCTAAGCTATCTGAAAGTCCACGGAAAGAAAGAATCAACTTCTGTTTTTTCTGCTCTCAGCACCCCCAGCTACAACGATTGACGCAGTTGATGGAATGATGATGAAAACTCACATTTGGGTGCGTCGAATTAAGGCAATTGTTGCGCTAATTTTGCAGACCATTGATGTAGTCCAATCCTTATTGGGTATCACACTTACGTAGGGTTGTATTACTTTAATATAAACTTTGTAAAAGCCTTCCGAGTTAACGAGATGGTACGGCAAACTGCTGAGTTGATTTGATCCTCATGGGATACCCTACATTTCTAGCCCCGTAGCAGACTCGGATAAATTAGAGGAAAAGCAAGATGGCGAAACAGATTCAGATTGTTACAAACGCTTAATCAATTTGTTTTAAATTGGGACTCATATTTGCAGCCTAGTGTCAAAGTAAACAAAGCTTCCAAAAATATGGCGATTCACTTTAGAGAAATAGTTAATAAACGTCTCTATAAAGCTATATCTATCTTGTAATGACTGATTCGCACTGAATGGTACAGAGCGGAAGGCAAATTAGGTTTATTAATAGCAGATACAGAAAGGAAACTACAAAATCTCCTTTAGAAGCTAATGTAAGAATAAGAGAATAAAAGGTCTAAACCTCAACTGCATGAAGACAGAATGCACTGTTATTAGCAAAAGGAACAACCATACACGTAAATTACAAATTGGAGTTACCAAAATTAAACAAGTACGAAAATTTAAATATCTACGAAGTGTTTTAGCAGAGGACAGAAAGTGCGACACTGAAATCTGAAGGCTCATAGGGGTAGCGAAAGTTGCCTTTCAAAAGCTAAGAAAAGTATTAAGAATCAGAAACACATTGTTAGAAACAAAGAAAAGAAGATTGAACAGTTACGTAATATTTGTTCTTCTATATGACAGCGAATGCTGCAAAATCTCCACGAAAATAAAAAGACATGAAACAAGAGAAATATGGTTCTGGTTTTTAGAGAAAATGGGGGAAAAAAGGGTACTTATACTCAACAAGAGACAGTTTCTAGCATACATAATAAGTAAAAAGAGTTTGGAAAATTTGCTATCCACATTACAGATTGAAGGCAAGAGGCTACAGAGAGAAAAAAAATCAACGTATATAACCTATTTAATCAGTTTGCGTGAATATAGGAATAAGCTAATAGGATAAATAACAAAAGACATCTTAAGACTTACAAAGAGCAGGAAATTGTGGAGAGCAATGATCGACTGCGTCCTGAAGGCACATGGTACATAGCGAAGAACAATATAACAACCAAGCAAATACAACAAATTTAAATATCTGGGAGGTATTTTAACAGAAGACGGAAAGTGTGTCACCCAAAATCCGCATTGGGATACCGAAAGATGATTTCCAGAAGCTAAGCAAAGTATCAAGAAATGGGACAATTTCGTTAGAAACAAATAAAATAGTAATTAACTGTTATATTTGACATGGAAATAGCGATAGAGTGGCGAGAGTTTAGATGGGTTGTCGATAGGAAAATACTTCATCACCCTCACCGCCACGTTGAAGCATATGAACACTGTCAAGGCTGGAAAAATGAAGACCAGAAAGATCCAGTACAGACACGAAAACAATCAATTGAAATGATTAGATGAAGCCATAATTTCTACACTGACAGTTTCTTTTCTCGCTCTTCTCGTTTGTGGAGCTCTTGTTTTCTAGTGAAATTTGATCTTCAAAAAAACTAAATGCAATGTCAATCATAATCTTCTGTCTTCTTGTTGTCCTTTTATTTTTCTCTCTCATATACTCTTTTTATAATATTCTCTAACACTCAGTAATTTATTGCGTCTTAGTGGCTTTATTTCCTTGTTTGTGGTCTGATCTGACTTTTGATAAAATAGTTTCATTTATATAATAAATACGAATGTCACTGTATCACTGTCATATTTTTTTAACTTTACTCCCAGAGGCCGTAGCCCAACATATAAAACCATTTTGGAATCAGGCCGACTCCGTGAGCAAATTAAAATCATTCCGGCATGGATCAGGACGTGCAATCTTGAAATTTTAGATTCCCGATTTTTGATTATTGCTATTGTTTTCAGATTCCGCCATATTGGCGTCTACTGATAAAAACAGTTAAAGGAACGCGCCTCTCTAATTTTGAATAACTCATGTTCAAATAAAAAAATACTGTTCTCAAATTACAGTGTTTTAAAACAAAATTGTCCGTGTTTTCAACTTTACTCCTAGATGCCGTAGCCCAACATATTATACAATTTTGGAATCAGACCGACTCCGTGAGCAAATTTAAAACATTCCGGGTCGGATCCAGACCCGCAATCATGAAATTTTGGATTCCCAGGTTTTCATTGCTCTGATTATTTTCGGCGATTTTTTCACGTTATTTTTGCGGCAATTTTTTTGTACGATAACAATTTTTATATAAAAAATACGGAAATAAATATCGGAATAAGCGAAATTAATTGCGAAATCCTTCGAAAGTCACCCATGAAATAAAAAATAATTGTTTGTACGGAAAGTAAGGACCTACGCGCATCAAATTCTCTTTAAATAAAGTGCCGACAGAAGAATTATCCTTGAACTTTTAAAAGGTAAGTTTAAATATTCAATATTTAAAAGCTGTGATCAATTTTGAGTTCTTCTGTAGTTCATTGCTGCCTGTCGAATCTAATCCTCGTTACCTATTGTGCTGAAATTTTAATCAAGAACCCTTGACAGTGGCCAGCTTAAATGCTGCCCAATAGTGCGGCTTTTAAGCTAGTTTTAAATATTTACTAAGCTTTCATTTGGTGCAAAGTCAACGTTTTTCAGAAAAAAAAATGAGCAGAATAACTATTCACACTATAAAGTTCAAGCTCGCTACCATAGAAAGCCGGCTCACGAGGCGAGCTGTCAAGCTATAAAA
This sequence comes from Acanthosepion lycidas, assembly GCA_963932145.1. Lineage (NCBI taxonomy): Eukaryota > Metazoa > Mollusca > Cephalopoda > Sepiida > Sepiidae > Acanthosepion > Acanthosepion lycidas. The sequence goes on from OZ010593.1 coordinate 21,505,572, forward strand.
GTTACCCAACATATATAATCGTGCCAAATCAATTACCTCGGAGAAATATTGAGTTCGTGACTGTACACCATTGGGTTTGATCTAATCTATTTCCTGATCGGGTATAGTCCCACCTACAAACAAAGACATGCCGATTTTCAAAAGGTGGTATATTGACCAATAGATCTGAACCAATTGGAAACAATGTAAATATGTATCCTCTCGATATATTTGCATTAATCGAATCCCGGATGTTTGAATATCGAAGTCTAAAATACACTTATGACTTTCACAATATCCCCCAGCTTTAGAGTAGAAAAACATTGATAAAAAAAATATCATCACCAGACAACGACACTCAGATACGTATGAACTATATAAAGCTGCTTGTGTTTATCTGAAAAAAGATATCTGTCTATATCTCTGAGATGAGGTATTATGATTATTTTACTTACATTATTTGAACTGTTATGCTCATCTGCATTGCCAGATTCGCAACGTTTTGGCTGTTGTACGCACCTTCTTCGAGTGATTGGAATTTCGAACCGAATTTGAAAGTTTCAATCACCTGAAGAATGTCGGAGCATACAAGGCCGAAACGTTGTGAGTATGGCAATGAAGATGAGGATAACAGTCCAAATAATACACACACGCACACATATATATATATTGGTTGGATTGATGTGAGTTTGTTTGTCTGACGATCGCAAAAGCGTGAAACCCGGGGTCACAAACTCACATCACTTCAACCAAATATGTCAGCTCTATCTCTGATATTGAGCGCTTTCTAATAAGTACCGCGCATATAATATATAAATAATTATATATATATATATATATATATATATATATATATATATATATATATATATATATATATATATTCACAAACTTTTCAAATACACACGCACGTATATATATATATATATTTAGATGTGGATAGACATCTGATAGCTTCAAGCCGGCATCGAAACCTAACCGATTTTGCACCAGTCAGAGATTTTACCCTACAAGCTATCGTCGTACGACAGAGCGGAAAAGAAATTTTGACGTTCTTACTATGCGAAAGACGTCAGTTGCTAGGAGAGCTCGATCCGAGTAGAAGAGCATTGCATTCATCAAATAAATAACACATAATATATATATATATATTTTTTTTTAATCATTTCACCCCAAGCAAGGCGATAATACCACTAGGACGCAAGCGGTTACAAGAGGTGAAACAGGTTGAGAAAAATTTACCGAAGAGAAATGACAATAAAAAAAAGAATTGAAGAAGACCGAAGATGGCGATTAACGTTGCGTTTATATTTTTGAAGATTGTAGTTGGCAGGGAAGCAAGAAATAGGAAAGGATTTCAACGGGCGAGATATGCGAGAAAAGAAACCGCTAGAATAAAATATACGGTAGTATCAAGCTAGTTCAACAGTAAAACGATCTCGAAGCAACAGGAGGAAAACTCATCAGAACAATTGCCATGGAGATATTTCTAGAAATAATACAGTTTGATTCCCGTCATGTCGGTGAGAAGGTGATTGAAAGAAGATTTTATTTTTACGGTTTATCGATCGATTTTCGGATATTTAAACCTCCGAAATATTTTAGATTGTAAGAATTTTGGTGGGGAGGTAATAAAGATTTACTGATACAAATCATACTAATTAATCCACAGCTAGGGGGAGATACATATTTTAAGTTGGGGGTATTTGCCCGTAAGTGAATATAAGGAAACTCATTTATGTTGGAACTCGGGCACCCTGATTTACAATTCTGATCCATTTACCACTACACCACATACACACCTAAGGTTACGGGACCTGGCATTCTTAAGCTGTCACCCATCCTGGTACTTCCCTGATCGTACAAAACCGGAAGTTTCTTTTTATAATAATGATAATTACGTACATGTCCCAAGAGTTGCGCGAAATAGAGGGTTACAGGATAAGAGGTAAGCGACACAATGTATGTGAATATGTGAAAACAATGGTTAAACCTAGACTTGAACAGGTTAAGTGTAGTGATCGATGTAGCAACCTTTTTCTGCATATATATATATATATATATATATATATATATATATATATATATATTTGGTTGGATAGATGTGAGTTTGTGACCCTGGGTTTCACGCTTTTGCGATCGTCAGACAAACTGATTAATTTTAAAAAAATTTTGGGGTTTATGTAGATTGCGTGTATTGGTGTTATTATGGAAGTGGTGGGGGAAACGTCGTCGTGGTTTCAACGTACTAACGCTTTCTAATCTATCCAACCAAATATGTTAGCTCTATCTCTGATATTGAGCGCTTTCTAATAAGTACCGCGCATATAGTATATAAATAATTATATATATATGCATATTTATTTATATTTATATATACACACTTTTCACAAACACACACACACACACACACACACACACACAGATATATATATATATATATATATATATATATATATATATATATATATACAAATGTAAAAGAACGAAGAGTAAGATTTCAGCGTTCAAAACATTAATTTAAAACAGGACTCAATACAAAAGTAGAGCAATAAATAGAACAATAGTAGCATCGTGATTTCCCACCTGATGAAATGTAAAATAAATTTTAACATTGAAACAAGATGTACAGTTTTGTAGTGGTGTGCATGTTCTAATGTAACAGTGCAACGTACTAAATGATTAATATATATATATATATATATATATATATATATATATATATGTATGTATGTATGTATTGAAACATATATGTTTAAATATAACAGAAACGAATGTCTATTATGTTTGATCATGAGATGTTCTAAACTCCGAATAATTGCTTTAATTTGGGGCGAAAATAAAGACAAAAATTGTCTCACATTTGGATATTTTTTATTATGCTTTCCTCGAGGTAAGCTTTCGGCTCACATGAGCCATCATCAGCGTGGTTATATGGATATTTCAACAAAGGTATTCACCATCAAACATGATATTCTGTTATGTTGACATAGATGATTGCTATGCGATGATAACGGTAGATAGATAGTGAGAACGGATGACAGTAAGAGTCGTTCATATGTCACATATTTACATAGTGAAGTAAAGCTAAATATGTATGTAGATTGATATATCAGTATATATAGACACATAAATAGGCTCCCGTGAGCCATCTTCAGATTGGTTATATGGACATTACAACAGAGATGTTCACCATCAAAGATAAGCTAAACTATGAGATTGAAGAACAGCACAATAAAAAAATATCCAAATGTTGGACTGTTTTTATTTTCACCAGAAATTAAAGCAACTATACGAAGCTTAGAACGTTGTCAAAGAGAAGCATTCTAAAAATTACAGCATGCTGAAGTGCTCATAATGATTTTCTAAGACTAGCTTAGATGTGGCACAAAGCCGAACGTGCAGCGCAACCATACGCTGTGATCTCACTGCTCAGAGAAGCATTCTAAAAATTACAGCATGCTGAAATGCTCATAATGATTTTCTAAGACTAGCTTAGATGTGGCACAAAGCCGAACGTGCATCGCAACCATACGCTTCGATCTCACTGCTCAGAGAAGCATTCTAAAAATTACAGCATGCTGAAATGCCCATAATGATTTTCTAAGACTAGCTTAGATGTGGCACAAAGCCGAACGTGCATCGCAACCATACGCTTCGATCTCACTGCTCAGAGAAGCATTCTAAAAATTACAGCATGCTGAAGTGCTCATAATGATTTTCTAAGCCTAGATGTGGCACAAAGCCGAACGAGCGGTGCAACCAATGAGGGCCGAACTCGCTACTCAGTTGCAATTTATACAGCGAGACAAACATGCTAACAATTACACCACGCCGATGTGGTCAAAATGATTTTCTAAACTTAGCTTAGATGTATTACAAGGCCGAACATGCGTTGCAACCAATGAGGGCCGAATTCGCTATTCACTCGTAATTTATCCAGCGAGACAAACATGCTAAGAATTACACCATGTCGAAGTGGCCACAAATAGATGGAGTGTTGTTGCTGTCCAGTATTTTCTTACTCTTAACAACAAGGATAACCGTTCTCTAATGAAAAGATTTTCAAAGAATCATCTACATAGCGTTTCCACAAGCTATACCGCTAAAATGAGAAGAAAGGAAAATGTGTTGAATAGACTTGGGTTCCTTAGAATTGTTTTGACAATTTTGTTTTGCTTGAAACTGCTCATAATATTAAATCGGTTCAAATGAAAAAATAGTCAATACTTTATAACACGTAATATTATCGCGAATTTAATTTTTCTATGGAAGACATTAATGACAAAATATTAAGCTACTAAAAGCTAGTTCTCATAGAGAATTCCATTTGGCATTCAAAATTCTCCATCTTTTAATGAAATGTGTTGGTCCCTTACCTTATACAGTATCTTTTGACCTTCTTCTGGAGGAGACAATATGCTTCACCTTCCTTCCGCACTAATTCTGTCAAACATTCTCTTTCTTCATTGTTTCAAATAACACGTTTCCAATCATCTCCAGGTGTGTTACATTCAACAAAAATCAGGTGTTTTTTTTAAATATATTTTTGTGAAAAAAAATTAACTCACGATTTGAAGAAAAAATTCTACAATAAATCTATGGCATCTTTTTTATTGACAGAGATGGCATGTACGACTTTCTTTGTCTTTCCATTGTGATTCGCTATTGTTTAACTTTTTTCAGAAGAGATACCGTGCTCTCTAAGATATATATATATTTTTAATTATGCCCAATCTGATATATGATGGCGCAGAAAATGTCCATATCCTGACATATTTCAAAACTGCATTTCGATCAGAGATTTTCACGTCCTTTCTGATAGTTATTTACGAAAGAATTTGAATTTATTCAGGAAGACGGTAAATTATGTTGAAAATTGAATATCTGTTGCGTAAAATAAAATACATTTTTCACCTCGTCCTGGTCATAACGATAGACTACATCCAGCAGCAACACCTATGATCGTCAGGTTCTAAGGAGCGTGAAACGGCCTCTTATTTTATGTTGTTCTCAGTATCAATATGACCCGGGGTGGTAGAACCTGCTAGGGTTCTAGCTATGATAATATAATAAATCCTAAAACTACAGTTAAAAAACTGAAAGTATAGATTTTTTTTAAAAATAATAAATTACCAATTTTTGTAAAAGAGAAAAAATAACAGCAATAGATCTTTGTAAAACGAAATTACTCAAATTCTCAAGAAAATTATATTTCAGTATTAAATGACACAAAGCATGTTGATATGCCGTTAAACAGACAAACATTTTTAATCATTAGGTATTGAATATATTGATACACCTACGTAAACATTGTTCCTACGATGCTACTTAAAGCAGATAAAATCGACAGATACAAATTATATCGGAATCATGTATTTGAATGCATTCAGAAAGACGGGGAATTATGTTAAAAATACTTAATGTTTGCATCGCAGGGTGGAGAGTTTCCTAGACGGAAGTCAAAGGCCAAGTTAGACTGTTATCCCGATTAGATCGACAGAATGCTGTCCGGGACCAAGATCAGTCTTCAGGTTTGGAGGGTACCAACTCTAGGTTGACCTGGATATTGCATAAATGTGCAGTACTTTTTTCATTGTTACTAACAAAATTTTCCTTTTCTTAATTACTTGCTTAAATTTTGGATAGCATATTTAGCTATTTCAATGCGCCTTTGGATTTTGGTGTCAAAAGATTTCCTAGGTATTTTAATTTTTACGAGTTCTACTAGTATCATTTAAATCAGTACTATTTGCTGCATGTTCGGCTCATCTTCCACTAACCTTTACTGGTTAGGGTGGCTTGATACCAAGCAGGCTCTAGACTTTGGTTAGCCGATCGATGATATCATTTCCAGGTTGAGCTGGAGACACAATGAACCCCGATTGGCACGCTATACGCGTGAATGAGTACATTGCCGGCTTTCTACCCAGCTATGTGTACGGAATTGGTTAGGTGGTCAAGAAATCGGTTCCCCCACGCGGTTTTTGTCATGAGAAGAGTGTCTAGACACACAGCAGAATTTAAAACAAGATCTGTCAAGAGGTGAATGAATCTTCTTCTAGAGTCAACGGATATTTAGCAAAATTGGATAGAGCAGGCTTTCATAGATACGTATACAGCCAGTGCCGTGATGACACTGCATCGCTGGGTGGAGAGTTTCCGAGACGGAAGTCAAAGGCCAAGTTAGACGGTTATCGCGATTAGATCGTCAGAATGCTGTTCGGGACCAAGGTCAGTCTTTAGGTTTGGAGGGTACCAACTCTATTTCACAGGTCTCCTTGCTCAAAACTCATTATGCAAGAATGAATACCTCTCCAGCTTTCAACCAAAATATATGGAGGGAAATGGTTAGGTGCTTAGGAAAACGGTACCCCCACTAGGATTTTCTGGTGAGAAGGGTGGCTAGGCCCTCAGCATAATGTAAAAGAAGACTTGTGAAATGGCGGATAAACCTTCATGTAAGAATATCTCTCCGAATTTCAACCCAGATATATGAAAGGAACTGACGATGTGACAGATGATAATGAGTTATATCTTCTTCTTCTAGCCGTGTACTTTCAGAGCGTGGTCGACATTGGCTCTCCACAATTCCATGCCTTTTAAAGATCTTAGTAATATTTTCTTTTTGATATCTTTCGTAAACCATGTTCTCTCGACCATTTACACAATCTCCTTAGATAGTTTATAGGCTGTTTTACTATTTTGAATGTTAAATTCTCCAAGCCGTCTTTGCCCATTCCGCGTTCCAGAAATTTCAATTGTCTCTTTGTAATTCTACATAGAACTCTAAGTTTTGTTACATCTTCCCCTAGACCTTCTTTGTTACTCACATGTTCAGTCCATGGAATTATTAGCATCCTTCTTTAGAACGACATTTCTGTTGCCTTCATTTGTTTGGAGATTATCCAGCATTCACTGCCTTATAGGAGGCCCGATATTTCATAAGTGTGCTTTTTTCATTGTTACTAACAAAATTTTCCTTTTCTTAATTACTTGCTTAGCTTTTGGATAGCATATTTAGCCATTTCAATGCGCCTTTGGATTTTGATGTCGCATTTTCCATCTTCTGTTAAAAGATTTCCTAGGTATTTAAATTTTTACCCTTTTGAATTTTGGTATATCCAATTTGTAATTCGCATGTAAAACTACACATTCTGTTTTTATTGTAACCCAGAAAAGGTTACTGATCAGGAATAACCAAGACGGATGTTGGAAATGAAATGATAATCTTTATAACATCAAAAAAATACAATACTCGCCAGCGACGTGAAGTACTAGTGGTGGATTACTTAGTATATTAACCCCACTTACAATAGTGTCCAACGTATTTATATGGATTGCACGTACCCATTGGTGTACATAGGTACGGTATATAACTGTATCTATCTCAGTTCAGCTTCCTTCCATCTATCTATCTATCTATCTATCTATCTATCTATCTATCTATCTATCTATCTATCTATCTATCTATCTGCTGTAACCTAGAAAAGGTTACTGAATGAGAAATAACCGAAAGGTAGGTTAGAAGTGAAATGCTAATTTTTATAACATCAGCAAAATACAATACTCGCCAGCGGCGTGAAGTAGGTAAACCACTGCCAGTGGTGTACTACTTACCATATTACCCCCACATATAATAGTGTCCAACGTATTTATGAAGATTGGGAAATACTCATTAATATTCATAGATATGGTATATAACAGTTTTCTTACAATTCATGTTTAGTCCTTTCTTCTTGTTTACGTTTATTGACTTTTGTAGGAGTTCATCTACACTACAGGCACACTTTTGGGTCCACTCTGCATTTCTTTAAAAAATCATCTTAAAATCATATATTTTTGTTATTTTTAAAGTAAAAGATAGCTCTCAGTAACTATAGCGAATTTGCTTTTATTTTTGTCAAAAATAAGCATTTAATTATATACATGATCATGTAACAGCATCATATTTTTGTCAATAAAACAACCACCTGCCCTAATTACTGCTTTACAATTTCTTGGCATTCTTTCCAACAGTTTTTGAAAAAAAATAGATGGCATCACTAAAACAGCTCACGCTCACGCTACGGATATTCTCTTCAAACTTTGTGTACATATTCATTCTGATTCAGCAGGAGATTGAAGCGGTCAAGTATTAATTACCAAATTTTTGTTCTTTTCTATAGAAAGCAATATTAACATAATTGTTCTGACTTCATTCCATTGAATGAAGATGACACAATAATAAAATATAATGTCCTTTGGAGTCGACGTAGTCTTACTGAATTCAGTGGTAAAGATATAAGGCTCGCTTCCGGCTAGAACTTTGCTGAGGATTCTCGGCGTCAGTATATATGCTGTTTAAACGAGTCCAAGTCATATTCAGCAGAGGTGTGTTCATCTCGACAACAGTTATTTAGAAGTGTGTTTTGGATCGTTGTCTTTTTTTGAATGGTATTTTTTTCAGTTATGCATAAACCAGATGGTATAGCATGTCTTTGCAAAATCGAATAATGTTGTTATTTTTTCATGATTCCCTTAACACGAATCAAACTTCCACCCATTTTGGTAAACTCAAAACGTCTACTCATAGGTCAACAGCGAAAACAAAATATAATGTACCATAATTATATTATATATATACTGTGGGCAAAAGTAGATGGTAGTAAGTGAAACCTGGAGAAATGTCTGAAAGATAAAAGAAAATATACTCTACTTACTAAAAATTCATATACGGTTAGTACAATGTAGTGTCCAAAACGAAGGTGGAGATAATGGAACAAATTAGAAAAAAATTCTTAAAGATTTCTTCGAGGTGTTCTGTTTGGAATGAAAGACAAATCTGTGCGCAAAGGCAATGTTTGGGGATTTTAGAGGATTATCTTTATCAAAAGTCACCGATAAGAGAAACTTGCCGGTTTTAATATTGAATGTAATGTATGTCTTTGTTTTAATTAAAAAAATATCTTGATTCTCGGCTATGTCTTCGACTTTCTTTGAACGTTTACACACACACACACACACCCACACACAAACACACACACACACACATATATATATATATATATATATATATATATATATATATATATATATATATATACATACGTTCGTACTTAATTGTGTTGACGTAATGTTAATGGATTTAAGGTGTAGCATTTAAATGAAGCTTTTTTCGTTTTGATGGTTACTGACTGGGGATTTGCAAACACAGTTTGAAAGAGATGGTATTCCCAATTTTCTTTCTTTTTTTACAAGAAAGAAAAAGTAGACAAACGGTGCTGCCCATCTCCTCCTCCGCTTCACTCACAAATTTATGTCGTGTGTTCTAGCTATCACAGAATTCTCACTTTGGTCAAAAGTCACGAGAAACTTGCCGGTCTTAAAAGGAGTGAATTCAATCACTTTTGAATGTAATGTATGGTTTTGTTTTTATTTAATATTTTTTCTCTTGATTCTATGCAATGACTTCCTACATTTGCTTGAACACACACAGACACACACACACATATATATATATATATATAAACGTACAAGCAAAGGTCAATATATATGGATGTATATATATATAAATATAAATGTTCAAAGAAAGGTATATATATATATATATATATATATATATATATATATATATATACGTTCAGGCAAAGGTATATATATATGTATGTATATATATATATATATACATAAACCTTTCAACCAAAGGTATATATATATATATATATATATATATATATATATATATATATATATATATATATATATATATATATATGTACTAAATAGTGTTAAGGTAATGTTAATTGATTGAAACCGCACCATTTCATTAAACTTTTTTCGTTTTGGTGGTTATTGACTGGGGATTTGCAAAAGTAGTTTGAAAGAATTGGTATTTGGACTTATACTAAGTTAAAATTTAATTATTTTATATTCCTTACTAATGTCACACATCATGATTGTAAACAACGAAAAATTTAAACTTGAACCAGCTCAACAAAAACATGTAAACTCTTTAACATTTCTTTCTCAACTTCTATCACTGTTATTTATCTCGATGTTCTTGATAAAATCCAAAGACCAATCTGCAATGTAACCTGGCATCTCGACTTGATTCACTTTCTCAAAACCCGATGTGGCTTTCCTCTTTCTTTTCTGTGCATATTTTCATGGCAACTGACGGGCTTTTCTCCCTGCTATCACGAATTTAAGCGTGCTACTAGATTGGCATTTAGGTCCCACCCTTTTACTGTTGAAATAGTTAAATGTAACCGCCACTTCCATTGCAACAGTTTTTTCCTTGCGCTTCCTGACAATGGAACAGACTTCCGCTACTTGCTTCCCTGATAACCACAATCTTCAAAAATTTAAACGCAACATCAACCACTATCTTCTTTGATTTTGAACCTCGTTCATCTTTTATCTTTTACTCAATCCCCCCTAACCCTAGTCTATTCTTTCACTTTCACTTTCACTTTCTATAATCCCCTGTGTACTAGTAGGACTCACGCCTTCCTTTGGGGTGAAATATTTTAAAAAATGGACAAAAGACCAGAAAGTGTTATACAGAGTTTGCGATGGATAAATTGTCTTCTAAATTACGCAGAAATGAAAGTAATGCTGACATCTCATTTTAACAGATATTTTTTACAAAATTACACAAAAATATCTTGAAATACGAAACAGTAAATTTATTCAATAAAATCCCCATTGGCTTCAATTACAGCCTCCAGATGACTTCGGAATAGCCTACATCACTTCTGGCCCTAGTCTCATTGTTTAAGTTAGTGAATGTAGCCATAATCCTTGCCTTCAGCTCTTCTTTGGCGTTACAAGGAGTTCTGTTGGTCTCTCGCTGCATCTAACCCATAATAATCTAGGGGGTTGCAATCTGGGAAGTTAGGCTTAGATGTAAGGTGGGGCTGTCACAAAAATTGTCTGACAGCCATGACTGGATTCTCCTGCTTGTGTGGCATGGTGCAGAATTCTATTGGCAGACATAATGTCTTCCAGTAGCCACCCTCTTGACTTAGGGCAGAATTTTCTTCTCAAGGCACTTGATGTATGTCTTCGTGTTGAGTTTGATGCATTGTTGGAAGATGAATGGAGAAATAACGTCGGCATACCTTGTAATCGCCATGATGTTGACCGGATATATGTTATGGGTCAAGGTTAGGACCATTGAAGAACAAAACGAAACACAACAGTAGAAATAAGAAAGAATATATTACACAAGAAATAATACAAGAAGTGAAAGTGTTAGTAAGACTGTCCGACTGGTTTGGCGTGACTGCTATCAGCTCGACTCGATTCAATACCGTCCCAATACCGATCGTCTCTCTTGAGAAGCGTAGTATATATATATATATATATATATATATATATATATATATATATATATATATATATATATATATATATATATATATATATATATATATCGTTCGGAAGAGTTCATTCTGTCGGTCTAGGTAGGCACCGTGACAGCCCACTTCCAAGTTTATACCTCACTGGGGTCTTTAATATTTTTTCCTCTTCGGATTAATCATCAAAGGCTCTGTAAATTTTCTTTTTCTGCTTGATTTCCGCGGTTCTGAAATTGCTTGAGGCCTTTGCATATTGAAGGTGTCAAATATTGTGTCCATTACTTCCTCCTCTTCCTGAGGTAGACTGTTAGAATTCTCTAACAACCTCTTTCTGATCTGATTTATGTGCCTTTTATGGGAGAACTTCGGACCCTGAATTATGTAAATCACGTTCCCGATTCGTTTCTCTATTGTACCTGGCTCCCAATAGGATGTATTGTTTTTAAACAATATATCACCCAACTCTTTCAAAATCCTCTGCAATGTCCTCAGATTTACACCCAAACACTCTGAAATGTTGAGCTTAGTACAGCATGCCGTTTCCAAATTTCATAGTGCCCAACTGACCCTACTATACGGTGGAGTCGATAAAATCAAAAACAAAGAACGGACATGCACGAAATTAAAAAAGTAAAATGGTCACAATTTACACATCGCACACTGTATATACATAAATACATACATATATACACAGACCTAGACACACTCAAACTACTGAATAGGTCGAAGGTTGAATCAAGAGCCCTCAACAGGAGCTACTTTAAATGCCGCCCAACTGACCCCTAAACACACTGAAATGCTCGTATTGGTGCTTCTGGAATTCTGTTTCAAAATTTCTGGATGATTGGTGGTCTTTTTCTCACAGACGGTCCCCAACTGACCCTACTATACTGTTCACTCGACAAAGTCAAAGACAAAAAACGCGCATGCGCGAAATTAGAATCCATTGAGAAGACACGTTCTTGAATTACGCTCTTTTTTTTTCAGTTATTAAATTATATTTATTTGCAAAACGGCAATCGAATTAATCTTGTTTTTTGAAAGGAGAAAATAGTTTTTATGCTCAGTGTATTAACAAACATAACAACAATAAAAATATGTCAAGACATTCATTATCCAATGAACACTGTCCTTCGTTTAATCAAGTGCAAAGTTATGCTCACAATTCGTGATATTTTAATGACGATTCGATATTTAATTAATGCATAATTATATATTGGACTGGTGTCAAACACTAAGTCACATAGTTATAAAGCAAGAAAAACTAATTACGAACAATACTTGATTTTAGCAATTATGTACTTCCACACTGTCGAAAATTCCTTTCGATTTAAAGGGTAAATCATGAGCCGGTTCAGTACAATAAGTATTGCAAAACATTGCCTAGACTGGTGACCAAAATTTCAATCAGGGATCAATTAGTATTGAGAGAAAACTGAAGCCCGCGAAACGACTGTGTTTTCATAAAATCCCTCCCACAAGAAAAGATGAGAAAGGAGAGAAGGTAGGCCTTAAGTAACAATGTGGCAAACCTTTGTATCCCACCTCTTTCGGTAAAAAGATTACAAAAAACAGAGCTCGAAGCGGCGTCGCTTTGAAAAAACAAGCGATGGCAAACACTGCACCTCCCACGTCTGATCGCAGGTAATTTTACTTTTTTTCCACAATACACAAAAAGAAGAAAATAGTCTAACTAATATAGAATGCTTGGATATTTCCATCTCCAAAATATGATTTTGCGATTCTCCATCGAAAAATAATGAAAAAAAAAACAAAAAAACTTTTAAAACTTATTTCATTTCCAGGATGTTTTCTACGGGTGTTAGCAAAGATCGCGAATGAGAAATAGGGGATTAACTTTTAATGAAATTCGAATGTAAATCCTGTTTTTCTTAAAAGGAAATGCATTTTGTTAGTACACTATATGTTCTATCATTCGATCGATAAAAGCCAACGGGACAAGACGATCAAATCTAACCATTATTTCCTTGTTTTCTTCTGAAAGCCTAACCCTGTTGTCTTTGGTGTTTTCTTTACTTACACGAAATTACCGTGGCTCAAGCGATGGAAAAGTTGTAATAAAAAAGAAGAAAACGAATCAGAATCATATTTTTTTATCGTTTCAACGACTGAAAAATGACAGTCTGGGTAGTTGCCTATATAAATAAACATACTGACGTCAAGATGAAAGCAATATTTATCGAACATCTCCATATAATAAATGCGAATGTCACTGTGCCACACTTTTTCGTCTTAAAGGGACATAACCCTCTAACTTTCAATAGCTCATTTAAAATGAAAAAAAATACTGTTCTTAAATTACAGTGTTTCAAAACAAAATTGTCCCTGTTTCTAACTTTACTCCTAGAAGCTGTAGCCCAATATATCGTACCATTGTGGATTCAGTCCGGCTCCCTGAGCAAATTAAAGACATTCCGGGTCGAATCCAGACCCACAATCCTGAAATTCTGGATTCTCAAGTTTGCATTACTGAGATTTGTTATTGCGATTTTTACGTGATTTCTTTGCGACTAATTTTTTTGTACGATAAAAAAATTTTGTAGCTTGGAAATAATTTGGGGAATAATTGAAATTACTTGCAAAATGCAGTGAAAGTCGTTGGTGAAAAGTTACTGAACTCAAGATGCCAAGTCGGAAACGATTACATGACAGACCCTTCTTTGGATTTTGTCGAGAATTTAGAGATATATAGCAGGAACATCAGACCAGATATAGCAGCAATATTCAATGCACGGACGTTGACGTATATATATAAATGTGCAAGATGGATACTAACGAGAACTTAATCGTGATTTGTCTTGCAGAATAAAGTCCAGATTTTTATAAGTAAGAAAAATAAGTGTTGTTTAAACAGTTGTCACTGATTATAACAGACAAACGTTGACTAATTATAGAAAGATGACATTCAATTTGCAGAGAAACTGATGGTGATCTTACCATCCATATAATAAATGAAATTAGCAGTGTGTCAATTTGTCACACCTTTCCAACTTTACTCTTAGAAGCTATAGCCCAGCATAGCATACCATTTTGGAATCAGACCGACTCTGTAAGGAAATTATAAACATTCCGACCTAGATCAGGACCCGCAATTCTGAAATTTTGGATTCCCAAATTTTCATTACTCCGATATTGGGGGCCATTTTTTACTTGATTTTTTGTGACCATTTCTTTTTGCACGATAACAAGTTGGAAATAAATTTTGGAATAATTGAAATTAATTGCAAATTCTAGCGAAAGTCACCCATGAAGTAAGACTATGAATTAACGTTGAACTTTTAAAAGGTAAGCTTAAATATTAATGCAATACTTAAATGCAGTGATCAACGTTCTTTTCTAGTTTATTACTGCTTATCACATCTCCTCTTCACTACCTCCGCAGTATCTAGCTTAAATGGTGCCCGATAGTGCGGTTTTTAAGCTATTATATCCTCACCTGGGACATAGTAAATGAATCTGGAGTCCTAAACATGGCTTCTCCAGAAACACAAAATAATCTCCATATTATATGCAAGACACTTCCTTTTTGTTTCTCCTTACACTCTGCTTGCTGTGTAGATATGATAATTTTTCTCCAAGTGGGACATGTGTACATATGTATATATAGTTTTGTGTATGTCTTAGTAGTATAAAAGTCTCTTATGTTATGTATACTTTTTAAAATTAGAGTTATTTTCATTAAGAAATATAAAACCTGTAACTATCTCAAATGCTAAGAAAGTTTTAAAAAATCCGCAGAATCACACATGTACACTGAAGGCTAAAAGTTTGAGTGTACTCTGCATTTTTTAAAAAAGCACCTTAAATGAGATATTTTTTTAAAATAAAAGATAAAACTTCAGTAACTACAGTGTATTTGCTTTTATTTTTTAGTCTTTCTCCAGACTTCTCTTACTCGAAAAAAGAAAGAGATTATCTCCCTTTAGTGAAGATAAGTCACATGTGTTATATCATTTCATACAGTGACTAGAGTGGACAGTCATTCAGGTTTTTTACAGCATCCAAACTGAGTGGTTGTTTTTTTGGCCTGGGCCAAGACTAAATCTGCCAACCCCAGCAATTTACACCATTTTCCTTTAGAAATTTATCTTCCCCAGATATGGAAAGAATTTCAGGCTCGCAGTTTGCACTTTGGGAAAATCCAAGAGTCTCCGTTTCCCCTTCATGGAATATATCCTCACCTGGGACATAATAAATGAATCTGGAGTCCTAAACATGGCTTCTCCAGAAACACAAAATAATCTCCATATTATATGTAAGTTATGTTTGTTTGTTCATTAAAGTAAAAGATAAATTGTAAGTAACTACAACGTATTTGTTTTTATTTTTCAGTCTTTTTTCAGTCTCTTCTTACTAACAAAAAGTTCAAATTTGGATTCGTCAGTTCACAACACATTCTGCTAAAATATGAATATCTTGTATAAAAACATTATATTTTCTTTTCACCATTACTCTCTCACTAGACTTGTTATGTTTACCCAAAATGCTAGAGATTTGATTCAGGTCAAGGGAATTATGAAAATACAACATCGTTCAATTTTGCAAAGATATTCTATACCATCTGGTTTACGTATAATTGGAAAGACATTCACATTTCAACGAGATGCTCTTCTAAATTATGTCAACATTACCTCGAGGTAAATAAAAGAACAATTTTTAAAAATTATCACTTGGTCGCCTCAATCTCCTGACCTCTTTCTCATTTCTCATGGGAAGAATTGGATAGGAAAGCGTGAGCGTGAGCTTTTTCAGTGCTTGAAGAATGCTTGTCAAAGTCTTCCATTTACTTTTTTTTTTCAAAAAATGTTAGAAAGAATATGAAGAAATTTATAAAGAATTAATGAAGGTAGATGTTCGTTTTATTGACGAAAAACAAATATAATGCTGTTGTATGATAATTTCTTATAGTTAAGTGCTAATTCTTATCAAAATAAAAACAAATATACTGTAGTTACTGAAAGATTATATTTTATTTTGCTGTCGGCACCCGCTCGCATCTGTACATAGGGATCGTCACCATCAATCCATATTACTTTCCTAAACCCTAATGTCAATGGCGGAGGTAGCCGTGGATCAAAAAGAGTTTGCCGACGCATTTCGCATGAATTCGATTCTGGTGGCCAAAACGATAGTGAAGCCCACACACTTGGCCAGAGGCGCCTCCTTCGCAGCTCAAAGGGGATTGAAACAGGCGAACCTGGTTATATCGGACTGTCAGATGTTTGGTCTTTCAAGTTCCGCCAACCTGACTGGCGCTGCCCTCTTCCACCGATTTGGCTGTTGAGATCGTCTAGATTTTTTTTTACTTTAAAACATGCAAAAAACATATGATTTTAATATGTTTTTTTTAAAGAAATGCAGTGTGGTCCGAAACATTTTACCTGCAGTGTATATAGTTGAAATTTAAAACTATTTTGTCAAATTTTGATTAATGTTAAAGCTATAAATTCAGTATGCGCAATTAGTAACACTTTAAATACTTTGATGTAGGAATCACCTATAAGAAAATTAGTATAGTAGAACATAAAGTACTATTCTCTGGTGTATGTGTGTCCAAAAATGCAAGTTGCTACAAAACCATGACATTAATCTAAAATCTACTGCTGTGTTTCCAACTAACGTTATAAGTCGAAACTTTTATATGGCTCTCATAAATGTCAACAGAATTGTTGATCAGAAGTCTTGCTGCCGGATGTAGTTTATCGTCATGCCCAGCAATTGTAAGCCGGCGTATGTATACTTTTTTTGAATATTATCAAACATTACTTATGAATAGTACACGGACATAATTTATAGGATCTCCAGTGGTTATTACATTTTTTGCCATAGCGATGCTCTACGATGGGGTAAGCTTGTTATTCCCTTAGATAATTTCTGTGATTATTAAAAAAAAATAATTGAAAACTTTTGGGAATACCAGGTATTTTAAACTTGGATGTGCGGCTGGTGTAATGGATAATGGCTCAGAATTGAAAATCAGAGAGCCGAGTTCCAATTTCAGTTAGGTTCGTTATATTCACTTATATGCAAATACACTCACGAAAGATATGAATTCCTGTAATCTTCCATCAGGTATGGGTTAATTGGCAAAACATGCGAATCATTATTATCATTATTATCAGTAAATCATTATTATCTCCAAAAATATTTATAATCTATAATTATTTTCTGGCATTAAATAACCTGAAAAATTTGATAAGCTGTAAAAACCACATCAATCAACAAGCAGTCTCAGAAACATCATACCTAAATTTGGGTTTCAGGCACCACGACACGGTCGTTCGATAGTAAAGTTTAAAAGTCCCATCAGGAGAAGTGGTATTACAAATGCCGCTTGGAGATGGACTAATATCTGCGTCTCTATGAGGAATTCGATCGTTCCAGTTTTGACATAAATTTTCAAGTGGATTCAAGCCAAGCAGTTGTAACGCCTAGGCATAGTTCTGTATAAAGCATTTACCAGCCATCGTCTACAACTGTATATCTGCCGAACGGGAGTGAAAGAGTATGAGAAGACTTTAGTTAGGTGAAGTGAGGAAAGGACAATAAAGATGTAGGTATTCTTCTACCTGGGTTTTTGTCAAAATTTGGAGTGTCGGGATTCGATACGCTAACATAAAAATATTTTTGTGGGACTGCTCATAATTCGGTCTCTTAGAATAATCCTACGATTTTTCATTGAAAGAATAAAATCCAGTAAAAAAAAAAGACAACGTAGTTTCAACAAATAACATTAATATAGCGACAAGAATATAAAAAGTTTGTTACAGCTTTGAAAATAATGTTTTTTTTTGTTTAATAAATTTCTGGAATAGAATATAAATTGTATTTGCGTACGTATGTGAGAAAAAGTGAAATGTATATTTGTGTAAAAAGAGTCAGTACGTGTGTGCATGCTTAGTATTAACGAGAGATACAAGAGATATTTAGAATTTAGTTCTTACTGTAAAGTGTGTTGCCTTAATTTGGAGAGATCTCATTATAGTATGTCAGCGCGGTAGTTTTTGAGTGTGGGCGTGAACAGAGTCTTAAAGATAAGCAGCTAGAGTGACGTGGACCTTGGTGACATCTGTGCGTCTCATGTTTGGGGCCAGACTTCTTGTGTTTTATACACTTTTTGTAATAATTATTTATTTCTTCCTAATTGGTCCTAAAGTCCCACATGGTATATCTTCTCCTACGTCTGTGATATTTTGGCAGTATCTACGAAGTATTTTATTAAATATTTTAGTGGATACGACAAAGGAACAGGATTCAGGAAGACAGGAGCTGGCGATTGACATTGCTTTTAATTTTTTGAAGATTTAAGAAATCGGAAGAGTGTTCCACAGGTGAAAAGTGCGAGAAAAGAAACTATTAGAGAAGAAATTATCAGAATAGAACTGGCGGTTGCATCTAACTAGTTCAACAGCAAAACTCTGAAACGTGTTAATATAGTAGGACGCTTAAATTCATACAGCCAAAGACCAAGGAGAACAACTTATAAGAACACTTGCCATTGAAATATTTGTAGAAAAAACAGAGGGACGTCACGTCACGTCGGCGAGAAAGTGTATGAAGTCGAGATATCAGATCATGTTCGATTATATTAGAGACCCTTCCTCTGTCAAGAATCGCGAGCTATACAAGCATGAGCGCCATAGCAGATATGGTAGCTTTATCATGGGCAAATTAGGATGGTAAAGACGAAAAGATTACTTAGAGAAACAAAACAGGGGAAGTTGTGGAGAGCCACGATCTGCCACGTATAGGAGTGATGAGACAGACAAAGAAGTATGTTCGCTCACTGATCTAATTTCCTTCAGATGGAAACTTGACTGATATAGGTCCGGTAAAAACTGGTTATTTATCATGAAAGCAGAAACAATTCCAAGATGGAAGTCAATCAATAATAATTATAGAAGACTTTAATAAAAATGAAAGAGGACATCGAGAATGTAGAAAAGACAAAATAAAACAAAAAATGAAAATGAAAGGCAATTCGCTCTGTCAAAACAGAAAGTGCTGGAAAATAAGTAAGAAAAGATAGTGATAAAATCAACACTGGCATTCAGATTTCGTGTCAGATAAGTAAAATATAGGTAACAAGTCATTGAAAAGCCGATAATTGAATGAGCATTGGGGAATCGAAAGATACAAATCATTTAGTTTCTAAATGATGAATCAAAAAATATGTCAGTCTTAAGTTGTTTTGGAATTTTGAGATGAAGTATTTCCAATTTTGTTAATGACTCTACTTCGATGAGATATATCACGGATCCTATTGTGGAAAAACATTTTAAACAAACCGAGTTCGAGATCCGGGCAAGGTTGTTTACACGCTTTTCCGACATTTCTCTTTAAGAAAGCCAGGAAAGCAATTCTCGACAAAACTATCGCTAAATATCATGATAGTTGGAGACCTTTAAAACTAAGTTTCTTGAAAGAATGGTAACTTTCTTTGAGAAAAAATACAAAATAGTCTTGTTTTACAGTCTTGGTTAAGCTGATCTCACAATCGCTTAAGAGGAAACGTAGAGTGGTGGGAAGACCGGTATATATATATATATATATATATATATATATGTGTGTGTGTGTGTGTGTGTGTGTCACGCATTATGTAATGGACAAAGTCCGACAATTATTTTAAGATATTTTTATGTTTATCCATTCTATTTATAAATATACATATTTAAGTAAATGGTCTGTTTACAATAAACAGTATTAAACAACATTTACCGGCTTGAATGTGCGAGAAATTTTCACAGAAAATATTTATCAACCGACAGGATTCGAACCTGTATCCTATACGGAAACAGTCATTTTAGCTTCACGTGCCTTTACCGATTTGGCAGCAGAGTAGCGTTGGGTTAGCAAGGTCGAATTTACTGCATTTACTTCCATGAATCTCTCACGTACATTCATGTCGGCCCATGGCGTATCAAATGTAAACAAAGGACGTCACACATTATAGGATACAGGTTTGAATCCTGTCGGAGGACGAATATTTTCTGTGAAAATTTATCGGACATTCAGGCTGGTAAATGTTGTTTAATGCTGTTTATTATAAATAGAGCATTTTCCTAAATATTTGTATCTATAAAAAAAATTTATAAAAATAAAAATGTCTTAATATATATATATATATATATATATATATATATATATATATATAGTGTACATACAATTCGTGTGCACTTTAAAGTTATAAATTATTTAAAGTGCACACGATATATATATATGCCGTGTGCCGCTAGATTAGGGGTAGAATCTCTTACTGATATTAAATCAGTCGGCTTTCGATCCCGGCTTGAAGCAATCGGATGTCTAGCCACACTGATGAGCTGTGATACAGCGAAACAGGCTTGTTTGTGGATGACAATTCATGTTCTCGTTCGCCATTTGAGCTCTATAGAGATAGGGTAATTAAAAAAAAAAAGAAAAAAAAGCAGTGGCTCCTTCTGCTATTAAAGCATTGCTCTTCAGTAATGAATTGAGAGTTCTTGGCTACTGGCGTTTGTATACATCACGTATATAATAAGTTAAAAACTTTCCCTAAATCTGCCGATAGCTTAGGGTAGAATCTCTGACTGATACCAAATCGGTCGAGTTTCGATCCCAGCTTGAATCAATTGGATGTCTAGGCACACTAAAGAGCTGTGATGCAGCGAAAGAGGCCTGTATGTGGATGACTATATAGATATACAATTGGGAACTGTCTATATTTCTGAGATGAGGTATTATGTAGAATATTTACAGTATTCGGACTATTGTCCTCATCTTTGTCGCCATATTTATTACAACGTTTCGGCGGTTGTACGCTTCGGTCTTCTTCAGGTGGTCGGAATGACGAACTGAACCCTTTATTTCGCTCACTGGGGTAGACTGTTCTAGTTTCACGTACCATGTTTAATGGATGTCAGTTATCAGTTATCAGTTATCTCCTCTTAATTCCCCTCTCCAAGTTCTCCACCGCCTTAAGCGGGTATTGACCTCACACTCTTTGGGCCCCGGCACTGGATCTAATACACGCATTTCATTCTTTCGGTTTAGGAAGCATTAAATGGTGAAATTCATTATCAAAACTATTTTAAACAAATCTCTTTTCATTGACTTTTCATTCATATTGTCAAAATTTTGAAACTTTGTCGGGATTTCTATATCGTAATTTTAAAACATATATATATATATATATATATATATATATATATATATATATATCTGTGTGTGTTTTGAGACATTTTTTATGTTTATACGTTCTTTTTATAGATACAAATATTTATGTAAAATCTATGTTAATAATAAACAGTATTAACAACATTTACCGGCCTGAATGTCTGAGAAAAAAATCATAGAAAACATGCGTCATCCGACAGGAATCGAACCTGTATCCAATACGGAAACGTCACAAAGGAGCGTTTCGGTTAGCAAGGGCAATTTTACTGTCTTTAAACTACAATTCTCCATCATTTTCTATCATACATTAATATCTGCTCGATGCGTATCCAAATGTAAAAAATGACGTCACAATCTGTGGCTCAATCGGTAAACGCATGTCAGGCTATATGACGGTTCCGTATAGAATACAGGTTCGATTCTTGTTGGAAGACTTATATTTTCTATGAAAATTTCTCAGACATTCAGCCCGGTAAATGTTATTAACACTGTTTATTATAAACAGAGCATTTACTTAAATATTTGTAACTATAAAAAAAAGAACGTATAAACATAAAAAATGCCTTAAAATAATTGTCAGACTTTGTCCATTTCATAATATATATATATATATATATATATATATATATATATATATATATTAGCTCCCTAAAATAAACTAATTTGGTCGAGCACTGTGGGAGAAAAAGTGCGTATTCCTAAACAGTGACAACAGTTACTGTTAATGATGTAAGACTCTTCCAACGGATTGAGTCCTTATGGTCACTGGCGTGTTTATAAAAAAATAAATACGCAGAAATTTGCCTTTCTCTCTGCCGAACGTCGATAGCCTAGGGATTAGAATCGATCGGGTTACTTGAAGCGATCACATATCTAGCGACACTGAGGAGCTGTGATAAAGCAAAACCATCTATAGATGACGATATATATATATATATATATATATATATATATATATATATATAAAGATTACTTAAATGTAAATATCAATTTTCAATGGAGTTTCCCCGACTTCGAAGTTTCTTGGAATTGTCCGTTCTTCAAGGGGTCCGTTGTTTGAATGCGTTTACTTTTTATCAATGCTCTATTCTTAATATTAATATTATTTTAATATTTTTAATATTGAGCACCATATGAAAATATCTGCTTTACTTTTGAAGTATTATATTCTTAAATCTTATCTATCTATCTATCTATCTATCTATCTATCTATCTATCTATCTATCTATATATAGCGTCGCAGCTCAGACCAGACACAAGTTTGTTCTCAGGTTGCAGCTTCTTGCAGTCAGACGTGTGTGGCCTAAAAATATCTCACGATAATAACAACTAAATAAAACCATGAACCAATTGTAGCAGTGAGCAAATATCCGAATGTAACCCCCTAGTGTGGACGAACGAGGCAGAGTTGAAGCGAATTGAGGGGGAGTTGAACAGTTTGACGGTAGTCTTTGTCAAGAAGAAGTCATTTCCGCTCTCTAGTGTCTCTCTGTATCTCGGTGTTAGGCTAGGAGTGACCAGTGGCTTACTGATAACCTTGTTCTTTGTCTTGTCATCTTTGTCTAAAAACGTAATTTATCAAGGCCTGGCTACATTCAGTGACACTCTCTCTCTTTCAGGGTCGTTTCGTTTGCCCGTGTTCCTTTACTTAGCTGATAAGGATCAGGACAATAAATGTCTGAAACAATTTGTGTGACACTTTTCAGATATTTCCATTTAATACGATATTGGCTGACATTAATATCGCTCAATATATATATATATATATATATATATATATATATATATATATATATAGGGAGTAATCATGGTTAAATTTTTCACTGTCAATGATAGATTATAAATGAAGCGAAAGTAGTGCTTTCTTTCTCCCTCTCTCTGACTCGACACACCCACACACACACACGCACATATATATGTATATATATATATGGATATTGAAGTCAACACACAGCGGCGACAGTCTGTTTCATGCTTATAAGCAATCATTAGGCAATTGCGTATAAACATGAAACAGATTTTCGCCGTTGAGAATGATTTCAATATCCATTGTTATATTTATATGTACCCTATTCCTGATAGGACATAATTATACTTATTATAAAACCAAGGTTGTGTGTGTGTGTGTGTGTCTGTTAGTTTATATATTGTATTGGATTTCCTACATTTTTCAACCGATTTCAACAAAACTTCACAGGACTACGTAAAATTACCTTGCGGTGGTTCTAACAGCGCCAAAAATGGGAAAAAAAACACAATTGCTTTTGCACGAAATCAATTTGAAAACACGATTAAGAGGCATCGCTGTCGCGAGAATGAAAGGGGGACAACTCATATCGAATTATACTTATTATAAAACCCAGGTTGTTTGTTTGTGTGTGTGTGTGTGTGTGTGTCTTCGTTTATATATGGGATCGGATTTCCTACATTTTTCAACCGATTTCAACAAAACTTCATTTTTTTTTACAGGTAGTGTTTCTTATTGTCTTGCACACTTTTTTCTTAATTTTTACATTCAGAATGCTTTAAAAATTCCATTTACAAGACAATTGTTTATAATACAATTCTATTCAATCGGTAGACCCATAACGATTGAAAACAATGTTTTGTTTGAGTTTGGGTTTGACCAATTCGTAAAAAAAAAAAAAACTAAAACCTTAAACAATAATCTTTGTCAATTTTATTTTTCAGTCTTTATGATGGTCAATATTTGATCTATCTCTTACTGTTACATCCCCGGGCAACGTCGGGCTCTGCTGCTAGTTATACATAAATATACTATATATAAGTCATAAATATACTATACATTAAACTACATTTTATCATATATATATATATATATATATATATATATATATATATATATATATATATATATATATATATATATATTGTAGTGGGTTTTTCTGATCGTCGAAATACTAGGCACTGATTCTTAGTTCCCTTTAAATAACGTAAAACTTGCTTAGCTCTTGTTAAATGCACAGTCCCCGGTTCATTTAAGTTTTGAGACAACTTAGTAACCTTATAGCAGATATCTGGCCTGGTTGATGTCATGACGTAAAAAAGGCTTCCAATCAATATTCTGTATTCTTTCTCACACGCCGCTATACCATCTTCATTATTCATAATTGTTTTTAAATCCATTTCACATGGAGTAGTTAGTGCTTTACAATTTTACATGCTGAATTTAGATAAGAGCCTTTCGATGTATCTGGATTGATTCAGTGTAATAGCGTTGTCCTTAGATTCTAACTGTATACCAAAAAACTATGATAGTCGACCCAAGTCGGTCATTTTAAACCTTATATTTAAGGAATTTTTAATTTTTAATAGAGCAGCTTCACATTTTGATGCAATTAACATATCGGCGCTCCAAATAATCAGAATTGCTAATATTTCATTATTAAATATTCTTGTGTACAGGCATGGGTCAACTAGGGAGGGTTCAAAATGTTGTTCAATTAAATAGGAATGTAGTAATTTATTCCACGTTCTTCCGCTTTGTTTGAGTCCATATAGTGACTTTTTGAGTTTCCATACATAATTATCACCTTTTTCAAAACCTTCTGGCGGTTCTATGTATATTTCATAGTCGATGGCAGCGTTCAATTAAGCTGCTTTAACATCCATATGGTGTATATCCATACCATCATGTGCGGCCATTTGCATTAAAATTCTAATTGTTGTCATGTTTGTTGTTGGACTGAATGTTTCTACATAATCTTGCCCGTATATCTGCGAGAATCCTTTAGCTACAAAACGAGCCTTATACACTGGCGATCCATCCTCAGTTCGCTTTATAGTATAAACCCAACGGCTGCCGAAAGTATTTTTATCATCCGGGACCTTTTTCAATTCAAAAGTATCATTTGATACTAGGGATTCCATTTCTTTTTGCGTGGCAGCTATCCATCGTTTAGAATTATCAGAATTTAAGGCTTCTTGATAGTTCTTCGGGATACATTGCACCGAATAGCATCAGTTAATGTCACAGATATTACATTGACCCATTCCAAAATAGTCTGGCTTTCTTCTATTTCTGGTCGGATAACGTGGAATTTGCTCCTCCTCTTTAGTTGTATCTTCCTTTAACTGAGGGTTTGCGTCTGATTTTTCCTCGCCTATATCATCTGGTATAACACCGTCCTTTAATTGTGGATTTTGAACGGGTTTTCTATTTATAGGACCTATCCCATAATTAGGCTATACTAGTTCGTGTTGGACCAGTTGCTCGCAGTTAATGTTCTTTTCTTCGGGATCCTCTACTTGCTCAAAGGAATCTGTAAATCTGACGCATCTGATCTTCCTTATTTTACTTTGTGGGAAATAAATCATATAGGCGAAATGTCAGATAAATATATTCTTGTAGCTTGCAGGGTATCAGATTTGTTTTTCAGAAAATAAATCATATAAGTCCTGAATATTCGTCAACAAAATTTAATACATATGAATAGGTTCCAATACCCATTGGTGAAATTGGACCCGCTAAGTCGCAATAAACTCTGAACAAGATGTCTGTTGATTTGGGGATTTGATCCCTATTTCTATATTTCATCATTTTCCTTAATACATGTGTCACAATGTTGTAAGCCCTTTGGAGATGTAATTTTCATTCCAGTGACGTGTTCTTGCAATCTTTTAACATCCGAATTATTACAGTGGTCTAATATTTTATGCCAAGTCCTTAAGTCGTGGGTCGCTGTTTTTTCAAACGTCCATTTTGTTGTATATTAAATTCAGTTCCGTCGGTGTATATTAGCTTTGAATTGACTCGGTGAAAATTAACTTTAACACCAGTTCTAACAGTAGACTGAACCGAGAAAATATTTTCTTTAAATTTAGGGATATATAACGCCCTTTTTAATAAACAATTACAAATATTTCCTTTAGTATCGCGTAAATAAATACAGGCATCGCCTCTTTTTAAAACTAAATTATTACCTCAGCCAACTCAATAAAGTGGGAATCTGACTCGAAGTTGGGGTCAAAATTAATAAATTTTGTTTCATCCCTAATTACATGATTTGTCGCTCCCGTGTCGACTAGGTAAGAATTATAAGTATTGGGTATTGTATCGAACACCAACGAAAAAGAATATGTTCGCTTATTCGAAAAAGATTTTAGATTTTTACAAAAATCAACCCTTGTATGAATTTGACATTTCGCACGTACATCCGGGGCTCTTCCACAACGAAAGCAGATGATATTTGATTTTCTAATATTATTGTTCCTGTTGTTGTTCTTATTGTAATAGTTGTTTTAAGTCCCTTGTTTTTAATATCATAATTCCTAGTCTGGTAGATTTGAAGGACTGGTTTTCTGAATTTTTTAAATGACGTTCTCAGTTGCATTACGTTATTTCCTTGATTTTGGGGGATTACACATTTTTTCAGTTTCTTCATAACTACGTAACACAGTTTTAAACTCAGTGAAAGTCAATTTTTTTATCTTTTTGAGTTATGACTGTCGTGAATGGTTTGAATGTCGCTGGTAATCCCTTTAAAACCATGGCTATTAGCAGCCCATCTTTTAAGGCATTTGTGACATTTTCAGCTCGTATAATATAATATGTTGCAGATTCATTTTCTCGTCTTCTTAACGAGGTTAGTTCAGTATATAAAGCAATAATTTTGGGTTTACCTTTTGACAAGTAATTTTCACGCAATATTCTTAAAGCTTGGCGGCCGTCGTCCCTGGCTTCTCTCATTATTAAAAACAAACTACTGTCATCCAGGCATTGTATTAATTCGGCGAACACGGTCGCATTTCTTTCCATAAAATCATCATCTTCTTTCTGGTCATCTTGGCAAAGAATGATGTCATAAAGTTTTTGTATTCTAAAGTAGCCTAGTAATTCTACTTCCCACAATTCGTTTTTTAATTCGTTTCCGTCAAAATAGAGTCATAATCTAGGCTCATAACCTTTGTTAATCATGTTCACCATAGTCTATGAATATAGAATACAGCGCAGTACTTAATCTATTCAATGAAACAACTTTAAAGATTAATACTCTCGAGTCAGATATTTTACTGAATCTGACTACATCGCCAATACCACCGGCAGCTGTTCCGTAATTCTTCAGTCTTCGATATCACAGGCTGGTAGAGCATATTGGGGAAAACATGGTCGCCTTTATACACGGTGCATTGAATATTTTGAACCTTCTGATTGATTAACCCTTCTATTGATGAACTATAAAATTAATCAGCTCATTTTGGCTGGCTCACTACTACATCAGGTTACCCAAAAATTCCAACGTATATTATAAATTAACTGATTGAAAATATGTTTTTTCGCTACAGAGTAATAACCATGTTTCAAAAATGGAAGCTATAAACATTAAATTTAATTATATAATTAAATTAAAAGCATTAGTTCCGTTTCATCTTCAAGCCAATATTGTAAGAACTTATTTTTAAATTTGCTGAGTTTTAAACGCACATATAAATTCATAATTTACTGTTTCCACTGTTGTGGTGGGGGCTGTCTAGCTGTCGATTCTTCGGAACTGAGTTGCTTGACACTCATACGTCGAAAACGACGGGAGAGTCCGTTATATATATATATATATATTGCCGCATATTCCGTTCGGTTCCTGTCAGAGAACACATAGTTTCTCAAAATTTCTCGAATATCCAGGCCAGTAAATGTAGTCAATACTGTTTAATTAAAATATTATATATATATATATATATATATATATATATATATATAAGGCTCAAACACTAATATTCAATCGTTATTACTACATTGGAATCGTAATTACGATCCAACTCATCAGCTGATCAACTGGATTGTAATTCCGATTCCAATGTAATAAATTATAACCATGGAATATTAATGTTTGAGCCTTTTACATTATATTTTTGCTCTATCCTGGACATTGAGTTCTACCTGGATTTTACCCTGTTGGGAATTTATATATATATATATATATATATATATATATATATATATATATATATATATTGACCACTAATATTATCTATCTATCTATCTATATATCTATATCTATCTATCTATCTATCTATCTATCTATCTATCTATCTATATATATCGCTGTCTATATCTGCTAGCTAATATTTTCGAACTAGAAATGAAGTTAATAACGTAGTTTAAACAACTAATCAATTAATTAAACCAAAATTATTTCTTCTAAGATATGTAGTTGCCGCTTTAGAAAAAAGGCATACTATTCAATCACCTTCTAAACTCAAAAGACGGAAATGGAATATTATCAATATGGGAGTTCAAGTTATTTGATAAGTTTCTTCCTTTTTTATATTTTTATATTCTGTTCTTGGGAGCTAAACGTAGTTGTCTCTCCCTTGAACTACTTGACTATAAAAGAAATGATCGAACTGTCCTAATTATCCGATGAAGCGTCACTACGTTCGTTTCTTTATTTACAACTTTATTCCAAAACAAAATGTTATTTTAAATATATGTTTTCCGTTTTGGAGTGTCACCAAGTGAAATGTTGCGAGTTGCTGCCTCGATATCTCTGTAAATAGAAAAAATAAATACAGCCTGTGTGCTTTGCAGGGGAAGTTTTGTGTTGGTGCTGTATTGGAAATCACTGGTATATTTTCTTTCCTTGTACACTCATATGCATGAGATAATAGACATCATAATATATCATTTGTTTTCATGTATAAAAGACATGAGTCTTTTTATTGCACATGAAATGGCAGTCAACTGGCTGAGAGAAAAGACAGATCAGGTGAACAATTTCAACGGGATGTTTAACCCTAGAACTCTAACCATCAATCAAAGTTACACCATTACTAACCATGGGTATATCATACCTGATTTTGAAAATATAAAAAAAAATAAAAATAAAACAAAATAAAAAAATAAATATAAATCTTTATTTGAAATATTTTACATGCAGGCACTTCAAACTTTGTACTTTGAGTTAACATTAATAGGAACTGAAAAACATACTATTTAGGTAAGAAAATCAGGTACTGAAAATTGTAATTAAAAATAGGAAAATTTGCCCTGGGTACTATATACCTGTTGTGGATTCCGTGAATGGAATCCTGCACAAATAAATAACCAACGCCAGTAATTGAGATAGAAAAATAAGTGTATTAAACGTAAGAATACAGACTTGAAGTGAAGATTAGTAGTCCAGGAATGCGGGTTAGTAGAAAGTATATGTACAAGTCTCTGTAAGTAAAGCCGTAATCATGTCTCTCTCTCTGGACTCTTGTATAACTCTCTGGGAACTCCCTGTGTCTGTCTCCGTATCTCTCAACCTGTCTCAACGTATCTCAACGTATCTCAGTATTTAATATTCCACCCACGAGGAATATATGTGGCACAAGGCCGAGTTTAAAATGGGTTTCTCCGAGACCGTAGGCTCAGCCAAAAACATATCCCCTTTGAACCCGTATAAGCGGGTTCGGGAACTGTCTACCTCCCCGGACGAAACTTTGCTCTTCGGCAAAGCGTCGTCCGGTTTCCTCTCTGGCAAAGCAGAGAGTTCGGCGGACATCGAGACTGTATCTCGACGTATCTCAACCAACAGGTATTTTCTCTGTCAGTATAAGTATATTTTGGACGAGTCCATCTTATGTAAAAAGGGGAGAGCCCCACAACAATAACCATGGTTAGTGTCCTAGGGTTAAAGAACTAACAATCTGTTGAATTGTTTATGTGACGATTTTGAGCGAGAGATGTACAATCTGTGGGGGAAAGGCAGTAACTGCTGTAACAGCCATAGTATGAGGAATGAATAAAAAATATACAACATTTTATGTGTGTTAAATTTCTCAGAATTAATACGTAGAGACAACAAAGTGAGTAAAATAGGCAAAGTTTTACATATAATGAAATTCTAAAACTTTGAAACACTTTGGGAATATCATCTTCTGCAAAATTGGATCTGCGAATGGTTTTTGCAAATCCAAGAGCAGAGAGTGAATTCCAGTCTGGTGCGTTATATTCAGTCACGCACAAATACCCTTCGGAAAGGTATGATTAAACCTTTTCTCCCCCTGCTACTATGGGTTAATTAGTAAGACTTTATCAGTAAATAATTATTACCCTCTAAAAATTCTTACGATATAAAAATATTGGCTGGTCTGAAATAACTTGCAAAAGGTTGATAAGACGTAAAAAGTAAAAGCAATCAATGAAGTATCATTTTGGCAATCTATAATTTTATATAGTCTCTATCCCTCTTTCTTTCCCCCTCTCTCTCCTATCTATCTATCAATATATATATATATATATATATATATATATATATATATATATATATATATATATAACTCCCCATTTCTCTATATCTGTCCCCATATTATATATATATATATATATATATATATATATATATATATATATATATATAAATATATATATATATATATAACTCTCCATTTCTCTATATCTGTCTCCATATATATATATATATATATATATATATATATATATATATGCTCTCGAAATAATTTGATTGAGCTCTCGGAGAGGAAGGGGTGATTTTATAAACAGTTGCTGCTCCTGCTAATGCAATGCTCTTCTACTCGAATCGAACTCTTCCAGGTACTGACGTCTTCCGCATAGCTAAACGTTAAAATTTTCTCGCCTCTTTGCCGTGCGATGATAGCTTAGGGGTAGAATCTCTGATTGATGACAAATCGGTCGAGTTTCGATCCCGACTTGAAACAATCGAATGTTTAGCCACACTGATGAGCTACGATACAGCGAAATGACTATATATATATATATATATATATATATATATATATATAGTTTATGCAAAACTAGGTAATCCGCATGGGTAGACCCAAGGAGGATGATATCCGGAGAGCTCAATGTAAAATTCAGAGCAGATATATTTGAATAAAAACAGACCACTTCCAAAGGTTGAAATGCATTTCAACCTTTGGAAGTAAAGTCTGATGATCCTGAGCCCTGTTAAAGGGGTTGCGGTGAAATAACATGGAACCTTAAAGTGGTCTGTTTTTATTCAAACAAAAATATATATATATATATATATATATATATATATATATATATATATATATATATATATATATATATATATATATATATACTGTTAACTATTACAGAAAATGAGTGTCTATTATGCCTGATCATAAGCTGTTCTAAAATTCGTATGCTTGCATTAATTTTTCATTTCGGTTGAAAATAAAGACAAAATTTGTCCAACGGTTGGATGTTTCGTATTCAGTCGTTCACTGATCAAAGCTTTTGGACATTTAAACAAAGCTATTCGCCATTGGAGATTATATTGTGTTATGTTGAGATAGAAGATTGTTATGCGATGATGATCACACATAATAGACATTCATTTGTATTTAGCGATATATATTTAAATAATGATCTGCTTCCCAGTTCACTATATATATATATATATATATATATATATATATATATATATATATATGGAGAGAGAGAGAGAGAGAGAGAGAGAGAGAGAGAGAGAGAGAGAGAGAGAGAGAGAGAGCTTTTCTTTTCATTTTTTTGTTTGGAATTAAAGTCTGATGATCCGCAGTCCTTTTAAAAGGGTTGTGGTGAAATAATTTATTACAAGAAACCTTAAAGTGGTCTGTATTTATTTAAATTATTTGCTTTGGATTTACATTGAGCTCTCTGGATTATATCCTCCTTAGGTTTACCCATACGGATTAACTAGTTTTTCATGAACTAAATATATATATATATATATATATATATATATATATATATATATATATATATATATATATGGATGTGCGGGAGATGTAATGCATAATGGCTCACTGTTGAGAAATCACTGCTACGTTCGTTATATTCATTTACGCGTAGATACACATGGAAATGCATATCTTCACTCCACCCCCAGCCATGGGTTCAACTGTTGAGTAGACTCTGTACTTTAGCCTTGGTTGCCCAGGAGAAGAACAACACGGAATCCAGAATCTGAGGACAGTTTTTGGGGACCTCGTTGAAGACCATGTTCTCTGCATTTATTTCTTCCAAAACGTTTGTTTGGTTCTACACAATCCTTCACTGCTATAAACAAATCATATGTGGTCTGACTGATCAGTCCTAGGAACTGAATTTTTGTAATACATCTAAACGTCAATCATATATATATATATATATATATATATATATATATATATGTATGTAGGTGTGTGTGTGTATTTATTATAGTTTTTCATATAGACAAAGACATTTTCCTCACTACAAAGATGTAACTTCGTTTCAGTGCAAGTAAAATTGCACTTCGACTGGTGAGAAACAAAATGGTTATGAACAATTCTGTTTGTAAGCAAGCCGTATGTGAAACGTCACTTACTTTTTCTTATTTGTTTGAAAAAAATGCATAAAGGCAAAAAAGGTGACGGAGAGAAACACTAGTGTTTCTTGATAGCAGTTTGGTGAAGGATGGTTGAAGTGTTAAAAGTAATGGCTAGATCTGAAAAATTTCTTTCCGACAACAACGGTGAAGGGTTTAGGAACAGCATTTCCAAGTCTTCTCAAGAGTGAGGGGTGCTTTAAAAAAGGTGAGAATAGGAGATATTATGAAAGGGGAAGGAGGGAAAATTCAAACGATGGTTATAGTAACAATTGGGAATGTTTTTTTTGTGTTATTTAAAAAAGAGCTAAATTGCATATATTTAGGTTGCAGTTATTACTACTAGTTTTGTAATAAATGAAAGTGTTTTGTAAATTAATAGGTGGACATTTCTACTTGGTATGTTGAATACATAAGTTATTCAAGGATTTTTTTAAAAGAAATATAAGTTTTAATTTAGAAATTAAGATACAACAGACTCAATGAATATAATTATCAAATGCACTGGACGGCCGTTTCGTCCTAAATTTGGGACTCATCAACAGAGCGCATCCACTACCGAGGGAATCGAAACCCCGACGGTTAGGTCGCAAAGAGAACACCATACCAACTGCTCCACCTAGCCTCGGTTGCGAAGAGACTGCAAGTCAGACTCAATGTAGCGCCGCTCAATCCCATATTCCGTGGTGGAACTCAACTGAGATTCTCTCTAACCATAGGACTGAGCCCCCTGGAGCCACGACTACTCTCACCAAGCCGCTCCAACTGGAGCATTAGAAGCCGGTTCAAGCAATGATAAACACAGATAGTAATTAGGAGGATTTGATAATTATATTAATTGATTCATCGAGTCTGATAGAAACCTCAACAGAATGCAGAAAGGACTGGACGGCCGTTTTTATAAGTAAAAAGGTATATAAAAGTATGGGAAATGAATATAACATTTATAAGCAAATTTTGACCTGTTGTCAGACTGTATAACGTGTAGAATAAGTGTACGTGAAAATCAATTTGTCTGAAAGTATTACTAGTATTATAGATGCGCAAAAGTGCATTTTAAGAATCATAATCTAAGATAGATTTGTGGAGAGGTATGTAAGAGGGTAGAAGGTATATCAAAGGAGGGAAGTTATCGTTTTAAATGTTAAGAGTTATGGATTTAAACGTTTAGCAAGATTATAATGTTAGATCTTTAATATGCCTACAAAAAAAATCAGTGGTTTCATATCTTTGATTTAATAATTGGGTGTTGTTCAAAAGTTCAATAATAAATATTTTTCCTGGAAACATAAAAATCAAGTTTCGTTCAAAGATTTGCAAGTTCTGGCTTGTTTTATGATTTTCCATTTGACATTAGGTGTTTTTCCTTCCTCCTTCAGTTTCCAAAAATATTTAGAAAGTGATGTCATATTGTGCTTGCCTGAATTTGTAAAGGAGGATATGTGATTGTAATATTGACCTTTAAAATGTTTTCTAGTTGATCCAACATACAATTTATTAGGTTGGTGCAAAAATAACATCGGTTTTTGACGTATTTTTTAACGTCAAAAACCGACATTACTTTTGCACCAACCTAATAATATCTCTGGTGTTCTCATTTGATGAGATATAACATATATATTCAATAGATTTTGTTAAGCACCTGTTTGACAATGGACATTGATCGGGGATTCTGCAATTACATAGCTCTGTTACTTGGGATATATTAGAATTTGTGTTTGGGTTGTGTTTTTTTTCGTTATAAAGTTTCAGTATTCTATTGTGTGATTTAATAATTTTATGTAGATTCCTAGAACAGCTGTAACTAAATTTTAGGGTATTACGGTTTAAGATTTGACTTAATTTACTCTTCGTAGGAAAGTGTTTGTTAATTAGATTTCAAACTTTGTGTCCCAGTTTGGTACGGACTACTTTGTTGAAGGGAGGTGTTTTGATTTGACATAATTTACTCTTCGTTGGAGAGTGTTTGTTAATTAGATTTAAAAATTTGTGTCCCAATTTGGTACGGAATAATTTGTTGAAGAGAGATGTATACCAAATAATTTTCTCTCTAAAAATTTGTGTCCCAATTTGGTATGGAATAATTTGTTGAAGGGACGTGTATACCAAATTATTCTCTCTAAAAATTTGTGTCCCAATTTGGTACGGAATAATTTGTTGAAAAGAGGTGTATACCAAATTATTCTCTCAATTTGGTATGGAATAATTTCTTGAATGGAGGTGTATACCAAATTATTCTCCTACACCTATTGCTTTTTTTAAAGTAACTACAATTTTCTCTATATTTAATTTAGGAAGATTTGTAACCACTGTCGGTAAGGATTTTGTTATAAACAATTTTGTGTTTATCGAATATTTCTTTGTTAGAAAAGTGTTGGTTGATACGCCGTTCAACGGATGATAGGATATGATTATTAACCCGCGCCGGGGGATTGAAATTAGGATTAATATAAATGGGGTTAGCGTTATTTTTCAAGACGGGTTGGAAATTATTTTGGTTTAAGGTTTCATCTAAGAAATCCACTTGTTTTGTGTTAGACTTACTTTTAACCTTGAGGTATAATGATTTAAACACTCTATGAATCAATTTCCTGAACCTGTCCACCCTGCTTGCGGTAGAATTATTTACTACCACCAGACCATCGTTTCTATAAATCCCTATATTATTTAAACTAATTTCATTATGTGCAGTGAAATTTTACAAAATGAATAATCCGGCCAAGTCCGATCACAGAGCAGAATCCAGTGATCCCCGCGATACATCAAAGTTTTTATCCGATTTCTTTATCCATTGTTCGTTGTTGTGGATTATAATTGATTTTCTGCAATTTAGGATGATGTCGATTTCATACTTAGAGATAGCGGAGTAAAACTCGGCAATCTCCAAAGGCATTTAGAAAAGGTTTCTGGATATGGATAGATAGAAGTCCACGATGTAAAATTGGATGAAAGTAATGTTGTTTTTTTATTTTTTTTATCGAAGCTTTTAAACCAATCATTAACTCCTGTAGTACCGGCCCATTGGATGAGGCTGCGCTGGCTCTTAAACTGTTTGTTTACACGTTCCAGGGTCGTTTTGCTCATTCTCCCGATTTCAGATTTGGTTGGATTAATAATCTTTGTAGGTAGTTTGCTTAGGAAATCAGGTTTATTGTCTTTCAGTAGAATGTAGTCTTCCATAGTCGAAAGTTTAGAAAACCTATCGCTGATTATTAGTTTATCTTCTTGTCCGATGAATTGATGATGCTTACATAGTCATAATTATCTGTATCTAACTTCATATAGCTTTTGGTTAAACCCTTTTGAATCAAGGTATTGTAAACCTTTGGACCAAGTTTATAAAACTTTGTAGTCTTATCCGACTTTACAATTATTTGGTTTCAGTGGTTGATTTGTCGGACCACCGTATCTAAGCGTTTTTGAAAGTTGTTTTTGCTTTTGTGGAAGCTAATATTACTTATGATATCAAAAAGGACCATTTCAAATTTTTGTAGTTGGGCGATGAGAGGTGGTGTTTTAAAATTTTTAAATCCATATGTATCCATCATTTTAGAGATTTCTTGTTTTTTTCCGATCATTAAGGAAGTATAAAGCTTACCATCTCATTCTCCTGATTAAATCTTTAGTTTTTGCGACTGGGTTTTGAAAGTACTCCCTTTTGCTTGGGATGGGAATGTTCTTCAACAAAATGCCGAAATCGACTTTGCCCATGGTTTAGTTCTCCTAACATTCGTATATATATATATATATATATATATATATATATATATATATATATATATATATATACTATTTACATTATTCAGATTATTGTCCTCAACTTTGTCGGCGTATTTATTACAACGTTTCGGCCGTTGTACACTCCGTCCTTCTTCAGGAGTCATGTGTCGTGAAGGACACATGACACAGTGGATAAAGATGTTAGTTAGATCCGTTGACAGGACCCAAAGAGTGTGAGTTCAAAACCCGGTTAAGGGAGTGGAGAACTTGGAGAGGGGAATGAACAGGCGATAACTGACAACTGTCACCTGGAACTAGAACAGTCTACTCGAGTGAAGGGTTCAGTTCGACATTTCAACCACGTGAAGAAGGGCGGAGCGTACAACGGTCGAAACGTTGTAATAAATATCGCAACAAATATGAGGACAATAGTCCGAATAATGTAAATAGTGTACACAATACCTCATCTCAGAAATATATATGTATGTTTGGGTATACATCTCAAAAACGATCTCCAATTTGTGGTTAACTGGGGCAGGGAATGGCTTGCAAATTTTAATGCATCCCAAACGAAACTGCTGTCATTTACTTGTCATTGGAAACTACTCTGCCTCCTATCAGCATAGCCAATGCTAAACTCCACGAGAGTGCCTCACTAGGCCTTCTTGCTCTCACGTTTTCCACTGGCTTGAGGCTGAAAAACTATATTGTATCAATATCTGCATCTATCGGAAGGAAAGTTGATTCTCTATGTCACGCCAGAAGGTTTTACTAGCCTGAGTTCATCCTTCACATCTACAAATCTACCATTCGCCCTTGCATGGAATACTGTTACCATATATGGTCTGCTGACCCCGCTATTCATCTCGATGTTCTTGACAAAATCTAAAGACGGATATGCTATGTGATCGGCCCTGATTTGGGATCACAACTCCAGTCACTTTCTCACCGGCGTAACGTGGCTTCCCTCTGTCTTTTCTATAAATAATTTCATGGCATCTACTACGACGAGCTATTTTCAGGGGTGCCCCGACTGCATGAATTTATGTGTGTATTAGTTTACCCTGTTACTCCCGAAAGAGTTAAATATAACCAGTTTTTTACTACAACATCTTCTTCTCCCGCAATTCCTCTGACAGTGGAATTCCCTTCCTCTTACTTGCTGCCCCTAATAAATATAATCTTCAAAATGTAAATGTAATGTCAGTCGACATCATCTGTTACCTTGATCCCAGTTCTTCTTTTTATCCTCCTCCCTTTAATCTTATCCTTTCCTCACCCACTTATACACAGTCTTTTCCCTTATTTACACTCTCCGTGGCCTTTTGCGTACTAGTGGCTCGCCTTCCTTGCTTGGAGTGAAATGCTTATATATATATATATATATATATATATATATATATATATATATATATATATATATATATATATATATATATCAAGTTAATTATTTGATGAATTCAATGCTCTTCTACTCGGATCGAGCTCTCTGAGCTACTGACGTCTTTCGCATAGTAAGAACGCTAAAATTTCTTTTCCGCTCTGTCGTACGACGATAGCTTGTAGGGTAGAATCTCTGACTGGTGCCAAATAGGTAAGGTTTCGATGCCGGCTTGAAGCCATCAGATATCTATCCACATCTAAATATATATATATATATGTATGTGTGTGAAAAGTTTGTATATATATATATATATATATATATATATATATATATATATATATATATATATATATATATATATATATATATATATATATATATATATTATATATATATATATATATATTTATATATATATATATATATATATATATATATATATATATATATATATATATATATATATATATAATATATATATATATATATATATATATATATATATATATATAGATAGAGAGAGAGAGAGAGAGAGAGAGAGATATAGATGCATGTGTGTGTGTGTGTGTGTGTGTGTGTGTATGTATTATTCGGACTGTTATCCTCATCTTCATTGCCATACTCACAACGTTTTTACCAAAATATTGTTAGATTTTCAAAAGATTTAAATTTAAGGATGTTCAAACATTATCCTTCAGTCTTACTATAAAAGTCAAGGTAAACTACAAAAGAGACTAAGTGATGTATTTTAATAACTAATGAACGAAACTCTGTAATTGTTATTGTGGTTGATTTTTTATTTCCTTATATA
This sequence comes from Acanthosepion lycidas, assembly GCA_963932145.1. Taxonomy (NCBI): domain Eukaryota; kingdom Metazoa; phylum Mollusca; class Cephalopoda; order Sepiida; family Sepiidae; genus Acanthosepion; species Acanthosepion lycidas. The sequence goes on from OZ010593.1 coordinate 21,544,311, forward strand.
TATATATATATATATATATATATATATATATATGTAAGCAAATATATGGATATAGATCCGACAGTATGACGAAAAATATACGGAAAAAACAAACTCATCCTAATATGCAATTATCTTCTCCCTCCTTTTACACCTCCTACACTTATTATAGTCGACATGGCTAGTTCGGCCCACTACGCTCTTTTTTTCTTTACTTATTCTCTTTTCTTCCCATGAGGGCGGACGTTGTACAGGTTTTTTTTAATATTTTTCCGTGTTGCAGTAAATTAGGTACCCCCCTACCTGTAAGGGCATTCACCCGAGGTGGGTTGAGCCGGCTCTAATATTGGAGTTTCATGGGAATTTGGAATTCACAAGCGGTCCCCAAACCCAAGGCCCCATTACAGAGACCTGGTGCACTACGTGCCACAAGGTCCCCAAACGACCCTCACCAGGTTTTGAATTCAAAGTTTTTCCTTCTCCTAGACCAGTTGCCATCCAAGGCTATAGAACCCAGTCTGTCCTGCTATTTACTCATAAGTAACTTAGGTGGGTTACGATGATGGGTATGATGAGCAAGTCCCTCCTTTCTTCAGTTGCGTTCTAGTCGTGAAGTTCGCGAAAGCGTGTAATTTGAGTAACGATTTGAGTTTCTCATTCTGAAGTTTGCTCTGTCTGCATAGTCTGGTCTTTGAGCACTTTACTGCGTATGTAGGTGGTTACCTTTTGGCCTTTCTTTCTTTTTTCTTTCCTTCTTCGAGGTTATTTCAATGGCCGAAACGTTGTAATAAATATGGCAACAAAGATGAGGACAATAGTCCGAATAATGTAAATAATACCTCATCACAGAAATATAGACAGATACAGATTATGTCTTCTTTCAGGTGTTAGGCCGCCTGACAAGTTGTCAGTTGCTCACACTAACATAGTTGGTTTTTCTTTATATATATATATATATATATATATATATATATATATATATATATAGATACACCTAGTGAGCCAGACAAACCTACCTAGGTTTCACCTAAACGGATCGTCAGGGAAAGTACGGCTGTACTTTCCCTGATGATCCGTTTAGGTGAAACCTAGTTAGGTTTGTCTGGCTCGCTAGGTGTATCTAGGTCTGCTCTACGGTTGTATTGAGCTCTTTTGTTAGTTAGTTGTTTACTCGTATCGGGGTTTTTTCTTTGGGCTTCAGACCTGCATATGTGCGATTTTTTCGGCAGTAGTTCATGTTTGTAGCTCTTTCCTTTTTTAAAACCTTTTTTCCCTCGAGATATTTTGATTATTGGCAAATCAAAAATTCGAGGGTTTTTCGAAACGAGTCTAGTTATCTATATTTGTTATATATATATATATATATATATATATATATATATATATATATATATATATATATATTAGTAAACCATAAAATATAAAAATTACCTCATATTCGGTATACACCTATTTTAACAGACGAAAACTTTGTCAGTCTTATTCCACCCCGGTATATAGACTGAGTTCGTGTCGTAATTAAAAATTTAACTGTGACAGCTGGCTGTCGAAAAATCAATACAGAATTTATCCATTTCAATGTTTCAGCCGGACGAAAGGCCTGAAGAAGGGGTCTCTGGAGGATGTAACGTAAATTGGGGTTATATGAAAAATGAATGTTAATTTGAAACTAAGAGAGGAACGAAAGGATTTTTTTTTTAAATTATATAGATAAAGTCAAGTTCCTACTTAAAAATACTCTTCCAAAGATAAATTATAATTAAAAGTAAAATATATTTAATAAATTAAAGAAATTTATATTAAAATTAAATAATATTAATCCTCTTCTACTCCCTCCAGCTATGGGTAAATAGCATGACAGACTGGGTTCTATAGCCTTGGATATTAACTGGTCTAGGAGAAGGCCAACTCGGAATTCAAAACCTGCGGAGGGTCGTTTGGGGACCTTGTGGGAATTAGTACAACAGATCTCTGTATTCGGCCCTTCCAAAGGTGTGATTGGTTCTGCACAATGCCTTCAATATAATCAAGACATATGTACCTGTGTTTGGCTGTCGGTTCCGAGGAACTGAGCTGCTTGAAACTCATACGTCGAATACAACGGGAGATTCCACCATATATATATATATATATATATATATATATATATATATATATATATATATATATATATATATATGTGTGTGTGTGCTTGTGTGTGCATTTGTGAGTGTGTGCATGTAATATATATTACATACACACACAAACGCACACATAAAAACACGCACGTGTATGTAATATATATATATATATATATATATATATATATATAAATATATATATATATATATTACATACATATATAAATATATATATATATATATATATATATATATATATATATATATATATATATATATATATATATATTACATACGCACACACACACACACATATATAATTCTTGAGATGCATCTTTGGACATAAAGCTTTTGTATGTTTTGCTAACGTAAAAAGCCGAATTTCCTCTGAACATGATATTCTTTGCACGAAATCCAATATATCCAGAGACTAATACATTAAATTACCACATCAAACAAAAACTTTCTGGTCTCCGTTGGTCGGATATAGTAAGATTATTTAATTTATTGCCCCACTTATTGTCAAAATTATCAACGCATTTTCTTTACACACAGTTTTGTCCTTGATTCCAATTTGAAGAAGCAGAAGCCAACAAAGTTCACGTCGGCTAAATGCACTGCGATAAAAGTTTTCATTTTGTTTCATGATCTCCTCTTTGGTTAGGATACTATTATACATCCTACACACATACACACACACATGCACGCACACACGCGCACACACTCATATATATATATATATATATATATATATATATATATATATATATATATATATATAATATCAATTAGTAATTGGTAGGGATAATCCCAAGGAGGACATTAATCCCAAGAGTCCTCTCACTCTCTTTCTCCCTATCCTCCCACAATTTTTTAATAACCTTATATTGAAATTTTTTAAAAGCTTATATTGAAAATTTTCCCCTCTTTTAATATATATATATAAAATATATTTAAAAAATCTTCTTTTTCTTTTTTCTTTCTTTCCCCGCTCCCTTTTCCTTTTGTCTGGATAAATTGATTTCGTTTAAAATAATGAATTCGGTTTGAAGAGATGAATATTTGAATATATTCATGAAGTAAATTATAACCGAAATTGATTTTTAAGGGTCGTCTTTACTTTATTATATATATATATATATATATATATATATATATATATATATATATATATATATATATATATATATATATATATATATCTCAATCTCAATTTTCTAAAGAAGTAATAGATTTTTTGAATTATTAATCCGACAGATTCTATCACTTTAAAAGTTATTTTGGGGGGATTCTCGTATTTCAGTAGAAGCCTGGTTTATTTATTAAACAGTATATTTCTTTTCTTTCGACTGCCAGCCTGATTATTCGAAAAATCCGGTTAGAATAAAATATGCGCTCTCCGGCAGGATCCGAACCTGCGTTCACCTGGGTAGAGGGAACCTTCGTTGGGTACCATGTGCTAAATTAAATATGCTGTTTAAGAAATAAACCGAGCGTCTACTGAATCACGCGTATCCACTAAAAATAATATCGAAAGTTATAAAATATAGAACGTCCCACAAATGAACTCACTTTTTGACTTCGTCGTCAGTTTGCATGTTTACAAAAATGCATTTAGTTTCATTTAATATTTCATTATTTGCAAGTCTATAAAGACTGCATTTATTGTCATTTAAAGAGAGAGTACATTTTTGAAATTCCCTTTATATATAACAGTTATTCGTATCTATCTATCTATCTATCTATCTATCTATCTATCTATCTATCTATCTATCGCTTGTAGTTTAGCTATCTCTATCTATCTATCTATCTATCTAGCTAGCTAGCTAGCTTATGTCAAGATAGTAAGAAACAAAAATGCTGATGATCAGTTGGACACTAAGAGAAAACACATTTGAGGCAAGTAATATATACAACCTTGTGGAAATTAATTGAAAAAAAAACCCGGATAATTCTGTTATTATTTAACTTTTCTCGTATTTTTTTTCCAATGGAACATGACCCAATGCACAAAGTTAGTACTTCGTATGTCCATTCAAAAAAGTAATTCCTCGCAGATCGACCACAGAATCTCGATTGAATTTAAATCAGAAGAGTTTCCGAGCCAGTCGATAGTACTTTGATTTGCTCCCTGGTAAGGCCTGCCAGTGTGTTCGTGCAACATTACAATTTTCGTACGCGCCCTTGGAGTAACGTCCATCGCAGACAATGGCCGTAGGACAACTAATCGACAGACGAGACAATAGTGTATGGGCGTGATAAAAATCTGATCCAATCATTGAATGACGCAATATTTTTCAAGGCCAAACAAATTTCATCATACACCCCGAAAATAGTTTCATATTACTGCACACTACTGTCAATGACCTAACCTGAGGAAAAATAGAAATAATATATATTGTTGTAATCCAGTGGGTTTAAAACTGACCGAATGGTGAAAAAAAGGAAACTAAAGCGGTTGTTTTAATTAATTCGCACATGAGTGTATATATATATATATATATATATATATATATATATATATATATATATATATATATATATATATATATATATATATATATATTACAGTTAGGTTCACCCTGTGCAAGACCTCGGGGTTACGATATGGGTGTTGTTTATATAGATAGGAGGGGAAGATAATGGTTGAATCTAGATTTGAACAGTTTAAGATTGCAGTGATCGGGAAAACATTCTCTACAGAGTCTGTTCCATAGAGGAGTGGTTCGTGGGTAGCAGTTGTTTCAGTGGAACATATATGGCAACAGTAATCTGTTTTTCGGCTTGAACTGGCTAATATAAAGGTCGAGGATAATATGTGTCAGTCACTTACTGGGACAGTAAAGGAAGCCGGTCATTTTACTTGTACGTCCAACACGGTGAAATCATTTCTTGGTCATACTTTGACTAACATTCGATTTCAAATTATAACTCTCACCTTTCCAAGTCATCCGTGTTTCTTCACTGGCTTTTCTATCTGGCCCAGGTGCCTGAGCGCAACTTTACGATGACGATCAGCAAACTGTAGACCTTTAACATCCCGCAATCATATTGAGTTTCCTTCTTATTGACTATATCGTCGATTTAGCAAGTCTCGGCTCTTTAGAAATCTTGTCATATCCTTTCCATGCCTTGTGCATATTAACAATTAATTGGCTACAATCGATACTCCGCTCTTTTGTCTTCGCTCTCGTGGAACAAGTACATGACAATTACTGTATGAATAATGGGATATTTCGAATACGAGGCTTGAAGATGCAATGTCGCGTGTTGCCAAAAGTATCGATCCGGGAAGTTATAACAATGAAATGATATTTATATTCAAATACTCATAAACTTTACAACTTTTATCAACTGAACTGAGCCCTTTTCTGTGTGTGGTTTTCAGATCTTGCTAGATAATGCCTTCATTAATAAGTATTTGTTTCATATTTCTTTGTGTAGCATTGACTGTGTTGTATCTTAGCTGTGTCATGATTGGGGAAGTGTAGAAGCCATGTGAAGAATGTTATTGGATAAAATATCTATCTATCTATCTATCTATCTATCTATCTATCTATGTCTTCGTTTGTCATCTATCTATCTATCTATCTATCTATCTATCTATCTATCTATCTATCTATCTATCTATCTCTTCCTTCGTCATTCATATCTATCTATCTATCTATCTATCTATCTATCTATCTATCTATCTATCTATCTATGTCTTCGTTTGTCATCTATCTATCTATCTATCTATCTATCTATCTATTCGTTTGTCATTCATATCTATCTATCTATCTATCTATCTATCTATCTATCTATCTATCTCTTCCTTCGTCATTCATATCTATCTATCTATCTATCTATCTATCTATCTATCTATCTATCTATGTCTTCGTTTGTCATCTATCTATCTATCTATCTATCTATCTATCTATCTATTCGTTTGTCATTCATATCTATCTATCTATCTATCTATCTATCTATCTATCTCTTCCTTCGTCATTCATATCTATCTATCTATCTATCTATCTATCTATCTATCTATGTCTTCGTTTGTTATCTATCTATCTATCTATCTATCTATCTATCTCTTCCTTCGTCATTCATATCTATCTATCTATCTATCTATCTATCTATCTATCTATCTATCTCTTCCTTCGTCATTCATATCTATCTATCTATCTATCTATCTATCTATCTATCTATCTATCTATCTATCTATCCCTTCCTTCGTCATTCATATCTATCTATCTATCTATCTATCTATCTATCTATCTATCTATCTATCTATCTATCTATCTATCTATCTATCTATCTATGACTTCGTTTGTTATCTATCTATCTATCTATCTATCTATCTATCTCTTCCTTCGTCATTCATATCTATCTATCTATCTATCTATCTATCTATCTATCTATCTATCTATCTCTTCCTTCGTCATTCATATCTATCTATCTATCTCTCTATCTATCTATCTATATATCTATCTATCTATCTATCTATCTATCTATCTATCCCTTCCTTCGTCATTCATATCTATCTATCTATCTATCTATCTATCTATCTATCTATCTATCTATCTATCTATGTCTTCGTTTGTTATCTATCTATCTATCTATCTATCTATCTATCTATCTATCTCTTCCTTCGTCATTCATATCTATCTATCTATCTATCTATCTATCTATCTATCTATCTATCTATCTATCTATGTCTTCGTTTGTTATCTATCTATCTATCTATCTATCTATCTATCTATCTATCTCTTCCTTCGTCATTCATATCTATCTATCTATCTATCTATCTATCTATCTATCTATCTATCTCTTCCTTCGTCATTCATATCTATCTATCTATCTATCTATCTATCTATCTATCTATCTATCACAGTTATTGTACTATATAACTATATAATATCTCTTTCCTGGTCGGATCATCACCGAAAACTAAACCAGTTCCTGCAGCAGGCTTTTCTAGTGAAGAGACTGGCTAGACACTTAGCAGGTTTAAGGTCAAAACCTGTCAATGGGTGACTGAGCTTACTTGTAGTGTCAATTGCTATCAAATAAAATGTCGTAGACCGTACTTCCCAGCAATGTATACAGCCAGTACGGTGATGAAATTATGAATCTACATTTCCATGACGAAAACTAGCTTTCAAATTGGAGGACATCGGCTGTGGTATGATTTGGAGATACATGGGTTTCGTCAAGTTTGTTTGCATAAGACGTGATACTCAGCTGCCAAAAGATATGGAGATATTAGGTTGGTGCAAAAATAATGTCGTTTTCTCACATATGTCAATATGTGAGAAAACGACATTATTATTATTTTTGCACCAACCTAATAACTGTCCAGGTGCTCAACTGCGTAGAAACCTTACGTCCAAACTCTCAGTTCAAAGTGTGACAGCCTATGAACGGAAACTTATAACTTCCGACCAAGTAGCACTTGACACCAATATTTTTTTTTTATTTATGATTCTGTTAACTTTTGATCAAGTGGGTAGCATTTAGTTTTGTAGACATTACTGTTGGTTATAAAAAAAATAACATAATTAAGTACGAGATAAATGTATTTACCATCCTCTTCTAAGTGGGTATCCGAAGAAATGTTAAAGGAATTGTTTCAATAATAATAATAATAATAATAATAATAATAATAATAATAATAATAATTGGAAGATTGATTCATAGTTTTGGGAGGAAAGCCAATCAATATAATAAAATTATAGAAAGAATTCCTAGCAGCAAACATAGCAATTTATTCAATTTATTCAATATAATCTTTCAACTTCATTTCAGTGGAAAACGTTCGCAAAAGAAGTCACACGGCGTCTTTATTCTGGGGGTGAGAAGTCCAGAAGGTTATATCCAGGTTTCTATCAACCCATAAATACGATACGCCTTGGGCTGAACTCCAAGGGAACAGAGCCATTATCAGGTCAAAGAAGCAATTCATTCGACAATGAAACCAAATTTAGTTGCTGTTTTCATCCAAACTGAATTACCGCTCGTAATCTCCCCTATCTAAGTTTTTTTTTTCCATTGGACACTGCACTCCATCTACGTTCAAAAATTTAACCTAGTTGAATTCTAAAATAACATGGTAATGTGATAGTGAGATAGACTGTAGGGAAACATTCGACATTCATTGCCCCAACAGTTAGCATCACTGTCCTGGGTACAACGATAAAGAGCATTCGGCAGTAAGACTAGAGATTTTGAGGAGCGTGGAACCACCTCTTAATTGCTGATGTTCCCAAGTCCAATCTGACTCGGGGTGACAGTGCCAGTTAGAGTCCTCGCTATAGGAAATAGTGACCACCTCTAAAAAGAAACGGAAACTCTATGAATGTATAAAAATAGATTTTTATAGTAAAAATACCAGAAATACCTATTTATAGTAAAATTACCAGCAATACCTATTTCCATAAAAATGAGCAGCAATTGATTTTTTTATAGAATAATGATCAACAAAATATTTTATCTGTAGTTGAAGGCATGCAATTGCGTTCAAAATATATTTAGTTGAAGCCATAAAATTGTGTTCAAAATATTTAGATTTCGGCATTAAGTAAGCCATAGAGGTTGATATGCCACTAAGCAATATCAACCAAACAGCTAACATGAAAGAACTCTTTCATGACATTAATCCATATAATATTCTACACATTATTTATTAAAGAATCAAACTGTATTTCAAAATATAACTTAAATAACTACAACATAAAACACACATAATACCACCTCTAGTAATTATGTCCACACAATAATGTATATGGTCAAAAGCTGAGTATTATCTACCACGTATTCACTTGTGAAAGCAGAATAACATATATTTGTATTACTTCAAAACTCACAAGAATATTAAATCTCTGCATTGAATGACCAATAAAGGAGTTTGATATGTTAAACTGAACAATCACTGTTAGTTGATATTTATAAAACCATTTTATTAAAACGGTTTTTCGTAAATCCATAAACTCGTATCTCTCTTTTTAGTATTGTTGGGGGTGGGTGGTTCCTTCTAAACCTTTTGTTGAAGTGCGTGGAAAGTCAACATCTTGATTATATCATTATTTTATCTACAAATTACATGTTTTAATATATTCTGGTATTTGCCCTCAGGTGATGTGATTCTTTTGTCTATGATTAGGTAGCGCCAGTCTACAAGAACTGATGAAGGACATTACTCTTTAAAACTAGCATGATTCATTCCCGCGAAGCCATTTTTAATCATTGATCTGAGAAAAAAAAAAAAAAAAAAAAAAAAAAGAAAAAGGCACAGCAGACATTTTTATTTGGCTTCATTTGGAAGATCTGCTTGGCTGGGTATGATCTGAAAAATCACCAACCAGATTGGCTAACATCAATCATTTTTTTTTTTTTTTTTATCACGGACATGAGAAAATGACATTCGATATAAAATCGGTCCTAAAAGCAAATTAAGAAAAGTAGGAATGAGTTAGACTTTAGAAAATATTTCTTTCGTCATTAAGAGTCAAATTCCTTTCTAAACTTATAACCCTTTTACATTAACAATGTTTATTATTAACTTATTCTCTACGTGCATTTCTAAATTCATTAATTCTCATTATTAGACCTGTGCTTCTTTTCTTAATTGCATACCAGCTTTCTGCATTTTCCGAGTTAATTAGATTAGCTGCAGCTGCAGACAGCAGACATGTTACTTGCAAACACGTTTTAGGAGACGTGTGGCGTGTGAATCTCAATTGATTACGATTTAGCGGGTCGTATATAGAGGTCTCTCTACGATACCCAGTAGCTTGGTCTTGTCATATTTTAGTAACACCTAGTAGTATTATCAGTGGTATGGGAAAGTTCTTTCTGCTTATATGCGGTTGATAAAACTACTGGTTTTCTTGGTGTTGGCTAATGGATGCTGCTATTATCTGAAGAAGGGGATAGCAATAACACTGATGCGAAATGGAAATGAAGATATATTGCTTGTCACGAAATAAAATTCTTACATTTACCTTGATCAAATCCCTCAGAGGATGAAACACGTAGGCTAAGATAAACTTTCCTTTTGTCTCTATTCAATCTGTGAATTTCCATATATTTTCCGTTAGTTTCTCCCCAGTTTAGAATTCATAGTTTTCCTTCTCTTAGATTGGTTGCTAAGGCTAAAGAGCCCAGTCTGTTTAATCCATAGTTCGAGGGCGAAGAGACGGATCCAGGCTAACTTGAAATTTGAATTCGTGGAACAATGACCAGGGACCCGAAGACTCATCGTTGATAACATAGCGGTTCGCCATTACCAACTCTCCAGCTTGCTGAATTTTCTAGTCAGTGGTAGAGGCTGAAGGGCGTCCCGCTCGTTCGGCGTGCGCCACGCTTGTCCGGCCACTTTTAAAATTCTCGATAACACTTATAAAAACTTCTACACAGTATTGTTTTAAAAGGTTCCCGTGAATACACCTTCCAACCAGAGAAATCGGATGACTTCTCTTTGTTTGTCCTTAGTGCACACTGCCAGCGGATCGGCCATGTTTGCACTGTAACAGCAGCAACAAAACTGGCACTATCAATCTCAAAATTCGATCACGTGAACACAATAACAATCAGATGTAAAAAAAATACACGTATGTGTATACGATGCTTTATTCCTGGCGATTAGTCATACATTTTTTACAGACACCTTGAATAAACGACGATGTGTCTGTTAGAAAGAAATTAGGTTAGTGTTAAAGTTTACATACACTGACTTTCGATTACCTCCAATTTGTTCAGAGAAAAATGATTTAAGATAAAAAAAAAAGAAAAGATAAAATTTTAAGCACTAAAACATTAAACCAAATTACTTTTTGCTAGATCAACACACGCCAAATAATGGAGTCCAAGTTTGTTTCATTCCCGGATGCAATTTTCTGGTCGTCTTCATAATTCATTCATAATGTTCCAACGAAGATATTTCTGTACGACTTTTGTTTTACTTGGCAAAGTAAAAATGATTTGTGACCTATGAAAGGGTAAAAAATTATATATATATATATATATATTTTTTTTATTTTTCATTGATTTGATTTTTCCTTTTTGCCAATATTTTATGTTTACGCAACGCAAACTTACCCTCATCTATAATGTCACAGATAAGAGGTTTATATTATGACTCAAGAGTATCGTGGAAATTTCACGGTGTATTTTTTAATCAATTTCTGGAACCTGGCTTTTGCATAGACTATTTAAATGCCAATATATAGTGATGTAGTAGACTTTTTGGCTCTGGAAGCAATAGTGGTTGGTAGAATGAAGAAAATCTACATGATTGTTAATAGGGAAAAATGAAAGTTAAAAAAAGAAAGAGGACAGAGGGTTAAAAAAAAAAAGAAAGAAAGAATAAAATAAGGTGAAAGAAATAAAGAAAGAAAGAATGCGTAAATGGGAGAAAGAAAGAAAGAAAGAAAGAAAGAAAGAAAGAAAGAAGAAAATAAGGTGAAAGAAAAATAAGGAAATAAAGAAAGAATGCGTAAATGGGCGAAAGAAAGAAGGAAGGAAGGAAGGAATGAAGGAAAGAAAGAAAGAAAGAAAGAAAGAACAAGATAAGGTGAAAGAAAGAAATGAAGAAAGAATGCGTAATTGGGAGAAAGAAACAAAGAAAGAAACAAAAAGAAAAAAGAAAGAAAGAACGAATGAATTAACAAAAGTGAGGAGGAAATTACGCGTAGTTAAAAGAAAGTGAAAAAAAAAAAAGGAACATAGAGATTTAAAAGAAAGTGAAAGAAAGAAAGAAAGAAAGAAAGAACGAATAGACGAAAATGAGAAGGAAATTAGGCGTATGTGAAGAAAGGCAAAAAGAAAGACGATAAGATTTTAAAAACAAAGTTACAGAAAGAAAGAAAGAAACAAAAAAACAAACAAACAAACAAACAAACAAAAAAGATGAAAGAGACGAACTGAAAAATAATGTAAAAGTATACGTAATTGAGAGAAAGAAGAAAGCTGAGAAGGAAGAGAGAGATCTACAAAGAAATCGAGAGGAAGAAAGAAGGAATGAAGGAAAAGAAGAAAAAGTCTGCGCAGATGTCAGCTGGGAGACAAAAGGCAGACCTTGAAGTTTTTTTTTTTTTTGTTTTTTTTTTAAAAAAAAAGGTCATAGAAAGAAAAAAAACAAAAAAAAAACACCCCCCCCCCCCAAAAAAAAATAATCAACTTATTTGCGCGAGAAACTATCTTTAGCTGGATACCTAATATTCGGAGCTGATTCAGTCACACATTTCTATGGGTTTTAACAAAAAAACACGTTGAAACGGATTGCGGAAAAGTAATATAAAAATTTTGGGTGAGAAACAAAATCGTTGAGATGGCAAAACTCACATGCGTCGAAATATCGATTGCGTTATGTTTATGAAATATTACATCTTATGTGACACAAGGCCAAAGTGGGGAGTAAAGAAAGGTTGGTCATCACTGACTATTCTACACCTAGTTAATCTGCTTCACGACCCATTCATTCATTACAATTTAACTTATACACAACAGGAAATCTTTCATCGCCAGGTCAATCCAACACATACCATAATACCGCATATTCACACGGATCCTACCAAAACACCATTGACATAAAAAAATATACATCTTTGTGTAAATTAATTGAAACAACCGCTTTAGCTTCCTTTCTTTCAACATACGGTCAGTTTTTGATAGGATGTAATCGATTTCTATTTTTTCTGCAGATTAGGTCATTTGCAGTGATGTGAGGTAATATGAATCTATTTTCGTCTTGTATGATGAAAATTTGTTTGGCCTTGAAAAATATTGCCTCATTCGGGATTGCATCAGATTTTGATCACGCTCAGACACTATTGTCTCGACTGTCGATTAGTTGTCCTACGGCCATTGTCTGTGGTAGAAGTTACTCCAAGAAGCGTTTTCCAAATTGTAACGCTGCACGAACACACTGGCAAGCCTTACCAGTGAGAAAATCGAAGTACTCTTGACTGGCGCGGAAACTCTCCTGACTTAAATCCAAGCGAGAGTCTGTGGTCAATCTGCAAGGAACAACTTCGTGTAATAGACATATGAAGTAGTAACGTGCACTGGGCCATGTTTCATTAGAAAAATAGGAAAAAAGTAAATAATAACAGAATCATTCGTTTTGATTCAATTAATTTGCACAGGGATTTTGTTTTTTGTCTATCTTATAAAAATATGGCTTGAAATTTTTTGGGGATATAACGAAAATAAAATACAACAAAACATTCAAATTAAAATATCTTACACATTATGAAATGGACAAAGTCCGACAATTGTTTTAAGACATTTTTATGTTTATACATTCTTTTCATAGATACAAATATTTAAGTAAATGCTGTTTATAATAAACATTAAACAACATTTACCGGCCTGAATGTCCTAGAAAATTCTGTCGGAGAACGAATATTTTCTATGAAAATTTCACGGACATTCACGCCGGTAAATGTTGTTTAATACTGTTTATTATAAACAGAGCATTTACTTAAATATTTGTATCTATAAAAAGAATGTATAAACATAAAAATGTCTTAAAATAAAATATCTTAGTAAACCCCGCCCATCCGACTGAAAAATACAAGTGCCCACTTTTGAAAAGTAGGAGGAAAGTTTGAATAAGTGTGTGGAAAGGAGGGTTTGGTGGCAACTTTAGAGAGACATTACTTCTTCTGGATCATAGCTCTCCACAAATTCCAGTCATTTGTATCTCTTACCAAGTTTGTCTTTCTGCTATTCCTCCTAAACACTGCTCTGCCAACAATTCAAACAAATTCCTCTTTGTCGCTCTTGCCTTCAAAATACCGTTCGATCACCGAAGTTAAGCAGCGTCGAGCCTGGTCAGTACTTGGATGGAGGACGGCTTTAAAAACCGGGTACTTTAAACAACCTCTTACAATGCGAAATATGTCTCGGCTTAAAATAATCCACAAAGAGTTGATAAACTGTAAAAAAAATCAATCCAAATCTGGCCTTCAGTATGTCTGATGTGTGTCAAGTTCTCCAATCCCTCTTTGCGCATTACGTGTACCAGAAATTTCAAAAGCTTCTGTCTGTATAAACTTTCTTTTTGGTTAGCATTTTCCTCAAAACTTCCATGTGGCTTACGTGCTCCATTAATGGTATTCTCAGCATCCTTCTGTAGAACCTCGTTTCTGTTACCTGAAGTCTCTTCTTCATCTGTGAAGAGATTATCCGATATTGAACGCCATATGAAAGTAGTGATATTCCGTAACAGTTCAACCCTATTTTATTTGTTACTTATGGCAGACATCTTTCATTATTAAAACGCGCCTTCGGATTTTTTGTGCTGCATTTTCTGATGTTTAGTAAAACACTTGGAGAATTAAATCCTTGTACTTGATTAATTATTAAACTAGAAATAAAATCATAAGTTCAGTTATTACGCCCAGGCCGATTGGTTATTTAATTATTGAGTATGTACCAGTTCAATATACATTGCAGCGGGATGTCTTCACAAACTGAAAGCAGGAACAAGACTAGAATTAAACGTCAATTGAGATAAACATGCAGATGCTAGTTGAAATGGCATTTCTATAGACATTTTGCTCTAAGCAGCTGGTATTGACTGATTTCCCTAATGTTGAGGTATATGCACGATTTGGCTCATGCTTACTTAAGAGGGCCTACTTAAAGACCTGTCAAAACAATATGCCTGATAGATGTCTCGAAGGCACCTATTGACTTTGTTTTCGCTTTGGATTCTGCTGTGGCTTCCGTTCAGATGGACTATACAAGATTGCATATGCCGCCTGGTCAGCACGGCCTGCACGAGGGTTGCTGAAAAGTTGTTAGTTCGGCTAAGAATGTAGTCCCGTTAAGTTTCTGCTTATTCAGTCTCGTTTCATGAAGGTCATTGATCCTGGTACTTTTCAACACGCCTTCATTTTTATAAATTTTTATAAATGGGATTGACACACAAATTAAGATAAGCAGTTACTATATGAAGAATAAGTCCTTTGTAACATATATGCGATATTATTTGTAACATAAGCACGTCATCCTATCAAGAAGTACATGCAAGAATAGTTCAAAAATGACTAAGCCTAACACAGAAAGAAGAGCCGAAGATGAACATTTTGTGCTGGCAGCACACTACCACTTATAAAACTCAGTCAGTTATGTTCCATGCGTGATACACGATTAGGCGATCATGTATCTTTCGATACATGACTGACGAGGCAGATTTTTCCCGCAGCAGGTTGCCATTTCTTTCTGCGGTAGACCAGTTGCCATCTAAGGCTATAGAACCCGGTCTATCCTGCTATTAGGTAGGTGCAAAAATAATGTCGTTTTTATTTTTTAAGTTGAACGTGAAAAAACGACATTATTTTTGCACCAACCTAATATTTACCCATAGCTGGGGCGGGGTGTGTGTGTGGAGAAGAAGTGGATTCATACCTTTCCCAAGGGTATTACCACGTATGTGAATGCAATGGGTCCGACTGGAATTCGAACTCGGATCTCCGATTCCTCAATCCGAGCCGCTAAGAAATTAATTCAGATTTCTGTCTTAATTTCTGTGCAGTTGTGGCCCATACTAAAGTGACAAATATTTCCAGCACAGATTAGTCACTCAAGATGAAATCTGGGTTCGCCACTTCGAACCTGAATCACAGATTCTTCAAAGCAAACATTCTGGTTCTACACCACTGAAGAAGGCAGCGTCTATTGGCAAAGTTTATGTTTTGGCTGATTCTGATAAAAGGAGAAGCTATTGTTAATCGACCGTATTAAGTTAACTGAAGGGAGCAACCAAAAGGGAAACTGCGGATAGGTGTGCTTTTGTTCCATGATAACGCACCCGTTCGGACTGCTCATGTTGAGGCAGCTGAAGCAACCAACTGCTACTTTGATTTGCTAGCCCACCCCTCTCACCAGACTTAGCTTAATCTCACTTCTTCCTGTTTCATAAACTCAAATCGCACCTGCGTTGTCGTCATTTTCGAAACAATGATGGGACATTATGTACCGTGGAGGATTTTTTTTTTTTGCGGACCAGGGTGCCACCTTCTTCCGTGATGTGATTGCAATGCTTAAGCATCGTCTGATCAAGTGAATTGCTGTCAAGGGGGTCTATATAGAAAAATTGTGATAAACTGTCTAGTTTATCCAAAGCCTTCTTGGTGAGACTTAGAACTTTTTGAACGACCGCCGTAGATAAGGGGGCGATATAGATATAAATAATAATTGCTCTTTATTTGAAAGCACGGAGGAAAAAGAGAGTTCCACAAACGTGAAGTGCGAGAAAATAAACAGCATAGAACTTACAGTTATATCTTGCCGACTCAGTTGCAAATCGGTTAGATCTCATCGCCAATCTATACCCTGCTTAAATTCCTGAAGTCTAGGCAACATAGGGAAGAACTCATTCCATATATTTATAGAAAGGGCATTGGGAGCCAACTGAAGCCGATACGCCAGATCAGGGTCAATAATATTGCTGATTCTTTTTTGGATTTTATCAAGGATCTCTAGATATATCATGGGCACCAAAACATAGGTGGCAACAAAATGGACGAATGGTAGACTTGTAGATATGTAAGATACATTCTGGAGAGAAAAATTGTCTAACTAATAAATACTGCGCCTCAGGAGTAGGCAAAGAGTGAGTCAGTAGAGTCAGTAGTTCAAGTTGAGTCAGTCGTTCAAGTCGAGTCAAGACTCGAGTCAGAGGCACCCCGAAACGCGTTCAGACGATTACTGCAAGACATTGGAATAGTGATACTGGTCGAGACTACATTGTTCTCCCTACTAAACCTGATTGTGCGTACTAACACACTATTTCTCTGTATATATTCCTGTTTGTAATATATCAGTGTTATTCCATATCCGTATTCGAGTACTTCTTTATTGGTTCTACCTTGGACTATCACCGTGGTACAAGGAACTGGACCACAACAGAAAGAAGCCCTCATCAGTACTGGATTGATTTTTTTTTTATATAAAAATATAATTATAAACTATAATTTTGGAAAGTTAAGTTTTCATATGGAATCAAGAAAATAGGAAATTTAAGCCAAGTAGTGACATTATATGGAAATGTAAGCCAAGCAGTGACATTATATCAGTGGGTGACTAAATACTGTTCAGTCTGAAGTCTGGAGTGAGGTCCGTCAGAAGTCCGTCAGGAGTCTGTCAGTCAGTCAGAGCGAGCGAGTCAGTCAGTCGAGTCAGAGGCAGTCCGAAACAGAGTCGCGTTTCAGACAATTACCACTCAACCTGATTGTTCGTACTAACACTTTCTACCTTCTCTGTATATATTCCTGTTTGTAATATATCTGTGTTATTCCATATCCGTATTCGAGTTCTTATTTGGTTCTACATTGGACTATCACCGCCGTACCTTTGGACCAAAACACTAACACAACACAGTAAACCGACTTTTTGCCGCTCACCTAGCAATGAATTCAGTGTAATCTTCCACTTCATGTCCACCGAGAGCGTTAGTCCGAGAAGGCGGTAAGAAGTTGGCATCATTAAAGAGATGGAAGACGGAAACAGAAAATAACCTATTTAAATCACAATGGCGGATACGCGATTCCACAAAAGCATATCATTGCGCCTGCTTTGTCTCATGCCCTCCACTGACCTGATGTAGAACAACTACATTGAATAAACAGCTTCATCTACTACAAGAAAGGTTGGTTACCAAGTTTCGCGCCATAAGGTTTGGGCTCTCTTGTCCATCCTTTAAATCTACAAATCTACAATTCGTCTTCGCACTGAATACTGCTGCCACATATGGTCTGGCGCCCATGCTTCTCATCTCGAGGTCCTAGATAAAATCCAGAGACGGATATGCAATGTGATAGGTCCTAATATGGCATCTCGTCTACAGTCACTTTCTCACAGACGTGCTATGGCTTCCCTATGTCTTTTCTACAAATATTTTCATGGCAACTGCTCCGGAGAGCTACTTTCACTGGTTCCCAAACTGCATGATTTTAGGCGTGCTACAGAAGTTAGCATCTCAGTCCCACCCTTTCAGACCCGAAATAGTTAAATGTAACCGCCTCTTCTATTCCAACAGCTTCTTATCTCGCACTTCCCGTCAGTGGAACTCCCTCCCTCTTATTTACTTCCATGATAGCTATAACCTTCCAGTATTCAAATGTAATGTCAATTGACATCTTCTGATACTTTGATTCTGACGCCCATCCTTCTCTGTGTCTTTTCTCCAAAAACACCTCTTTACCCCTATTCTCATTTTCTTTATCTCTTTGTGCGCTAGTGGCACTCGTGCCTTGCTTGGGGTGAAATGCTTTTAAAAAAATGTATGGTGAAAAAAACGACGAATTGGGGATATAAAAAATGGGATAAGTTACTCTGAGAAACAGAAGACGGGAATTTTTGAAGAACCCCGATCACCCTTATCCTTAAAGGACATAACACAAGGATAGGCTCTTGAAGCATGTCCTTTAAAAGAAGGAGAAAAAGCATGAATAAAAATGACGTCTCTTACTTCTGCGATTTGTCGCTGAACGAAAACCATTCTTGTTGACAGCAATGGAGACTTCATAGATCAGCAGAAACAATTTGCGATTTTGCGAGGATTCAGGTGGAGAGGAGTTGGTGAGGAATTTTACATCTGGTTTTTGTTTGGTGTCCATGAAGAGCAAAAGGCGTCAGGGTTTCGTTTTTGCATTTATTACCCTGGGAATCATTGGAGAAGATGGATGAGAAGAAGAAGAAGAAGAAGAAGAAGAAGAAGAAGAAGAAGAAGAAGAAGAAGAAGAATGTTGCGGAGTGGGAAGAGAAGGAGGAGAAAGAAAATAAGAAAAGAAGATACAAACCAGAGTAATTTGGAAAAAGAAGAGAGTGAATGAACTGGAAGAAGAGGAACGAGAAAGAAAAAAGGGACTGAAGAGGGAAAGCGAGAAAAAGATGAGGATAAGTTGAAAGAGGGTGACAGAGACGAGGAAAAAGAGGACAGTAGCAGAAAAAGAGGGGGACTGGATGAAAAAATGAAATGATGAAAAAGGATAAAAAATGGCAACAATTTGGAAAACAAGACGAGAAAAAAGAACACAATTCGAAAGATGTGGAGAGAGAAGAAAAATAAAAGAGAACTGAATAGAGGAGAGAGAGAGAGAGAGAGAGAGAGAGAGAGAAAGAAAGAAAGAAAGAAGATAAGTTAGTAGAGAGAAAACACCAAATAAATAGAGAAATATAAGTTTTAGAATGGAGAATATATAGGCGTGATAGGTTTTCCTCTCTTGTCGATCTCAGAGCGGAACCCAGATGAGGCTATGCCGAAGAGTAGAATCATGTCTGCGGATGTAGACAAACCCGATTCCGTTCATACGGGGTCTACGGGGAAATTTTGCCCAGGCCTACGGGCTCGGAACGCCCCACGTTAAAAATCGGCCTTGTGTCACATCCCGCCTTGTTGGGGTGGGGGATTGGATAAATGCCTATATTCATGCATGAAACTGACAGTCACCAGGCAGTATCTAGTACTATGCCAATGACAGCTTATATCTACAAACAATCCTCCCGATATTAGGTCCAATTTCTACATGCATATTAAAAAATCTACCTTCATATATCATTTCTTACACTATCATTTTCTCTTTAAGTTGACGTCCTTATATATGTTTTAAAATTATGTATAGAATCTAAAAAACTGAAATTGCCTTCAGTCTATCTATCTATCTATCTATCTATCTATCTATCTATGTGGTGGACTCACCCGTCGTATCCGACGAATGAGGGCCAAGCAGCTCAATTCAAAGGAATCGACAGCCCAGACACAAGCACATATGATTTGATTATAGTTGTAAAGTCTTTGTGCAGAACCAACAACACTTTTTGAAGGGCCGGATACATAGACTTGGTGCATTACGTGCCACAAGGTCCCCAAACGACCCTCTGCAGGTTTTGAATTTGCTATAGACCTACTTACGCATAGCTAGAGAGAGAAGAGGAATAATACCTTTCCCAAGGGTATTAGAACGTAAGCGAATGTATTAGTACGTAAGCGAATGTAATGGATTCGAATGGAATTCGAACTCGGCTATCAAATTTCTCAATCCGTGCCAATATCAACCTCTCCACCGTGCCTCCTTATCAAATCTATCTATCTATCTATCTATCTATCTATCTATCTATCTATTAATTAATTAATTAATTAATTGATTAATTAATTAATTACAACTGCTCATATCTATCAAACTATGCGTTAGGGGAGTATGTGTGTATGCGCGTGCATGTGTGAGTGTGTGTGAGTGAGTGTGTGTGAGTGAGTGTGTGCGTGCGCGCTCACGCCCGTGTGTGTAAAATTTATATACAATTCCCCCAACCACCCAACCAGCATTAATAAGTCGTAAATAAGTAAAAAATGAGGCGAGATTATGTTTCTACTTCTTGTAATCCGCTAATAACCTATACACAAAGAACCTCTATACAACTTGCCAAAAGAGTAGCGTTACCTTGTCTGAAGAAATCGATTTGAAGCGGGAAACTGACAGTTACACTGCAGTTTTGATTTCTATAGCCACACAAACACAAGATATACGCTGCCTTCTGTTGTCCTTCCTGCTGGAAGTCATCATCAGTTGTTTCAGTTTTTAAGAACGCTGGTGAACCATCTCTGATCCTTCCAACGATCGGCCTATTAGCCTTCTATCTCTCTTTGGGAAACTCCTAGAGGCTTTAATCAATGTTGAAGTGGTTCATCATCTATGATCGCATGGCCTTTTTACAGACAAGCAATATGGCTTTCGTTTCTTCAGATCAACTGATGTACAGGCGATAATTGCAGAAAGAGTCTATGATGCCCTAGAAAAGAACAAAAAACGGCGAAGCCCGGATTGTAGCAAACTTTAATCTTTAAAAATTTAAATGCAATATCAATCGCTATCTATTGTCCTTCTGATTACTTTTGTTCTCGCTCTTTAATAATATTTCTGCTTATAATTCTTTAACACCCTGTAAAACCTTGTCTCTTAATCACTTTAGTGATTTGCTTGGCGTGAAAAAAGACCAATAAACGAAAGGATAAATAGAAAGGTGTCAATATAAATTAGAATACGATAAAAACAAGTTAGGGTGATATGTAAGTCCCTTTTCAGCTTTTGTTCCTTTTATCAATTGTTGCTTAAATGTAAGAGATATATAAACAAAGAGAACATTGAGAAAGAAAATACAATTTGTATTATTCCATTCCTTTTCCTTTAGGTAAGACCTAACGAAACTACTTCATATATTCACCCAGTTAGCTATTTAGCAGAAAATTTCAACGTACGCTTCTTAGAAGCATGCCGTTCCGATTCTAGTCTCTCCAGTCAGGGGTTAGGGGACACGCTCTAGCGGTTTAGTTCTACAGAATATATATCATAGAAGTGATTAAACTACAAAAACAGATGCTGTCAGGAAACATACCCAAAAGAAATTGGTCGAGAGAGATAAGGGAATGCAGCTTGTCCGAACGGTAATTCTTACAGTAATAATAGCCTTCATTGATAGATCAGCCATTGCTAAAATTTATAAAATCTTTCTCCATTATTTACATTATTAGGACTATTGTCCTCATCTTTGTCGCCATATTTATTACAACGTTTCGGCCGTTGTACGCCCTGGCCGTCTTCAGGTAGTTGGAATGTCGAACTGAACCCTTTATTTCACTCCTGGGGTAGACTGTTCGAGTTCCACGTGCCATGTTTAATGGATGTCAGTTATCAGTTATCTCCTGTTAATTTCCCTCTGAAAGTTCTCCACTGCCTTAACCGGGTATTGAACTCACACTCTTTGGGTCCTGTCACTGGATCTAACTAACGCCTTTATCCACAGTGACACGTGTCCTTGAGTACAACGACCGAAACGTTGTAAAAAATATGGCGACAAAGTTGATGACAATAGTCTGAATAATGTAAATAATGTACATAATACCTCATCTCAGAAATATAGACAGATACAAAATCTTTCTCTTAAAGCAATTTTTTAGGAGAAGAGGTTTTCTCAGTCCAGTGTATGTTATCGCTCTTTCCAATGTTGATGTAGCTTCCTTTCCTTATTCGAAGTAATGGGAAATGTCGACATCTTGTTTATATCATTATTTTCTCTTCGAGTTACACGTGCTATCTATTTTAGTTGTTGCTGCTGCTGATAGTCCTCAAGAAAAGCGCTTTCTGTTATTCAGTAAAATTTTCAATGAAGGATCTTTAGAAGGATCTTTAGAAGGATCTTTGCTTAAACCCACAGGCTTCACACGCCCAAAGAGTTTTTTCACCATTGATCTTAGAAAGTGGTTGAATACAGCTGACAGTTTAGATATTTCTGAACAGGTCTGGCGCCATGCATGGGATCCATATAATAGTCTTGATCCGATGAGGTTACTTAAGTACATGGCTCAAGTTTTAAGGTTGATGTTTTGGTTTCATAGCAATTTGCTCTATTGAGCAAAACTCTTTTTCTCTTGTACAAAAGTTCCTATATTGTCTGTCAGTATGAATGGTGGCTTGCGGCTACATCCGTACGATCAGCGAAATTAAGCAACGTCGAGTCTGGTCAGAACCTAGATGGGTGGCCGCTTGGGAATAATGCTTGAATATGTATATTGGATAATGGTTCGGAATTATAATTTCAGCCCTTGCAAAAAGGATGAATCAATTTCTTCTCCCCCCAAAATATGGATTAATTAGTAGGACTTTTATCAGTATTATCTAAAAAAAAAAAAAAAAATACAATCTAAAATTAATTTTGGCTTTAAATAACCTGAAAAAGGGTTGATAAAACGTAAAAATCAAATCAGTCAATTTCGGGAGATATTCATACCATTTTTTGATAGGAGGCTCACTAAAAGACAGGCATATTTTGCAGAGATATAGTCCTCATTTTTCTGTTGATCTTCATTCCAATTACTTTGTGCGTTTAAATTAAACATAGATTCTACGGGGTTAATAATCACTTGTTGTTCGCGTGATCTTCATTATCAATATATCAAAAGAATTTTGAAACAGTTGAGTACAGATGTTTAAAAATGGTAAATGTCGTATAGGGGTAATTATTATTATCATTCCTAAATACGATTTAACTTCCTACAATGCATCCCTAGCAGATGTTATTTCTGATATTAAGATTATATGTATATTCACACACACGCGCGAGCGCGAACACACACACACACGTATATATATATATATATATATATATATATATATATATATATATATATATGTAGAGAGAGAGAGAGAGAGAATAAAATCTACTTCCATACCTGATGATGTCTGTAGGAACAGACGAAAGCTTGTAAAATTAAAAAGACCTTATGCAACTAGAATTTATAAACGGGGATCATATCATTCATATACAGGTTCGGGGTTGATGTATCTTATTTAGATTGTTTGCGACGAAGTATTCTCGCCATTTAAATCATTAACCTCTATATTTGTTTTTTGAACGAATGATTCATGAATTTATAAATTATATTTGCACCTTTTAATTGAAATTAATATATATATATATATATATATATATATATATATATATATATATATATATATATATATACTTTAAAAATCAGGATACCAGTTAAATCCTCCACCTTAGTTTCAACCTTACGGTTCCTTCAGGCGATATTTATCTAATGACCTCTTAACGCTTTATTAAAAAAAATATAAAAAACTAACAAAATAATGAACGTTATATTACAATACCCATGCTTATCTTCTCCTCTCCATCTTCTTCTTTTTCTTCCTTCTTCACATCCTCCCCTTCCTTTTCTATTACACCCAATGTCGTGTGTTTATTTATGTTTGAAACTAATAATATCGAGTTTACTAGTTTTTTTTAAAGCTTCGTATAGGGGTTTTAGTTTCAGGGAAAAAAATTGTCCAACATTTGGATACTTTTTTATTATAATGTTCCTCAATCTAAGCTTTTGGCCTCCATGAGCCATCGTCAGAGTGGGTATATAGACATCACAACAGAGATGTTCACCATCAAAGATGACACCGTCGTCGTCGGCATCCGTCCGTCCGTCTCGAGAGACGATGGAAAAGCGCGGTGCGCTACGAGCCTGGACGGGATATATGGAGAACTAGGGCTGCCCGGACGTCTAGTCCCCCCACTCTAGGTCTTGCTATCAGATTCCAAAGGAGAGGATAAACCATTACAGTTTGGTACCAGCGCGACTGCAGGAGTTGCCGGAAGCTAGCACAAAGTGCGTCCATCTGCCTTAGGGGCTCCACTCCGGGTTTGAATGCAGAGTTGTCCTTCTCCTAGACCAGTTGCCATCCAAGGCTATAGAAACCCAGTCTGTCCTGTTATTTACACACAGCTGGAGGGAGAAGAAGAGGATTCCCACCTTTCCTAAGAACGTAAGTGAATGTAATGGATTCAACTGGATTTCGAACTCGGCTCTCCGATTCCTCAATCCAAGCTGCTATCCATTACTCCACCGTGCCTCCTCGTCAAAGATGATATACTCTTATGTTTATATAGAAGGTTGTTATGCGACAATAACGATTTCGGAATAGCAGACGCAATCATAAATTCGTAATGCGATTCTTTGACGTGGTACATGACCACGTGTGAGTAAGAAATTTATGAAGAGAAGCACGTGTTTAGATGCATCATTATATGTTGCAACATGTTTGAAATGTAATTTTATTGAGTCCCGCTTGCTTTGTTTTAATGTAGAAGGTCTCCCGTGTCTTAAGTTTCTTTTCTTTACTGTGTGAGTATTGATGCGTCAAAAATTAATATCTATCTAATATTATGTACATAGCGATGCTTTTCTAAGAAACGTTGTTTAATGGAACTGAGATCAGAAAGGTGACAGGTGAGTCTACGGGAAGCCGTGGTTGTAGTAAAAACAATATATGTAGTGGGTTTATTATTAGTATCAGAGATACAAACTGAACGGACATGTAAATTGATATATTCTATTTTTTTTGTAGAGGATTTTGTTGTGTGGTTATAAGATTAATGGTGAATATGAGGTCAATTGTTTTAATTTTTTCATTATATATATATATATATATATATATATATATATATATATATATATATATATATATATATATTGATTTGGGCCCAAAGTCGGGACCACAGAAGGAAAACACGGAAAACGGATTAGAGGTAAGAAAGATATATTAAACCAAAAAGGTTACAAAGATAGGAGCTTACTATGTGCTAGTGTCCAATATTGGTAGTCGTACGCGGCTGATACTACGGTATTAGGATACTCTCTCTCTCTCTCTCTCTCTCTCTCTCTCTCTTTCTCTCTCTCTCTCTCTCTTTCCTCCTCTTCTCCTAGAGTGTTATATCGCATACTTTATATAGTCCTGGAAGAGTCCATGTTGTAGGTATGTTACGGTCTCACCCCCCCCTCTAAGAGTTTTCTTTTTTTCTCTCTTTTTAAAAAGGAGAAAAAAACATAAAACTGTTAATACTTTTTTCCCTTGGGATTTACGTCGAGCGGTTGAGTAAATTTCCTTTTCCTTCCTGAGCGTCGCACTTCAGGAGAGACTTGGGTAGTATGAAGTCTATGAACCTACTATGTTCTGTAGTTCCCAGTTTTCTCAATAGTAGACGTACTTTTTTTTACTGGGCCATTGTTCACAGTCTACGTTGAAAATATCTTCGTAGCGCCTGTAAAAAGCCTCGAACCTTTTGTCGTTCTCTGGTACGTATTCAAAGGTTTCTATTGAATTGTAGATTGTACTCTGGGAGAATATTGTATCTTTTTCATATATATATTCATTTAGAAGGCAAATGTTATTTTATGCAAATACTATTAAAAACGACAGATGTTTTGTTTCGATTAATTTTAATGATCAACTTTTGACATTTTTATATACATTTAAGTATGCGGGCTCTTTGAATTCATTTACACACACACACACACACACACACACACACACACACACACACACACACACATATATATATATATATATATATATATGCGGGGTGGCTTGATACACCCAGGCTACCACGATCTACACTCCTCTGTGAATCCTGCTCACGGCTCTTCAGCAGTAGGCTAGGCCTTCACAGCTATCTCTGTCACCGCCATCAGAAGGGAGAAAATGAATAAGGAGAAAGGACGACGATCCCGACGTCCTGATGCGAACGGGTGCCGACGACAAACGTTATCGTATAGATTACTGGCGTTATTTTATTTCGTTTTAGCGTTTCTACAAATGTGTACA
The DNA here is from genome assembly GCA_963932145.1 of Acanthosepion lycidas. Classification (NCBI taxonomy): domain Eukaryota; kingdom Metazoa; phylum Mollusca; class Cephalopoda; order Sepiida; family Sepiidae; genus Acanthosepion; species Acanthosepion lycidas. Next base: position 21,570,571 of record OZ010593.1, read on the forward strand.
TCCCACAGAAATAAATATCTTTTTTTTCCATTTATTTTGCATTTCTATCAGTTATTCACTCCAGACCACAAATATATTTTATTTAATATATTTTTAAAGTGTGATACAGTTTGCTACTTAAATATATTGGTAAAAGGCACTTCTCAGATTTCCCTATCGTTGCGCAAAAGAGAACGCTGGGGATATCTGATTCAACATTATAAAAAAAAGTATACAATAGACCGCATTGCGGAATATGGCATTGCCCACGGTATTCCATCTGGTTGTTTAACTATATTTTTTTCTTCTGTTCAGTGTAAGACATTTTCAGCTGAACCAAATCCTTTTTCTCTCTCAGAATAATTCATCGTTTGATTCTATCTTGTATCATCACAACCTGATGTTAATTTGATTATCATATCCAGCAAATAATCTTTTGTTATCTTTTCTTTTCACGACATTCTTACCATTCATACATGTAATAGAAACGGTTCATATTTAAATAATAAAATTTGGCTGAATTTGAGAGATAAAAAATGCTATTTTTCTCCTCTAATCTTAACCGACAATCCTAAATAGCAAACATTAATGAGAATCTACGCAAAAAATTATTCTATTATTCATTAATCTAATATTAACATTGTCTGCAGTGCATTAGATTTTCTCGGCTTTTCTTTTCTTTCTTTCAATAGATCCTCGCAGAGTTAAAATAAATTTGGTCTTTTTTTTTATAGCATTGTTTCTTTGTGAGAGATTCCTGATCCAATCTTTTGGTTGGCTATCATGCCACGTTGCAAAGCGTACAAGATCTAGAATAGCAGCTTAACCCATTGCATCCGGACGAGATTATGCGCTACAGCCTTGGGTTTTTACTAAGCTTAGCAACGGGAACAGTGACTGAATTTGTTTGGCACAAGGACACAGTCACAGGTTATTCAACGTGAGTCAAACTTAACATTTTCCTTCACACCACCCCCTCACGTGAGTTTAGACCGCGAGTGAGAATTTCAGACTACATGGATTAATGATTTGCATAGAGAGATTACTCAATGTTCCGTTGTGCCGATGTTCGTATTTACAAAACTTTGTCTGCCTTTGATCAGGGCAGTTCACTAGTCTGTAATCAAACATATTCAAAAAGCTTGTGTGATTAAGTCCCTCATCATTTTTCTATGGCAAGCACTATTCATATTTACTCAAATTTGTATAGCACAAGGTTATAATAGTTGAGCGCCGGCTATGCCTCAAATTTAGTCAGCTTACTAATGGTCTATGAGACGAGTTTGCTCATATTTTACGGTAAGTATTTTAACAACATTATTCAGCACAACGCTATAATAACCGAGCAGCCATTATGACTCAGAATTAAAACTTGTAAGCAGGGCCTATTTCGATTTTATTTGTTTAACAACATATCAATATCTTATGGGTCATTTAATGCCGAAATTTTATTTTCTTGGGAATTTGAAGTGATAAAAATGATATATGTTATTCTGCTTTCACAATTGTATACATAGTAGATGATACTCAGCTTTTGTGCATATACGTATTTGTCTGGACATGGTTACTTTTTTTTTATTTCTCATGTTATTTTCTCTTCTAGTTTCATGTGCTGTCCATTTTAGTTGTTACTGCTGTTGGTAGTCCTCATGTGATGCGTTTTTTGTTATTTAGTACAGTTCTTTCTTTGTGATTCTTTAGCAGCAGTCCATAATGTTCAAAGAATTACAGTCTTTGTTCAGACACCGAGGCTTCATTCGATCAAAGCCTTTTTTTTTCACAATTGATCTTAGGAATCAATGGCCTTAGCGGAAAAGGTGTGGGCAGATGTACGTTATAAAAATCTCTTCACCTCACACTCAGGAGTCTTTATTTTTGTCCGACAGCAAAACAAGGTATTATTGTTCTTGCCTTTTATTACTGTGCTTACCTCAGCTTAGCGGAGAAGGTCGCCAGGGAAGGGCGTTTTCTTTTGCAACCCGGTCATTCGTCAACAATGACCGGGTTAGGTCTTAGGTATCAATGACCTGAGAATTTAGATATTTTTGAACGGGTTTGGGGACATGTATGACTTCCATATAAATGAGTTATTATATTGTATAGTATTATATTATAGTTATTATATGAGTGATATATATATATATATATATATATATATATATATATATATATATATATATATATATATATATAGCATTACAAATCATGGAACTGATCGTGTTGCCAATTTAATAAAGACCACAAATATAGACTTACATTTTTACTTATAGATTAAAATAATTAATAAAAATACAAATATAATTTTCAACATTGAATGACTAGAGATCACCGAAGGTAAGCAACGTCGTGTCTAGTCAGTAGTTAGAGGGGTGACCGCTTAGGAATACAAGGTGCTGTAAACTGGACAATGGTATGAATCCCTCGATTCTGTCTCCAATTATGGTTTAATTCTTCTATCACTAAACAGTTATTATCAAAGAACTGAGCACTGGCCAATGAATAAGAACTGAGCACGAGTTTAATGAATAAGAAATGAGCACTATGGCAATGAATAAAAACTGAGCACTAAGACAATGAATAAAATCTAAGCACTAAGACAATGAACAATAACTGAGCACTGGGCAAATGAGTAAGAGCTGAGCACTGTGCAATGAATGAGAACTGAGCACTAGGGCAATGAATAAGAACTGAGCACTAGGGCAATGAATAAGAACTAATATTGAATGACCTAGAATAGCTTATAATATCGTTAAAACCTTTCACTTGACCTGAGTTCCAATCAAATAAGATATTTCACGAAGAAATCAATCACACCTTCTTCGAAATGAACACTAGAACAAACTAAAAGTTATTGTTATTTTTATTCGCACAAGTTTGATTTATGAACTCGACAAAAATCATTTGTAATTATTTCAACTAATGGTTGCAATTAGCTTTATTACTGCAGTTGATTACACGACAAATGTGAAACAAATTGAAAGATGAAGATTAGGGACTAAAAAAATATTTATATCTTTATTTTTGTTTTCTTTTTGTCTTAATTTTCTTTCATCAATCTTGGGGCGAGATGTTGGATTTAAAAAAAAAAACAGTTTTTCATTCAAATTACCAATTACAAATTTACAGATTTTTTTAGGGCCTAATTGATTCGACGAAGTGACGTTTGGAGAAATAATTTGAAAAAAAGATTTAAAAAAATGTTTTCCTTCGTTTTATTTCCTTCTATCTTTTTATGTATCTTTAGTACTTCCATGCTTCTAAAATACCTTTATAAATTTATCTTACTGGCAATATTTTATTCAAACATTTTGATTAAAGTCATGAAATGAGAGAAGACACGCATGTATATAGGGCGAATATTGAGAGATGCCTGTAGACAGATACACAATCACAGCGTGTATTTGGGTAGGAATTTATATGTAGTTGCACATACACACAGACCCACACATAAGCACACAAAGACTAACCTCCAGGAGAGTGAGTCAATTGAGACAGAGGTTATTGTTAAATTTAACGACCCTAAACGTAACTGCTATCTTTTAATCATCTGAGAGGCTCCTCCACCAGCATCTGAGAGGGTCCTTCACCAGCATGGCAGATGCTAACCTCCAGAAAAGTGAATCATTGCGGCTTCTCGGACTAATGTTTTCCGTTGATATGAAGTAGAGATATTATATTGAGTCAGTTGCTAAGTCTGCTGCAAGGAAAGTTGGTTCATTGTGTCGTAGAAGACAATTCTTCTATAGCATACTCCTCCCTAGCTACTGGGATGAAAGACCAAACAAGAACCCTCAACAGGAGCTAGCGTAAATGCCACCCGATAGGACGACTTTTAAGCTAGCATAAAAATACAACACTGAAGAATTTGCGTCATTTCTTATTTTCCAGAGTTTGGAATACTGTACACATAATTGTCTTTCAATCGTAACATGTATCCTTTATAACTTGTACGTCGTCTGGTACTTCTGCTTGTTCCACTCAAGTTGGACCTGTTCTTGCAAGAGTTTCTAAAAATTACGAGAACCCTCCACAGAAGCTATCGTAAATGCCACCCGATAGGGCGACTTTTAAGGTAGTATACTGGACACATAATTGTCTTTCAATCGTAACATGCATTCTTTATTACTTGTACGTCCTCTGGTTCTTCTGCTTGCCCTTCTCAAGTTGTACCTGTTCTTGAGAGAGGTTCTAAAAATTACTTTTGACGATTATCGTTTAACATGGCTACTATTCAAACAGTATCATCTCTGTGACGAAAAGCCTTATTTTTTTTACAGTAAGGATCATTTGATACAAAGCCCGGGGGACAGTAGAGTTATAGGGCTACGTTAAGGGATAGTTTATATTTATAGCTGAGGAACTTAATGGTTAATTCTAGACTTGAACAGTTCAAGATTGTAGTGCTCGGGCAAAGCATCCATTTGGGTGTCTGTTCTACAGATCAGAGGTTTGCGGGAAGATTCTGTTCGAGTGGAATTTACTTCTTACTGATGGAATACGGAGGGAATGAGGGTGATTTGCTACTATGTAAGTGTCATAGCCGCTCCTAGTTGTGAAGGTTAGACCTGGCGGGTCCAAGAAATGTAGTTCGTTAGAGCAATTTCCATGGAGAAAGCAGTGAGAGGCACGTCTATGAGAGATTGGAAGGTGGAAAATAATTCTTCTCCATCAATGTCTCGGAGTTGCTTTGGAACTCTATCAAGACTGGAAAGAGCGGACTGGGCAGCTCCCGCCAAATTCCTCTATTTTAGGCCTGATCTTGTAAAGGTAAAGGATAGAATAAGGAGTCAGGATTAAACAGAAAAATCAAATTTTATTTTTAAATTGCGTCTTATCCATTTATAGTTTTAGCATATCCTTGATTAGTTAAAAAAAATCAGGACGAATTTACAACGTTACGGGAAAAGAAGCGGGATAATAGAAGTAATTAATGGATGAAAAAGAGTCAAATTAAAAGAGAAGAGGATCATGGGAAATAGGTTAATAGGAAAAAAAAGAAAGTATGTTTAATGAGAGAGAATAGATTGGCTAGAAGGAGAAAAACACTGGAAAGGTAGACAGGAATAGTAAAAATAAAAATAAACTTTGAAGAAGAAGCAGCAACTGTATTATAGTAATGGAAGAAAGTAGAAGATAATGAGAGAGAGAGAGAGAGAGAGAAAGAGAAAGATAGAGAAAAAGAGAAAGATAGAGAAAAAGAGAAAGTAGCCATATTGTTAGTTAATCTAGTATTTTGATTTAAGGACATATATATAGCTAATAATTTCCTGACATTATCTTGGCTTGAGTTAACATTTTATGGAAACTCATTATTGAAAGCAACCACTGCATGAATAAATAATTTCCTTCTTTGAAAGTTTTAGTCTTGAATCGTATAACTTATTCTTAGAAGATATTTTCCAAAATATCAGCGGTTTCGTGTATCCACTGATATTGCCTTACTTTATACCGATTATGTTTTTTTTCGTACATGCATATCTTTCTTTTACTGAAAATTCACCCATTACAAGGCCCAAGAGCCACTCAAGGCAGAGGCTTATTAAATGAGATATTAAGGGGGAGAAGTAACAGTTCTGGGGAAGAAGATTTTTGAGTGAAAAAGAAGGCGGTGGGGAATGCGATGGTTTGCGACTGTGAACACAGCGTGGCGATTTTAATTTATGAATACAACAATATAATGCAAAAAAAAAAATGTGCCTGTTAGAAGATACATTCTTATCGTAAATCTTGTTAGACACATTAAGAAAATTAACAACAGTAAATTGTCAAACCATATAATAATTTTCAATGTGCATATATTTATATATTTCCTGTCCCATTTCTAGTCGGAAGGAAGGAAATCAACAAATTAGTAAATTTTTGTGTGATTACGTCTCTTAATCGTTTTATCTGCATTCAGACAAAATTAGTTCCCGTGCAAAATGAACCATTTAATTAATCAGTTCCTTTACTCCTACGTTTCTTAGATTGCAGTCTTATTTCTTGAAGCCTTTCATGTGAGGCACTCAGATACCTTTATCTATTAAGTTATCTTCTTGCTTCAAATTGATCATGAAATAGGCTGTGGCGTCGGCGTCAGTTTGTCGCACTGTTGCTAATTATTTTCTTCCAAGAGATATTTCCATTGCCCTGTTGTATTAAACACATCAAACTTCAACATAAAATGTATTGGGTAGAAATTGATTCATATAATACTAGGAGTAATCAATGAATCGGAGTTTACCATTGAAATATCTAAAAAATATAAAAAAAAATATCTCCAATTTATTGAATCTCAATGCATTGTTTCAAAACTTTGTAACAATTGTTATCATTTTAACGGCACAGGAGTTATGAATAAAATAGAAAAAACTATAACAATATAATGTAGAAGAAGTTAGGTTCATAAATTAGATCTAAGCAACTTCAACTTTCAATACATCACGAGGCAAATTTTTTCCCGCCGTAGGTTGCCAGTTCTTTCTGCGGTAGACCAGTTGCCATTCAAGGTAATTATATGAGGACATAGGTATCTGTCAGATTAAGCTTATGCAATTAGTGATAAGCAAACAAGGTTTGCCAGTTTTTAAAGATTTAATTATAGCTAGATGATAAATATACTATGGGTATTTTAGATTATCTTATGTTTTATCAATCAAAATTTATTATCCAACTCTATCTATCTATCTATCTATCTATCTATCTATCTATCTATCTATCTCAGTCTACTCTATCTATCTATCTATCTATCTATCTATCTATCTATCTATCTGTCTCAGTCAACCCACATATATCTATCTATCTATCTATCTATCTATCTATCTATCTATCTCAGTCAACCCACATCTATCTATCTTTCTATCTATCTATCTATCTATCTATCTATCTATCTATCTCAGTCAACCCACATCTATCTATCTTTCTATCTATCTATCTATCTATCTATCTATCTATCTATCTATCTATCTATCTATCTATCTATCTATCTATCTCAGTCAACCCACATCTATCTATCTTTCTATCTATCTATCTATCTATCTATCTATCTATCTATCTATCTATCTATCTATCTATCTATCTATCTATCTCAGTCTACTCTATCTATCTATCTATCTATCTATCTATCTATCTATCTATCTCAGTCAACCCACATCTATCTATCTATCTATCTATCTATCTATCTATCTATCTATCTATCTATCTATCTCAGTCAACCCACATCTATCTATCTTTCTATCTATCTATCTATCTATCTATCTATCTATCTATCTATCTATCTATCTATCTATCTCAGTCAACCCACATCTATCTATCTATCTATCTATCTATCTATCTATCTATCTATCTATCTCAGTCAACCCACATCTATCTATCTTTCTATCTATCTATCTATCTATCTATCTATCTATCTATCTATCTATCTATCTCAGTCAACCCACATCTATCTATCTTTCTATCTATCTATCTATCTATCTATCTATCTATCTCAGTCAACCCACATCTATCTATCTATCTATCTATCTATCTATCTATCTATCTATCTATCTATCTATCTCAGTCAACCCACATCTATCTATCTATCTATCTATCTATCTATCTATCTATCTATCTATCTATCTATCTATCTATCTATCTATCTATCTATCTCAGTCAACCCACATCTATCTATCTTTCTATCTATCTATCTATCTATCTATCTATCTATCTCAGTCAACCCACATCTATCTATCTTTCTATCTATCTATCTATCTATCTATCTATCTATCTATCTATCTATCTATCTATCTATTCCAAATTTGATCACATTTACCTATTTATCACAGTCTTTCTTTCTATCTATCTATCTATCTATCTATCTATCTATCTATCTATCTATCTATCTATCTATCTATCTATCCGTTATAGTGTGGATCCATAGAAAGATAACACGGACTCGGATATTTACCCATAGCTGGGAGGAGAAGAGGACTCATACTTTTCCCAAGGGAATGTAATGGATTAAGACTGGAATTCAAACTCGGCTCTCCGATTCCTCAATCCGAGCCGCTATACATCACTCCACCGTGCCTCCTCCACAGATAGTTTTCAACAAATAGTCTTCTTATAACGTAAAATACATCCGTCTTTATACTTTGAAGATCAGATTAGCAACAATAATTTAGCATCTTTTCAATGAATGAAATAGCTAATTAAGTAATAAAAGTAGTATTCCCGTCGATAGAGTCCAAAAGCATTCCCGCGTCCTTGTGGGTGATGCATTATTTCCTACCCTACAACCCCTTTCCCACAGACGAAACGTCGCTAGCCTCACGCTGTATTATAGCTATGTCCATGGAATGTGGTCTGGCGGATACATTTCTTAGCTTGATCAGTTCTTACCTTCACGGCTAAGACCCACCATGCCACGCATATTGTAGCGAGCTACCCTCAGTTATTTCTTATTCCGTTTTTGATATGGAAGCTGCACTCGAACAGTTTCTTCACAAGTACCGGTGCGCCCTCAAACCGAATCCCAAGATGATTCTTCTCCGATCATTACAGTTTCAACCTGTTCAATTTAACCGTTATCTTTCCTCCATATCCCTATAAATCTGTAACCCTCTACCTTGAGTGGCTCTTGGACAAGGTGAACATTAAAAAATAGCGTAAAATTAAACGATTTTTAACTATTACTACAAAATGAAAGAGTAAAAACCACTGATTATATGAGGACATAGACATCTCTCAGATTAAGCAATGCAATTAGTGATAAGGAAACAAGGGTTGCCAGTTTTTAAAGATTTAATTATATTAGGTTGGTGCAAAAATAATGACGTAATAATGTCGTTTTTTGATGTCTTTTTTAACGTCAAAAACGACATTATTACGTCATTATTTTTGCACCATCCTAATAACTAGATGATAAATATACTTTTGGTATTTTAGATTAGCTTATGATTTATCAATCAAAATTTATTATCCAACTCTATCTATCTATCTATCTATCTATCTATCTATCTATCTATCTATCTATCTATCTATCCGTTATAGTGTGGAACTATAGAAAGATAATACGGACTCGGATATAAGGTTAAATAGTATATTCTTGGAAACGTAGGACAAAGGTAAATGTGGAGTGGAGAGTACTTTCTCTCACTGGTGCCGTGACTCACTCATTCACTCACTCACTCACTCGGTGTTTCTACTCGGTGACTCTCACTCGGTGACTCCCTTTACTCAGAGTTGGTAGCCATATTATATAGGCGTGGAAGAGTTCAAAATCCAGCCGTGTTTGTTAAATTCACTTACAGGTGGATATCCTTTCGAACTCGTTTTTCAGATTTCTCATTGCGAGCCGCTATTCATTACACTCTCCAAACGAGTGACGATCGAAAAAGCATTTAGAAGTACGTATTTTAAAGTACGTATAACTATCCAACGTTGACATGTGCAGCAAATCAAAACATGTGCATCCATCTGCAAACAAATGCAGCAAATCAAAACATGTACATCCATCTCCAACCATGTGCAGCAAATCAAAACATGTGCATCCATCTCCAACCTTGTGCAGCAAATCAAAACATGTGATCGGAAGTACTGAGAGTCATAACTAGTATAGCATCAGGGCTTTTATCAGAGTTATTATTATTATTAATTTTTAAATATTTAACCCTAAGCAAGGCGGGATGCCACTAACACGCAGGGGGTTACAGAGTGGGAGCGAGAGTAAAGAGGTGTGATGGAGGAAAGGATGAAGAGAAGGGCAATGAATAGTTCTGGGCATCTGGAGATGTCAATTGTAATTACATTAGAATATTTGGAGATCTTAGCTATCAGGGAAACGAGTAATAAGAAGGGAATTCCACAGACGGGAGGTGCGAGACATGAAGCTATTGGAGTAGAAGAGACGGTCACATTTAACAGTTTCAACAGTTAAAGGGTGGGACCGTGATGCCAACCTAGTAGCACGTTTAAATTCATGCAGTCTGGGAACCAGCGAAAATAGCTCGTCGGAGCAGTTACCGTGAAAGTATTTGTAAAAAGGACAGAAGGAGGCGACGCCACGTCTGTGAGAGAGCGACTGAAGACGAGATGCCAAATCAGGGCTGACCACATTGCTTATGAGTCTCTGGATCTTGTCGAGGACCTTAAGGCGAACAGTGGGGGTACCAGACCATATATGGCATCAGTATTCCATGCAAAGGCGAATGGTCAATTTGTAGATTTGAAGGATGGCGCGACACAGGGAACCAATTTTTCTTCATTCTCTTGATTCAATGTAATTATTCCATCTCATATAAGCGGACAGTGTGAAACCAAGCAGTCACAAAGAGGTGCTCTCGTGGAGTTGATCATTAGACATTCTAATGAAAGGCAGAGATTGTTCCCTGTGGTGAGTAATAGAGAGCAGTTTTGTTTTAGAGGCATTAAAATTAACCAACCAATTGCTGTCCCAGTCTACAACCGATTGGCAGTCCTTTTCGAGACTAACGGTCAGGTTAGTTTTGTCAGCGATACCATATTTGCTATTGAGGTAGGAGTAAATAGTAGTGTTATTATTTATATCAAGTTCAAAGATTAAATAACTGGTTTTGTTCAGCTAAACCTTAAATTGGAACCAGCGACCCCTGTGCCCTCAACGTTTTTTAGTAAAACAAACACTTTTATAGAGTTTTTGAAGTCGACGTCTGTCCGGATTTTATGAAGCAATTTGGAGAACTCTGCAGAGATAATAGCAAGAGTCCTGATAACTCTGGTATCACAGACATCTAATTACAATCCCTGATCATCTTCAATTCTCTTTTCAAGTTCCTGATATTTGTCATTTTCTTTTTCTCATTTTCAACAAGCTTAATTTTCAAAAATGCCCAACACGTCCATAATCTTGGCAAGCTCTCCTCGCCTTTCTCAAGAATCAAAAATGTCCAGTTTGGAGTGTTCTTGTCTTTTATCTGTTCATATTTTCATATCACGAAGAACTTTGGATTTTTCTTTTCCTTTTTTTGTTCGAACCACTTTTCTATGTGTTTTAGGTCATTAATTTTCTTTAGTTGACATTGAAGAACAACTTTTTGCCACTACCTCTTTTAATTCGACGACATTCTCACACTCTGATACTAAATGGGCAATTCTTTCATCTTTCTCTCCACAAACTCGACACAAAAGAGAAATAATGTTTAATCAATCTTGTTCTGGTGATTAGTTCTTGTGTTGCGAATGTCTGCACTTTTTTAGCAATCATTTTTTCTCTGCCAATCCCAAGTCTATTTCGTCACTAAACTTAGTGTTTTTGAGAAAAAAACACTACGTTTTCTAAACTCCATGTTTTCTGTTTTTTTTTAATTATAATTATTATAATGTAATACCATTATTTTTCATTTGCATTTTTTTTATAATCACATACTACGATTTAGCCAAAGTACTGATTTTTGTTGTTACCAATGAAACTAATGACAGGTATTAACTAAACTTAAGTAGATAAAACTATTCGCAGGATATGGACTGTATTTGTTAGAACGGTTTTTTGAATTTCCTGGAAGAATGGTGGACCTAGGATTTTGTTGATTTGTTCTTCAGTTCTAAAGCTTCAACCACAATAGGAACAGTTTAATGGTTAAGACAAACATAATAATAATAATAATAATAATAATAATAATAAGAAGAAGAAGAAGAAGAAGAAGAAGAAGAAGAAGAAGAAGAAGAAGAAGAAAGTAGAAGGGGTGGAGGAGGTGGTGGTGGTTGTTGTGGTATAATGTGCATCGGCTCAGGATGAGAAATCGGAGAGTCAAGTTTAGATTCGTTACATTTACTGACACCCAAATACCCTTGGGAATGATGAACTCATGTCCACGGCTATGGGTTAACTAGCAGAGCTGACTGGCTGCTATAGTCTTGCTTGTCAAACAGTCTACCAGAGAAAGGAACGGCAACCTAATACGAGACAATCTTCTGCTTTGTCAGTCATGAATTGAAAGGGACGTTATCGACCAAGCGAGTGTCATGGCGCTTGAATTACTGATTATTATTATTATTATTATTATTATTATCATCATCATCCTCATTATTTCTTTGTGCAATCTTTCCGTCTAGTTTTCCATCATTATTATCTTCTTTTAGTGTGGTTATTTTTCTTTTGACTACCAAAATGAAGTTAATTGACTTTGTCTGTTACATAATGATACCGACTTATTTTTTTAAATTTATTTATTATTCTTTTTTGACTGAAAACTACTTAATTGATTGGATCATGTTTTAAGTTCCAAGGCATTTAATAAACAAAAAAACATCATTCGCCATTTGCAAGAATTTGCTACTATATCATTGTACCTAGGTTTTTGAAACTGGATTTTAAAAAAATTGTATTGTTATTTTTAAATTCGCTATTCTATTCGTTGTTCAAATTCTTCAGAAATATTCAAGGTTATGTTCTTTCTATTCGAACGGTAATAGTTTTTATTGCATTGACGTTTATAGAACACGCTGGTATCTTTGATAGAGAAAGTGGTGGTTTTTCTTATTATTATTTGGGTATCTGCAACAAACAGGCACCTCAGAACTCAGCGAGGAAGGACAAATTAAAAACACCGGAAACAAACACAAAAGGAGCCGAATACGAAATCAAGACTGGAAAGGCATGAACAGGGCTTCAACACGTAAGGGACTAACGTAGCCGAAAAAGCGAAAGAACGCCCGAAATCCCAGTTCCGCTTGATAACCATCCTACACACGATGCGACATTATTTATTGTACAAAAGTACAAATATGGCACAAGGCCGAAAAGGGGAAAGGAGGAAAAGGATGGTCATCTTCTGTCTTAACATTAAACTTAGCTAGCCGCAAACACTGACCCAGACAGACCAACAATATTCCTTTCACCAAAGCAACTCATTCTTACATACGATTCTTACTTCATCCACCATAATGCCTCAGGGACTCTATGAAGTCCTCACTTGTCCCCATATATACAATTCATTGTCTGTGGGGGGAGGGGAAAATAACAATTTAAAAATCTAAAAATCCCTAATGAGTATTTACAAATGTTCACAAAAATCAATGTTCAAGAAACTAACCAAAAATTTTGTTAGTATAAGGTGGGTGCAAAAATAATGACGTAATAATGTCGTTTTTTGACGTATTTTTAACGTCAAAAAACGACATTATTACGTCATTATTTTTGCACCAACCTAATATTACGACCACCTACATCCCTAACTGTGGCAGAAATATCAGTTAACTGGACGAAATCAATGCGGGACTGTAAACAATATAAAACATTCATGCAAGCCATGCCCTCACTAACAAACACTCCCCCATTCACACACAACAACAAATACGAAAAACACAGTCGAAACGAAAGGCGCCCCGCACTCACCAGTGAACTAACATCACTAATCACCTAATGATGGCGAGGATGGGGAATTAAACAAAAGAAAGAAAAAATAGGGGCAGAAATAAAAGGGGCCAATGAGCATACATACCCTAGCTAAGTTAGCATTAAAAAATGAGAGAAAACTAAAACAAAAACCGATCTTAACTAGCCTATACACAAGGGAGAGTTGCCAATGTTCAACCCAGCAATTTCCAAAATTCTTAATGCTAAATGCACACATATGCAAACACAAAAACAGTTACGAAAGTCACACCCGAAACGAAAGACGCCCCGCACCCACCAGAGAACTGATATCATTACCCACCTAAAGATGGGAGGGATGGGGAATTAAACCAAAAGAAAAAAAATAGAGACAAAAATAAAAGGGGCCAATGAGCATACACACCCTAGGTAAGTTTACTAAAGAGAAAAAACAAAAAATAAAAACGACCTACACTAGACTATTAAGAGGAAGATTGCCAATGTTCAACCCAGTAAACGCAATATCTTCCTAACCGACATCAAAATTCCACTCCAAGTCAGCACCTTCCCCTCTGCAGAGACGCGCAAGACTCACCCATCTTTCGCCAAATTCCAATGGATGGAGTCGAGCGCCTCCTTTCCGTCCTGATCTTGACTTTAAGTTGATGTCTAAAAAACAAGATTACTTGGGAAGAGGTAAACTTTAACAAACCCGCTGAACAAAGTCTCTTGGAGACCCAGAGGGCCCCACGAATCATCAGCCAAGTGAGTGATGCCTCAGACACACGACGCGACTGCTTCTTAGAAAAATGCGCCTGCTTTTATTGAGTACAAAACATAAGCGGTTGGCTGACAAAAACTAATCATTTCCATAACTAACACCACTCAGCACACATTCTCAACAATTTCGTTGGGTAGCAGGTAGATATTTTTATTTCTTCATACCTTAGATGTCCTGGGGGTTCGTCTCCCACTTCGTTCTGTCAGGGCAACCATTTGCTTTCTTTTCTTTACAACGACAGTACACCAGATATGTCTTTGACTGACGAGGGAAGGTACCGTTTTCAGTGGTGGTAGCATGCTCAGTCTGCATTTCGTTTCTTCTACAGAAAAATTAATAATTTTCCAGTGCAACTAATATTCTAGATGAGACCGGTTTGGTTTGGATTGTTTTACAGCATATCAATCACAATAAGTTATTTAATGTCGACAAGATTTTTATTGCTGGTAATATTTTTCTATATAAATGTATTGCTGGTAATATATTTTTCCTTCAAAAATTTATTTCTGGTAATATATTTTTCCTTCAAAAATCTATATCTGTTAATATATTTTTCCTTCAAAAATCTATTTCTGTTAATAGATTTTTCCTTCAAAACCTTATTTCTGGCAATATATTTTTCCTTCAAAAATGTATTTCTGGTAATATATTTTTCCTTCAAAAATGTATTTCTGGCAATATATTTTTCCTTCAAAAATGTATTTCTGGCAATATATTTTTCCTTCAAAAATGTATTTCTGGCAATATATTTTTCCTTCAAAAATGTATTTCTGGCAATATATTTTTCCTTCAAAAATGTATTTCTGGCAATATATTTTTCCTTCAAAAATGTATTTCTGGCAATATATTTTTCCTTCAAAACCTTATTTCTGGCAATATATTTTTCATTCAAAAATGTATTTCTGGTAATATATTTTTCCTTCAAAAATGTATTTCTGGCAATAGATTTTTCCTTCAAAAATGTATTTCTGGCAATAGATTTTTCCTTCAAAACCTTATTTCTGGCAATATATTTTTCCTTCAAAAATGTATTTCTGGCAATATATTTTTCCTTCAAAAATGTATTTCTGGCAATATATTTTTCCTTCAAAAATGTATTTCTGGTAATATATTTTTCCTTCAAAAATGTATTTCTGGCAATATATTTTTCCTTCAAAAATGTATTTCTGGCAATATATTTTTCCTTCAAAAATGTATTTCTGGCAATATATTTTTCCTTCAAAAATGTATTTCTGGCAATATATTTTTCCTTCAAAAATGTATTTCTGGCAATATATTTTTCCTTCAAAAATGTATTTCTGGCAATATATTTTTCCTTCAAAACCTTATTTCTGACAATATATTTTTCATTCAAAAATGTATTTCTGGTAATATATTTTTCCTTCAAAAATGTATTTCTGGCAATATATTTTTCCTTCAAAAATGTATTTCTGGCAATAGATTTTTCCTTCAAAACCTTATTTCTGGCAATATATTTTTCCTTCAAAAATGTATTTCTGGCAATATATTTTTCCTTCAAAAATGTATTTCTGGTAATATATTTTTCCTTCAAAAATGTATTTCTGGCAATATATTTTTCCTTCAAAAATGTATTTCTGGTAATATATTTTTCCTTCAAAAATGTATTTCTGGCAATATATTTTTCCTTCAAAAATGTATTTCTGGCAATATATTTTTCCTTCAAAAATGTATTTCTGGCAATATATTTTTCCTTCAAAAATGTATTTCTGGTAATATATTTTTCCTTCAAAAATGTATTTCTGGCAATATATTTTTCCTTCAAAAATGTATTTCTGGCAATATATTTTTCCTTCAAAAATGTATTTCTGGCAATATATTTTTCCTTCAAAAATGTATTTCTGGTAATATATTTTTCCTTCAAAAATGTATTTCTGGCAATATATTTTTCCTTCAAAAATGTATTTCTGGTAATATATTTTTCCTTCAAAAATGTATTTCTGGCAATATATTTTTCCTTCAAAAATGTATTTCTGGCAATATATTTTTCCTTCAAAAATGTATTTCTGGCAATATATTTTTCCTTCAAAAATGTATTTCTGGTAATATATTTTTCCTTCAAAAATGTATTTCTGGCAATATATTTTTCCTTCAAAAATTTATTTCTGGTAATATATTTTTCCTTCAAAAATGTATTTCTGGCAATATATTTTTCCTTCAAAAATGTATTTCTGGCAATATATTTTTCCTTCAAAAATGTATTTCTGGCAATATATTTTTCCTTCAAAAATGTATTTCTGGTAATATATTTTTCCTTCAAAAATGTATTTCTGGCAATATATTTTTCCTTCAAAAATGTATTTCTGGCAATATATTTTTCCTTCAAAAATGTATTTCTGGTAATATATTTTTCCTTCAAAAATGTATTTCTGGCAATATATTTTTCCTTCAAAAATTTATTTCTGGTAATATATTTTTCCTTCAAAAATGTATTTCTGGCAATATATTTTTCCTTCAAAAATGTATTTCTGGCAATATATTTTTCCTTCAAAAATGTATTTCTGGCAATATATTTTTCCTTCAAAAATATATTTCTGGTAATCTATTTTTCCTTCAAAAATGTATTTCTGGGAATATATTTTTCCTTCAAAAATGTATTTCTGGTAATATATTTTTCCTTCAAAAATGTATTTCTGGCAATATATTTTCCTTCAAAAATGTATTTCTGGCAATATATTTTTCCTTCAAAAATCTATTTCTGTTAATAGATTTTTCCTTCAAAACCTTATTTCTGGTAATATATTTTTCCTTCAAAAATGTATTTCTGGCAATATATTTTTCCTTCAAAAATGTATTTCTGGCAATATATTTTTCCTTCAAAAATGTATTTCTGGTAATATATTTTTCCTTCAAAAATGTATTTCTGGCAATATATTTTTCCTTCAAAAATTTAATTCTATATAGTAATATTTTTTCCTTCAAAAATCTATTTCTGGTAATATTTTTTGTCAAAAAATGTATATCTGGTAATTTTTTTTCCAGAATGATATAACTGGTAATATTTTTTTCAAAAATGTATATTTTGGTTTGTTTTGTTTTACGGAATATCATATTATTTAATGCTGACAAGATATTTAATTGCTGGTAATAAGTTTTTCTTCAAAAATGTTTTGCTGGTAATTTTTTTTTTGTTTTTAAAAATGTATAGCCGGTAATTTTAAAAAAATGTATTGCTGGTAATAATATTTCTTAAAAAATTTATTGCTGGTAATAATTTTTTTACAAAATATTTATTGCATTAAAAACTATTTTTACATTTTTATAGTGTTTTGACCAAAATCTAGGGTATTAAATAATTACTCATAGCTGGAACTGTAACCAGTCCGGGTCAGGGTGGATCTGGAAACACCAGCAATTAAGAGTTGGTTTCACGCCCCTCAAAATCTCTTGATCAGAGGCCTTGCTGCTGGACGTAGATTATCGTCTTACCCAGGACGCGGCTCTAGTTTATCGTCATACCCAGGACGGAAATGAGACCGGAGGATGATATAAACCTGGAATAAGTATAGAAGCCCTTCATTTTCTCATCTGATTGTTTCAACTCATTTGACCGTTGACACGAAAAAAAAAAATGAAAGAGAACTTCGATGTGGTGTAATGGTTTGCACGCTTGTCTCGTTAAATCAATTACGATTGAGTTGTGAGTTGGATTCTCACTGAGTGCTTCACACATTCGACCTTATGCCACAACTAACCTGCTCTTAGAATATTTAATTTTAATTTAAGGGCTCTTCGAGATGATGTAATGGTTAGTAAGCGTCTTTCCCTTAATACATTGTGGCTTAGTAGTGAGTTCGATCCTCATTGGGTACTCAGCACTTTCAGCCTTGTGCTACGTTTTTTCAGTCAGTCATTTATGTATCATACTGACTGATGAGGCAGATTTTTTCCCGCAGTAGGTTGCCATTTCTTTCTGCGGTAGACCAGCTACCATCCAAGGCTATAGAACCCGGTCTGTCCTGCTATTTACCCATAAGTGTGTGGGGGGGGGGAGAAGAAAAAGATTCATACCTTTCCCAAGGATTTTAGCACGTTATTGAATATCAGTCATTCATGTGACATGCGTAATTCACGTTTAAGCGGTCATGTATCTTTCGATACATGACTGACGGAGCAGATTTTTCCCGCAGTAGGTTGCCATTTCTTTCTGTGGTAGATCAGTTGCCATCCAAAGATATAGAACCCGGTCTCTCCTGCTATTTAACCATAATTGGTGGTTGTGAGAAGAAGAGGATTTTATACCTTTGCCAAAGGTAATTAGCTCGTAAGTAAATGTAATGGATTCAAGTGGAATCCTAACTCTGCTCTCCGATTTCTCAATCCGAGCCGCAATCCATTACCCCAGCTTAGAAAATCCTTTTAGGGCTCTCCTTCCGGATTCTTCCTGAGGAATCGGCAGAGGAGGAGAAGGATTCTTGATAAGATCCAGAGTCGGATATGCAATATAATTGGCCACGACCTGGCATCTCACAAACGCGCCGTCGCTTCTCTCTGTCTTTTTTACAAATACTTTCATGGTAATTGCTCCGATGAGCTGCTTTCGCTAGTTCCTAGACTTCTCAAATTCCTACGAGGCTAGCATCCCGCTCTCACCCTTTCACCCGTTGAAACTGTTAAATGTAGCCGTCTCTTCTACTCCAATAGCTTCATATCTCGCCTGTGGAACTCCTTTCCCTATTCCTTTTTCCCTGATATCTTCCAACCATCATCTGAAACCTCCTACTCTACCATTTGCTCCTTGCGGACGTCTCTTCATACCATCTCCTGAAACCTTCTGATATATCATGCGCTGATTGTGGACGTCCCTTCACACCATCCCCTGAACCCTGCTGCTCCTTTATGGCCGGAGGCCTTCTCTCTTCCCTTGCGTCCTCCCACCATCGTTGCGTAATATCTGTTACATAGCGGTGGTTTGACTGGCTATGACTGACTCAGGAAAGCTAAGACTAGCTTAGACTTAGACCGGCAACAAGAGTGGAAACACTCCGCTCCACGCGTTAAAAACTGACCTTGTGTCACAACTCAGTAGCTTCAAATTAAATTTTGGACACGAAAAAAAGAAACGGTTATTTAGAAAAAGATTACGCTTGTTTATTTTATTCTTGTATTATCAACATGTGAGAATAATTTATTGTTATTTTGGAGAGAGATTCCTTTTCTATATGCCGTGTCTTATTAGGACATTTGCAATAATGGTCATCTATAACTTCCTTGCCCTTGTAGTTTTAATTAAATTTGACCCCTTACTCTCCATTCCAGTCCCGTTTTTGTTTTCCGTTTACAAAAGTTTTTTTTAGGTAGGTTACTCGATGTTTTGCTCTGTTTCCTTTGCCTCAATATACTCTGTGAGTGTCAAATTCTCCAAGCCTTCTTTCTTTATTATGTCTCTAAGGAATTTCAGTTGTCTCTTTCTGATTCTAAGCCTCATTTTTGCATCCACTTACCTTAAGATGTTTTCGCTGCTCACATGTTCCATCCATGGTATCCTCAGCGGCCTTCTGTAGAGCTAAATTTCTATTACATCAATTTCCCTCTTCCTCTGTAAGAAAATTGTCCGCTATTTACTAACATATAGGAGAACAGATATTATATACCAACTTAGCAGTATTTTTTAATGAAATTTTCTTCTTTCTTAGTTCTTTGCTTTCAGAAAGTATTATTTGTCATTCCAAGTTTTGGTAACGCATTTTTCTGTTCTCTGTAGAAGACATTTCCCGAATATTTAGAATTAGAAAGAAAAGAGTATTGAACTGTTACGGGATATCTGTCCTCCTGTATGGCAGCGAATGTTGGACAATCTCCTCAAAGATGAAGAAGGTATCTGAAGCAACAGAAATGTGGTTCTACAGAAAGAAGCTGGGGACACCATAGGCCGAACATATAAGCAAGGACAATGTTTTAGAGAAAATGGAAACAAAAAGTAAACTTATACATAACATCAGGAAGAAACTCTTGAGGCAGGTAATGAGGAAGGAGGGCATGGAAAACCTGATATTCACATGACAGGTTGAGGGCAAGAGGAAAGCAACGGATATCATACTTGATTAGCTTGAGTAAATGGATGGTAGAACAGGGTTTGGAAGAAATGACAAAAAGACAAAATTTATAAAGAGCTACAAGGGACAGGATGATGAGGAGGGCCATGATCGCCAACACCCCGAAGGGACACTGCACATAAAAGAAAACTCGTTAATTACATCTGCCTCGCAGCCAACTCTTGGGTCCAACGAAAAGAATTAAAATCACTATTGTTTTATATATAATTAATTTTTTTTCTCTTTTTGTATTGTGTATTGCATTTATGAACACAATGGAGTAATGAGTAGTGACTCACACAGAGTAAATCGGAGAGCCGCGTTCGATATTCGGGTTGAGTTCGTTGAGTTCACTTACTGGGTCTAACTGGTGTAACAGAAAAACTTGCCCAATTGTTAGATTAAGCTCTGATCCGTTATATCTATATGATTAAAAATATCTTACTGGAACTCTCCGAGGTTTTTATAACAGTATTGGACTCTACTTTGAGCAATGAGTATGTATAATTACTCTCTACGCTTAAGAGAAATACCAAAATGAAATCGATCATAAACCAAATTGACATGTTCATCATTAATTAATCATAGCTAAGTATCGGAAGCAAATGTTATATTGAAATAAAGTTCATATATATATATATATATATATATATATATATTAGGTTGGTGCTAAAATAATGTCGTTTTCTCACATAGTAACATATGTGAGAAAACGACATTATTTTTGCACCAATCTATTATATATATATATATATATATATATATATATATATATATATATATATATATATATATGTATATATATATATATATATATATATATAATCCCAGGATCATTTTCCAACTTATTCAAGATGATCTTCACCCTCTCTAACCTTCTAACTTTCAATCCTGGACAACAAGCTGCCGCACACGTTTCTCGTACGATTACATTTTCAAGTCTTCTTTTCGCCGCTCATTGGACTGTCATAGCTGAAACTCCTCTCTCGGATGCCGAACGTCTTATGCATTGATTTGGATCTTTTCTAATTGATCTCTTTAGCTTTAAGTTGAAATGATGATCCCTCTTCCTGTTCTGACCTCCTGATCCAGTTTTTCTCTCTACTGTTCCCGCTTTTTAGAACTTATTCTCTTGATGGAGCTTGAATGGATTTTGAAGATGGAAGCCAGAGTGTGAATGTTGGTACCATTACTGAAGGCATGAATGATCTTTTTTTTTATCACTTTTGCTCAGTTGAGAAGAGAGTGGGGATGTCGCAAAACATTTTAACCTGTTCTCTTTTTAGCTGAAGAACTCAAAGTATTTTCCAGCGATTCTTACGAGAAATGGTGTCATGATGGCTAAACGTCTTATTTGAAAACCTGGCAAAAGTAAGCTCAATTAGTGTGATGGTTCTTTAGATATTGAATATTTTGTGGGAAGGATAATTACGCTGTTATAAAATTTGGACAATTTTGCTATTACACACTGTACTCATCTACGGGTAAATAGCAGAACAGCCTGGGTCCTATAACGACCGGCCGAGGGAAATAAATAAATCTTAATTCAAAACCTTCAACCTGAACAATAAGGAAAGAGTTCCACCATGAAAATGCTCTGGGCCTGAATTCACTTCATTCTTTTTTTATATCTGAAAAGAGATTACCGTTAAATATTTTACCATATGGTATACAGAGATGAAGATTTGGGTAATAAATAAGTAAAAGTCCAAAATAATAACATTTTAATGTTGACTCCATTTGGTAAGTGGTTAAATTGGGTGACTATATTTTTAGCCCTTTTTGTGATTAGAGAGTTCATACAGGGTTGTTGTGTTTTGGGCTGGCAGAAATTAATTGGTTGAATTAATCTTTTCGTTTCTTTTCTTCTGTAGATATACGTCCGGTCAACGCACATTCGCTAAATCTCCAACCCTTGTGTCTCGAACTGCTACATCAAACCGATGTTTCGCATTTCTGCTTTTTCTCCTTCTGCCGCGTACGTAGTTTTTTTCTTCTTTTTATTGGGCCTGACACATCTGTGTTGTACGTTTGATTTTTGGCAGGAGTGTTGTCATTGGTTGATTTTTTTTATGACGTTCACTGACCCACATAAGCTATGTCCGGGTTCGGTCAGTTACCCAGGATAGGAACAATATAAGGAAAGGAAGTAATAGAAAAGAGAGAGAGAGAGAGAGAGAGAGAGAGAGAGAGAGTTTTCTTTGTCACTCTCTTAGTAAAAAGGAAAGTGTATATTTCCATATGGAGTTACTACTACTTAATCCTGCTGCAGCCACGTTTCATTCTCTCATAAAAGAAAAGTTTAATTTTGATTAAAGTCATAAAATTCTAATTGCATATTCAACAATAGTGATTCTGAATCTTTTCTGTGGAATCAAGATTTAAACTATATTTTTACGTCAATTGAAAATTTATTATAAAAATCATCAAAGAATCGAAAAACATCAAGCAAAACGACACGCCTATATTTTAAATGTATATTAATTTGTTTATGCATTTATTTAACACAGTTTGTCACTTATTTTGTACTTCCTTGATTGTTTGCTAATACTTTTTTGTGTAAAATGTCCAATAAGAAAAGAAATGTTTGCAGCAAAACAAAACTAACAAGCGCCATTTTGAATTATTTTCTTTCTCTCCTCAACAATTTTATTTAATGATCTCTGTAGTTATTCATTTAACTGTAATTTATATATTTTGCAGTTTATTTCTGGATTGAGTTGTAAATCAATATAATACTTTCTTTTATTATCTTCAATAATAAAGAATGAAATAAAGTAGAAAAAAAAAAAACGTTTTGCTGCGAGGCAGATGTAATTAATTCTCTTTGATTTACTGTTATTTTTTCCTTAAAAACTTCTTCTTTCTTGCTTTTTTCTTTCTTAATTTCATCGTTCTCATTTTCGAAGAAAGGCTATATAGGCCATTTTTATCTTGATAATGAATTTGCATTATAAACACGAGGTGGAATCAACACTGGAAAAATCGTTATTCTTTCATGGAAACCTATATGTTAAACAAAGAAAAATGTGTTGAACTGTTATGTGATATCTAATCTCTTAGAAAGTGAAAAGCGGGGCAACATCCTCAAAAATGGATCAGAGACTTCAATTAATAGAGATGTGGTTCTGCCAACAAATGCGAAGAGTACTATTGACATTACACATGATCAACAAGGAATTGTAAGTTGATTGATTAACTGAAATATATTTTTATGGCCTATCAACGTTTCGCAGGTTATTTAAAGCCAGAAATAGTTTTAAGGCTGTAAGAAGTTTTTTTTGGGGGAAATAATGTTTTACGGATACAAGTCCTATTATTTAACCCATAGTTGGGGAGAAGAGGTTGATTCATACCTTTCCCAAGGTTATTTGCGCGTAACTGGATATTTCGAACTCCTCACTCCAAATTCAATTCCGATCCAAGCTTATAGCACCCATCTAGGTACTGACCAGGCTCGACGTTGCTCAACCTCGTGATCGGAGGCGAATCGGTGTTTCAACGTGATATGGCCGTAATCAAGTAATGTTAAGAAAAATAGGTATAAAGCGTATACTTTGAAAAAGAAAAAAACCCAGTTGCAGTTCATGGGAAACATAATTAGGAAAGTGGCTTTAGAGAATTCAACACTCACTGGGCTTGAATAAAAGAGAAGCAATGGAAACAACAAGAAAAAAAAAATTAACGAGTCTGTGGTAATGGATAGCCGAACAATGACGAAGTGTAAAGCGTAAAAATAATTAGAGTAAACGTTTTGGGAGGAGATAGCGGGTAAAAGTAAAATAATATATCGAGTTTAACATAGTTGACAGAACACATTGCCGAATACTAGGGTGGTCAACAAGAGTGCCTTCTGTAGGAACTGAGTCCTACGCTGAATCTGATGGAACGTCCACATCCACAGTATGGTAGGGTAGAAAGATTCAGAGGATGGCGTGAAGCGATGACTACAACCAGCCCATGGTACAGTAGGAGGGTTCAGGAGATGGTGTGAAGGGACGTCCGCAAACAGCCCATGATATAGCCGTAGGGTTCGGGGGATGGTGTGAAGAGATGTCCGCAAACAGCCCATGATATAGCAGTAAGGTTCAGGGGATGGTGTGAAGAGGTGTCCGCAAACAGCACATGAAAGAGAAGCAGGTTTCAAGGGATAGTGTGAAGAGTCGTCCGCAAACAGCCCATGAAAGAGCAGCAGGGTTCAAGGGATGGTATGAAGAGACGTCCGCAAACAGCCCATGAAAGAGCAGCAGGGTTCAGGGGATGGTGTGAAGGGACGTCTACAATCAGCCCATGATATATCAGAAGGTTTCAGGGGATGGTGTCAAGAAACTTCCTCAAACAGCCCATGATATAGCAACATGGTTCAGGGAATGGTATGAAGAGACGTCCGCAAGGAGCGAATGGTAGAGTAGGAGGGTTCAGATGATGGTTGGAAGTCGCGTCCGCAACCAGAGCATGGTAGAGAAAGAAGGTTCAGGGGATGGTATGAGAGATGTCTGCAACCAGCGGATGGTAGGGTAGGAGTGTTCACGGAATGGCGTGAAGAGACGTCTAAAGCCACCGGATTGTAGGGTAGGAGGGTTCAGGGGATGGTTTGAAGAGAAGTTGGCAGCGATTGTATGGTATGTTATGAGGACTCAGAGGAAGGAGAGCTCTGTCTTTTTTTTGGTCTTTATTTCTCTCTTCCATTTGTATTCAGGCGTTTTGGAAGGAAGGTGATTTTTCTTGGACTGCTCTTCCGTAGTTCATTCTTTCTGCAGCTTCCCTCTCTCAATTAACCGGAACCATGTATTTCTTCAGCAAGGTGTTGTTGGGCTGACCCTTGAAACGACGGGGTGGGGCTTTACGTGCTCTCTTGCCCGATGCAAGCACCGAAAAGAGTTTTTGTTAGGTAGGCGGATATCTGTCTTTCGGGCAAGGTGTCCGGCCCATTGAAGTCAATGGCGAGTTATGATGGTTTCTAGGCTCCTCGCCTTTGCACGGAGGTAAACTTCCTTGTTTGTGCTACGGTCCTCCGACGTGTTCCGCAAGATTTGATGAAGTTTCATTTGATGGACTCTTTCAAGTTTGCGTCTCTTCGGTAGAGTACCCAGGTCTCACACGCGACCAAAGAGAGTCGAATTTACAACAGCTCGGTAGACCATGAGCTTGGAGGTTTGTTTGTCCAGAATTGCCGAAGACGCTTTTGAATAGCTTCCCGTATGCGGCGTGGGCAGCATAAAGAGACGTGTTTATTATTTCGAGTTTTATAATAACGAATCTTTTGATTTTAATGTGTATAGTATATAGGACTCTGTACACAGAAATTAGGTACAAATGCAAGCGGGATAAAGAGGAACGACTCAACGATAAGTGTGCAGAAATAGAAAGAATGGACATCAAAAATAAAGTAAATATGCACAAAGAATAAAAGAACGAACAGGGCAAAAATAGGTTGTATAAAACCGAAGGGTGGGGACTGATATTAAGGAAAGAAAAATAATTTAAAGATGGAATGAATACGAGGGTCATTCAATAAATAAGTTGAATTTTTCGGTATAAGGACTTCTCATACAGATCGAAGCTTACTTTTATTTTTATTTTTCAACGTAGTCTCCTAGCACTTTCACACACTTTTCCAATCTGCACACAAGCTTCCGT
The DNA here is from genome assembly GCA_963932145.1 of Acanthosepion lycidas. NCBI lineage: Eukaryota > Metazoa > Mollusca > Cephalopoda > Sepiida > Sepiidae > Acanthosepion > Acanthosepion lycidas. Next base: position 21,596,333 of record OZ010593.1, read on the forward strand.
CTTCCCTCAGCGTAAAAATCTTTGGACTGATGTCTCAGCAAGTCGCTCACAACACTTTTGACTTCATCGTCACTTTTAAACTTCGTGCCTCTCGTGAACGCTTTCAAGGGACCAAACAGGTGAAAGTCTGAAGGGGCAAGGTCTGGGCTGTAAGGGGGATAAGAGAGCAGTTCCCAGCCCAGCTCGTTGATGGTCTGCACTGTTTGGGCTGCTGTGTGAGGCCTTGCGTTGCCATAATGCAAGATGACTCCTTCTGACTGATGACCCCTGCGCTTATTCTTTGTCTTTCTTGACCTGCCTCAACAGTTCCCAGTAGTTCTTCTGTCAGACTGAATGAGGTCATTGACTGATTCGATCATCTCAGGAGACCTCACTTCTTTAGGCCTCCCAGGCCTGTCTTCATCCTCAACACTGCTCCGTCCTTCTTTAATCAATTTAGCCCACTTGTAGACATTTTTTGGCTGAAACATGTGGCACCATACACAGTTGACATTCTCCTATGAATTTCAACTGGTTTGAACCCTTCAGCAACCAAAAACTTGATAACTGACCGCTGTTCAATCCTGGAGCATGCTTCTTGGTCGGCCATCTTTGTTAATCGCCAAAACTCTCAAAGTTTTTTTTTAATCTGCAAAAGAAATTAATTCCACGTGAAAAAGAAGTAAAACAAAAATTTTTTTTTAAAAAGTAAGCTTCTATCTGTATTAGAAGTCCTTATACCGACAAATTCACCTTATTTATTGAATGACTTGTACATTGGAGAAGTCTTCCACGATGAAAAAGGACAAACGGTCATACACAGAAATAGCAAAAAACCAGAAATATTAAAATCTGGAGTAAAATCAGCACTGGCCAAATTGAACAGAAATAAAAAGGCAGAACCAGGAGGAGTGGTGCAAGAGATTCTGACAGCCTTAGATGATTTCGGTATAAACAAATCTGCAGAGATAATAAAACCTACAACAGTGCTGATATACGGGAAGACATGAAAGATTAATTTTCTTAGCACTATCTAAGAAGCCGGCTGAAAACGAATGTGAACTCCATCGGACAATCAACCTAATCAGTCATATAAAATATTTATCATTCGAATTCTGATGATTAGATCGCAAATGGGAAATAAGATGAGAACCCAGGGCGTTCGTTAAAGATGGTGGAAGAAAAAAATGGGATATCTGTGCTCAGAATGATACCAGAAAGAGCAATACAAAAAAAAAAAAAATCAAAAAAAATCAATTATTATTAATTTTTGCCTAGCATTTATTCCATCCCAATTTTACTTGATTTATTTAAATTAATAGCCATTATTAGTGATGATTGTGCGTTGTGACGTAATGGACATCAGTTAGGATTGAGGTACTGGAGAGCAGAGTTCGAATTCCAGTCAAGCCCGTTAAATTAACCTACGCATAAATATCGTTGGGAAAGCTATAAAGCCATCTCTTCTCCCCCATCCAACAACGGTTTGAATAGCAGGACAGATCAGACCCTATAACCTTCGTTGGCAACCACTCTACCGCAGAAAGAAACGGCATCCTTCTGCGGAAATATCTTCTGCCTTGTCAGTCGCGAATCGGAAGACATATGATCACCCAAACCTGTACTAATATGGCATTCCACTGACTATTATTGGTAGTAAATTCGTCTTTAATTTTTGTTAGATGAATTCAAATGTTATTTGTCATTATCACTTCAGATCTCAATTTTAGTTGCTTTATTTACATTAGTCGTAATCTTATTATTAGGTTGGTGCAAAAATAATGACGTAATAATGCCGTTTTTTGACGTTAAAACATACGTCAAAAAACGACATTATTATGTCATTATTTTTGCACCAACCTAATAGTAACATTGTCTTAAATGTTTATTAGATGAAGAATTGTCAACCATTATTCATTTTTGACTATTATTTCTGTCATTTTAATTTTATTTGCTTTAATTACCTTAGAATTATTATTATTCGTAGTATCATTTAAAATTTTTATTAACTATTTTCTTTCTTCCTGAAATCTGTTCTTTTATTGTTCTTTCTTCTCACTAAAATCTTCTCATTCTCTTCCATTCCTAGTCAGAACTTGCCTCTTAGTGGCATTTTCGCTTTGTTTAGAGTGAAATGATAATTAAAAAAAACCCCTTAAGCTGAAACATTGTCAAACATTATTTATTTTTGCCTAATATTGATTCCATCCTAATTTTACTTGCTTTATTTACATTCATAATAAATTTATTCCATCCTAAATTTACCTTATTTATTTAATTTCCTAATATATAGTATTATTAGTGATGGGCGTGCGTTGTAACGTAATGGATAGCTCGGATTGAGATATTGGAGAGCCGAGTTCGAATTCCAGTCAAGCCCGTTAAATTAATTTATGCATAAATATCCTTAGGAAAGGTATAAATCTATCTGTCCTCCACCCCATCCAACAACGGTTTGAATAGCAGGACAGATTAAGTCATATAACCTAGGTTGGCAACCAGTCTGACGCAGAAAGAAACGGCATCCCTCTCGGAGAATATCTTCTGCCTTGTCAGTCATGAAACGAAAGAGGTATGATCGCCCAAGCGTGTAACCAGTATGACACTTGACTGACTGAGTATAATTAGTAGTAAATTCGTTTTTAATTTTTATTAGATGAAGAATCGTAATGTATTTGTCATTATTACTTCAGGTCTTAATTTTAGTTGCTTTATTTACATTAGTCGTATTCTTATGAGAAACGGTCTGTTGAAAGTTTATTAGATGAATAAAGCATTGTCAACCATTATGTTGTGTAAAAACGGAAGGTCTCATTACATAATGGAAGACTTCCACAAGTAGACATAAGTTACCTCGTCCAGTGTTTTATAAACAGCTGAGTGGCCGGGGGTGGGGCTATATTGTTTGTATAGGTTGGTGCAAAAATAATGTCGTTTTCTCACATATGTTACTATGTGAGAAAACGACATTATTTTTGCACCAATCTAATATTTGGGGCACCACGGCGTGGTTAGCGAGCTTGTCTCGTTAAAAGTTACGACTGAGTAGTGAGTTCGATTCTCACTAGGTGCCTCATACTTTCGGCCTTGTGCCACATACAAGCTACGCTTAGAAAATCTTGGGCACGTCGGCGTGGTGTAATGGTTAGCAAGCTCATCTTACTAAAACAGTTATAACTAAACAGTGAGTTTAATCCTCACTGGGTGTCCCATACTTTCGGCCTTGTGCCACCTCTAAGCTAGGCTTAGAAAATCAATATATTTTTTGTATTTGTATCTTGTTGGTACCAGAATAAAGTAATTAGGAATTAGTACTACTATTGACGTCCCCGTTACTATTCTTTTACACCTTTGTTTTTGACTAGTGCATATTAAAGTAAATATAGTCATCCAATTATTTCTTTATGCCTGTATTTATTTTCCAGCCAATGATCAATGAATGTCATGCATTGTTTTATGGAATCCAGAGATGAAGATCACAGAATTTTCTATCTGTTTACTGCAGTATCGTTCAGTTCAACTTTTGTCTGCTTCAATCATCAATCAATAAACTTGTTTAGAGAAAGACGCTAAAGTAATCACTGATTATATCACTTCGAGTCGGGTATAAAGAAAACAAAAAAAAAATAAATGAAGGAACAAATTGCAAGACAATGGTGACCGGAATTCATTTTCAGTTGGAACCAATCATTAGTATTGATTCCAAAGAAGTTTACTCAACATCCGTAATTACTAACGCACAAGAGAAGAAATCTACATAAACACAAATAATTGATGACCTTTATTTATTTATTTTATCTGCTAAAGTCGAGTTTGATTACGAGAATTTGTCTTAGACAAACTGAAAGATTTCAGCCAATCAGATATCCCAATGTGCAAACAGTAACAAGTATGAATGTCATAATAATATCTAAACAGGGTGCATCGGTGTGGCGTAATTGTTAGAAAGCTTGTCTCTCTCTTTACAACAATTATAAGTGAGTTCGATCTTTACTGCATGCCCCATACTTTCGACAATGTCCCACTTTTAGAAAATTGTGGGAATAAGACAGCGCGGGAATTCTTCGACTGTTCTTTTATTTTTTAAAGAAAATATCGAAACGTCTTTGGGATTTCCAGAGATTTCTAATGAATTTTTCCAAAAAGAGAAACATGTAAAATTTATATAGATCTTCCTTCTTTCTCCATATTTGATCATAATTCAACGATTTTATCCCACTACAGAGAGAATAAGTCCGCCTCTCAAAGAATCATATTCCAGACGAAGACTTGCAAACACAGAAATAAATCCGACAATTTTTTACCTTTTGTCACGATTGTAATTCAGATCTATGTCTATCTCCGATTATAGTGCAAGCCGGAATTATGTCTACCTTTGCATCTGTAGTGCAAACTGGACCTATGTCTACCTTTGCATCTGTAGTGCAAACTGGACCTATGTCTACCTTTGCATCTGTAGTGCAAACTGGACCTATGTCTACCTTTGCATCTGTAGTGCAAACTGGACCATATATCTACCTTTCCATCTGTAGTGCAAACTGGACCTATGTCTACCTTTGCATCTGTAGTGCAAACTGGACCTATGTCTACCTTTGCATCTGTAGTGCAAACTGGACCTATGTCTACCTTTGCATCTGTAGTGCAAACTGGACCTATGTCTATCTTTCCATCTGTAGTGCAAACTGGACCTATGTATACCTTTCCATCTGTAGTGCAAAGTGGACATATGTCTACGTTTTTGACTTAAGTATCAACCGACAATATGTCTACCTATTTATTAACTCACTCGGTATTTTTCTTATGAGACGTATCATCATCATCATCATCATCATCATGACGGGATATGGTCGTAGGGTGGCTGTGCTCTTCATAGCGTTACCAGCTCACCGTGTATCTCACTGTACTTTGCTGTTCGATAAAAGTTACTCACTTGATTTTTTTTACTAAATGTTCTCTTCTCCGATGAAACGAAAGTTGAGCTAAATTCAAGGGATAAGCGATCTAAAATCCGAAGAAGAAGCTTTGAAAGCTCTTTGAATTTAGCAGTAAGTACTGTCAAGAATCCCTTCAGTATAATGTTCTAGGGATGCTTTTCGTTTAATGGAACTGGTTTCTTAAAACCTATTGAAAAGACCCTCTGGAAAGAGGCAGTACAAGAGAATTTTAGAGTCTTGTCTGCTTCCTTCTGCTGAAAGGGTTCAAATCAACCTCACCAAGCTCATTTTTATGCAGGATAATCCGCCCTGTCGCAAATAAAAATTGATAAATGAATACTTTGATGAGAAGCAGGTGAGTGTCATGACATGGGCGCCCCAAACTCCTGACCTCAACGTCATAGTCACTGACTCCTCTCACTGGATCTAACCAACGCCTTTATCCACTGTGCCATGTGTCCTTGAGGGCACCTGTGTATGAATTTCTGAGTATTATAAACCTAATTTCTTCAGTACCATTTTTTACCAGTGCTCATATTGCAATTTCGGCTGTTATCATTACATTTTTTTTACCAGAGCTCATATTGCAGTTTTTTTTTAATGCTTTTCTCTGGCAATCCTTATTACTGGTTCCCATATTAAATTCTATACTTGGTCGGCTCAGGATATTTTTGTGGCCTCGCATATGTGCTGATTCCTTAGGATTACGAATTTTCAACCTGATCCCACAGAGACCGAAACGATGTAATAAATATGTCGACAAAGATGAGGACAATAGTCCGAATAATGTAAATAGTGTACATAATACCTCATCTCAGAAATATAGACAGATATCAAATATACTTGTGCAAACATTGTAAGCGGGTTCTCCACACCAAAACAAGAACAAAAGTTCATATAAAGATATATCCGTAAATCTTTTTGAGTTATTATGCTTAAAATATACCATAGACGCTGTTAAATGTACAATTCAAGATAAAATCTAAATATACTTATTACCATAGTTTGCGGTTTCACGGATCCTGTCTCAGCAAAGGTTGCATTACTCGACTGCTTTCGGTCTGGAAACGCAATCTGATACAGCCGTGCAGCCTCGCGTCTATTACCATTCTCGCGGTCGTATATATATATATATATATATATATATATATATATATATATATAAACATATTTTCCTGCTCTCAATATGATTATCCTGTCATTGTTAAACGAAACACTTCTCAGTTCACTCACGTTAACGTTGAAAAAAAAAAGAAAAAAAAAAAAAAAACTAACCACAAATGTAAACGAATGAAAAATCAAAGGTAGTCCATTTTACTCCTAAGTACAACATCGTTTAACCAATTCTGTCTATGTCTGGTCCAAGGTTTTATTTATACTGAGCTTATTTAGAGGAAAAAATTTTACTCCTAAGTACAACATCGTTTAACCAATACAGCTACTATCCTATTTTGCTCCTATAATGATTCTGTCTATGTCTGGTCCAAGGTTTTATTTATACTGAGCGTTTTGAGAGAAAAACTTTTTACCCCTAAGTGCGACATCTCTTAACCAGTACTGCTACCATCCTATTATGCCTCCATGATATGTCTATATCTGGTGCAAGGTTCTATTTATAGCGAACTGTTTGAGACGGAAACATTGACCCTGATTTGTGGAATGTGTCCTACGCGAAGAGAAACTTCTTTAGAAGGTATAGATATGTTTTAAGTAAAGTAGACATGCCAATAATTTATTTCTAAATCTGTATTTAAAAAATATAGTGTCTATACTAAAGAGACATCGTCAGAAATAAAATTCTCCTACTCAAAATGTCACAAAAATGGAGATAAGGCGGCCTTGAACAAATGGATATTATAAAATTATAACATGGCATCAGACGTTAGGAAGATGTAGTGAAAGGCGGTAACCATATTTAAAGAAATCGTCGCTAAACAGTCGTTTGATAATCAAACCCTTTAAATTGTATGTCTCTGATTTCATTTGGGCCTGAGTTTTCTACTCTTATTCAAGCTGTATTTGAAGATATTTATCAAAATTTCCGATCATCAGGATTCGAAAAGGAAACGGATATACCTATATTGTGTCTACTGCGCGGACTCATTAACCTGGTTTTTTTTTCGATAAAATGTGAAATCTATCGGTTTTAAACATAGTATTATCCTAATTTAGTTTTATGATAATTCTTATTTTATTTTACATTTGTAAGTATTTTTATGTACATGTCATTGTATTTGACATCCTTATGGGGTCGCATTTGTCGAATGTTAGTGTCAAATTGTCGGATATTTGTGGTGAGTAGTCATTTCGCAACTGAAATCAACCTATGAAACAGCAATATTTTGAAGATGTTTTGTAGCTGTCCATAATACGCAGCCCTAATTTTGCTTATTTTTTTTAGAAAAAAAAAATGCGTATTATACATGGGGAATTACGGTAATAGCCCACGCGGTTACTCTCAAGACATCTATTAGGTTGGTGCAAAAATAATGACGTAATAATGTCGTTTTTTGACGTTACGTCAAAAAACGACATTATTACGTCATTATTTTTGCACCAACCTAATAATTTATTTATGACTTTTGGGAAAGAAACCATTGCTTTTTAGGGGACTGAAGTAAAGGAAATTACCGTGCAAGGAAAATTCTAGAATTTGAAGCTATTAAAATGTGTAGGAATTTTGAATGGCAGAGCCAGTAATTGATTAGGTGGATATTAACCATACCCTGTGTTTCTCATTGCAGTATATTTAGGCTTTGATTGTTGTCTTATGAGAATTCTATTTTGACTTTTCTCACAAATTTGATTCATTTTGTTTTATTCCTATCTTTTGATACTAGTTACCATTAGCAGTAACAATATCATTGTCATTAACGTACCTAAAGTTTCGTACGGCAGTGGCAACGTGGACAATGTATAAAAGAAAAATATGCAAGGTTGCATATAAAAAAAAAAAAAAAAAAAAAAAACTGTTGCTCTGTGTTATTCCACGTGACTTATTCACCTGACTTTATACCAATCAATTATCACCTTTTTTTGTTATTGCAGCAACTATAATATCACTACTGAATTTAATTAATTAAAAAGTAAGTTTTTAATATATATCCTTTTCTGGCTAAGAAAATGGCCGAATGAAATAAAAAAGAGACCGGTTAATGTTAATAAAATTTCAATTATTTTAATTTTATTTTTATTTTTTAAGCATTTCATTCCAAGCAAGGCGGGAGTGCCACTAGCACGCAAGGGGTTACAGAGGATCGAGAACAAGACTAAAGAGGTGCGTTTGAGGATAAAGAGAAGGACGGCTATCAAGATCAAGGCATCAGATGTCTATTGACATTACATTCGAATACTTGAAGGTTATCTCTATCAGGGAAGCAGGTAGGAAGAAGGGAGTTCTAATGTCGGAAAGGGCGAGGGAAAAAAAGCTGTTGGAGTAGAAGAGGCGGTTACATTTAACTGTTTCGACAGTGAAAAGGTGGGACCGAGATGCCAATATAGTAGCACGCTTGAACTCATGCAGCTGGGTTACCAGTGAAAGTAGCTCGCCAGAGCAGTTGCAAAGAAAATATTGGTAGAAAAGAGTGGAAGAAGACACATCACGTCTGTCAGAAAGCGACTGTAGACGAGATGCCAGCTCAGGACCTTATTATATTGCATAATCGTCTCTGGTTTTTGTCGAGGACTTCAAGATGACCAGCGGGGAAACCAGACCATATATGGCAACAGTATTAAATTCAAGACGAATGGCAGATTTGTAGATTTGAAGGATAGCGAGTAAAAGCTTTTGGAGCGACACAGAAAAACAACTTTCCTTGCGGTAGATATAGCTATTGAATCAACGTAGCGGTTCCACCTCAGGTCAGTGGAAAAAGCGAGACCAAGAATTGCAGAGAGACGCTCTTCGAGAGTTGGGCATCAACCATGCTGATAAAAGGCATGGAGGTTTCTCTATGGTTGCTAATTGAGAGTAGTTTCGTTATGGAGACATTAAAGTTTAAAGCCATTCCCTGCCCCAGTCAAAGACTTTTTCACGAGTACCTAAATATTATTATCATACATTATAATTTGAAATATACGTATTCCTTATTAACCTTGGTAAAGTATTCATTATTTATTCACCTCATCAAAACATTCTTTTATTTTCCCATGATATATTGTCAAGAATGGATGAAAGCATTACTGAGACAATAGGGATTTTATAAGTATAATATATATATATATATACATACATATACATATATATATATATATATATATATATATATATATATATATATATATATATATTATAATTATTTTTTAAAAATATGATTCCTTCACTACATAAGAGTTCTCCTGTTTCAAAAACAGGAGCCAAAGACTTCAATATTGAGCACTGTTTAAAAATACAAAAGAACTTCGGATTATTTACTTAACATGTTCTCTCCTATTTTTCTATATATTTTCACACACACACACGCACACACACATACATGCATATATATATATTGTGTGTATTTAGGCAGCATATTTTCATTGATACACGTTTCATTAAAATAAATATATAAATAGGCAACACTTGTCTATAATATTTAATGAAACGTGTATCAATATACATATAAAAAAAGGATCGTTCGTTATGAATGTACGAGATTCATGGAAGATTGAAGTTTATAAACAGTAAATTCGAACTTGCCTACCGGACGATCCTTGGTGGCCGAGCTGTCAAGGTACGTCAGCGTAAATGACGGTTCTGTATAGGATGCAGGTTCGAACCCTGTCCAAGGACGAATATTTTCTATGAAAATTTCTCGGATATTCAGGCCGGTAAATGTTATTTAATACTGTTTATTATAAACAGAGCATTTACTTAAATACTTGTATCTATAAAAAGAACGTTAAACATAAAAATGTCTTTAATAAACATATATTTTAATTTTTTTTTTCTTTTTATTTATTTATTTATATATATATATATATATATATATATATATATATATATATATATTAAAAAAAGAGAAACTATAAACGTTTTTGGTTGTAATCTGGATTTTTTTTTTATATATTATACTTTATATAAGAAGAATATGAATAATAAATGCATTACACATGATTTTACAACAGAAATGCATTGAAAAATCACGAAAAAGTATTCAAATATTAATAGACAGAGGAGGATTATTACACGTGCAGTGTTAATGCCTAGCAAATGATTTTAATATAGAAATGCACTGAAAATTGGGAATAAAGGGACCGTCAATAATGAGGAGATAAGAGAATTATAGAATAGAATAGGCCGATTATATAGATTAGTTAAACTGTTTCCAGAAATTGCCGAGGAATTCTTAAATTCTCTTTCATGTGAAGATTTGACATAGATTCTTGAAATCTTCTCAGAAAGGCATGACGAGGGTTTTACGTTTTTTCAATTTTATTCGCCGGAAATTGCTTTGATCAAAACTGCTTTCTCATCAAACACGAAGATAATGGAAATTAACAAAAGATGAAGAATAAAAATCATTTTCAATTATCAGAAAGACAACAGCAAAATGAAGAGTAAATAAAAATTAATTGAAATACAGAATAGAAAGAGATGAGTGGAAACGTAAAACGACATACAGAAAAATGAATTTAAAACTGAAAACAAAAATTAAATCAATAGAAAAAGAGAAATTTAAAATAAATAAATATAATAAAACTACAGGTAACATCAGACGAAATTTAATTTAAACGAATTAAATCTTTAAATATCTAATACCGTGTCGGAAAAATATTAGGTTGGTGCAAAAATAATGACGTAATAATGTCGTTTTTTGACGTTAAAAAATACGTCAAAAAACGACATTATTACGTCATTATTTTTCCACGAACCTAATATTCATTTCAGAACCAGTTTAGAAAAATTCCGCTGCAAATTTTAAAAGTATATATAATACCCTGTCTTCATTTTATCACCAAAAAAATGAATATTTTAACTGCAATACAATATACATATGTGTATATATTCATAATGAAGTAATTCGTTAAGTCTAGAAAAAACCTCAATAGAATGCAGAAAGCAGTGGACGGCAGCTTCGTCAAATATTTAAAGAATTGAAATCCGGACAGTTACGATAGAAGGCAAATGTCATGCCAACTGCACCAACGGGCCTCAGTGACGAAGAACTAAAGAATTCCACCAGAGAATACGTGAAGGAGCGGTGCTATATCGAGTCTAATCTGCTGATGAGTCCGAAATATAGAACGAAATGACCGTCCAGTGCTTTCTGCATTCTGTTGAGGTTTCTTCTGGACTCGATGAATTACTTAATTATGATTATCTCAAATCCTCCTTAAATTCTATCACACACACACACACACACATATATATATATATATATATATATATATGTGTGTGTGTGTGTGTGTGTGTATATGTATATATATATATATAGATAGATAGTTAAACCTAGAAAGCCAGACAAACCTACCAAGGTTTCACCTAGGCGGATCGTCAGGTAAGGCTGGATTACCTGATGTTTCGCTTAGGTGAAAACTTGGTAGGTTTGTCTGGCTCTCTAGGTTTAACTAGATCTGCTCTACTTGCCGTATTGAGCACTTTATTTAGTTATTTTGCTTACTCGTATCGGTTTTTTTTCTTTGGGCCTTAGATTTGCATGCTGGACGATTATTTCTGGCTAACATACATGTCCTTGGTTCTTTCTTTTTATACCTTTTTTTTCCTTTGGTATTGGTTTGATTATTTGCAAATCAAGATACCGTTGGTTTTCCGGACGAGTATAGCTTCTTATATCTATAAGATTACTACTACTACTACTACTACTACTACTACTACTACTACTACTAATATATATATATATATATATATATATATATATATATATATATATATACTAGCTTAAAAGCCACATGGCAATTGATAATTAGTAAGAATAATTTCAAGGAGGACATTAATCCAAAGAGAGCCCAATGTGAGAACAGAGGAATATAATAATTAGTTCAGACGAGGGCACCTCGAAGCGGTGTAATGGTATACACACATATACATATAAGGATAAAATAATAATAATAATAATAATAATAATAATAATAATAATAATAATAATATAGATATAAAATTAATTAATAAAATTAGATTTTAACTCATGTATGTTATATATATCGTCGTCGGCCTCTGTCCATCTAGAGAGACGATGGAGTAGCGCGGTGCACCACGTGCCTAGGCGGAATATATAGAATTAGGGCTGCCCAGACGTCTAGTTCCCCCTCTCGGTCTTGCTAGCAGAGTCGAAAGGAGAGGATAAACCAATACAGTTTGGTACCAGCGCGGCTGCAGGAGTTGCCGGAAGGTAGCACAAAGTGCCGTCCATTCGCCTTAGGGGCTCCACTCCGGGTTTGAATTCAGACTTGTCCTTCTCCTAGACCCGTTGCCATCCAAGGCTATAGAACCTAGTCTGTGTTGCTATTTGCCCATAGCTGGAGGAAGAAGAAAAGGATTTACACCTTTTCCAAGGCTATAGTGAATGTAATGGATTCGACTGGAATTCGAACTCGGCTCTCCGATTCCTCAATCCAAGCCACTATCCATTACTCCACCGTGCCTCTTCGGGTCGTAAGGGTATACTGGCCCAGTATACCCTGACGATTGTTTTCGCCTCAATTTCATGTTCTTACTTCTTTCTTTTTTATCCATCATTTTTCCTTGGGCATTGGTTTGTTCAATAACAAGCCGAAATACCTAAGCTTTTTCCAAACGTGTACCACTATATATATATATATATATATATATATATATATATATATATATATATATATATATATATATATAGATAGATAGATAGATAGATCGATCGATAGATAGATATAGATATTTTTATATACGTCAGTTGATCAAATAGTATCGGGATTGGTGTTATAAAAATGTTTGGTTGGTTGATTTTGTTTAGCGGCATATCAACTGCAGATAAAATGTTGGTCATTGTGCTATAAATAGGTATTGTTGGTAATTTTTTATGCATATAAAAATGTGTGGCGGAATTTTATAGTATAAAAATGTATATTTATTACTCTCATAGTTTTGATTTTGTCTGTAAGTTCACTATTTGCTCATAGCTAGGACCTTAACATGTGCTACCACCCCGGTTCAGGGTAGACATTGGAGCAACAGCAATTAAGAGGTGGTTCCACGCTCCCCCAAACCTCCAATCTATCGAGTAAAGACCTTGTAATTTATAGCCATATCTAGGAAAATCTAGTGTTACGGAAAGAAAACTAAAATTTGTCATGTGAAAAAAAAAAGAAAAATACGACTTAAATTGGAATTTTTCCAAATCGATAATAAATAGAAAAGTTATCAAAAACAGCGCGCGAACGACCACTGAATGTGACAAAATGGCAACAAGCCTATATTAATATTTAGAATAATGAGATAGAAATGTATTCCTCTATATAAGACATTAATCAAATCTAGATGTCGATGAATTATATTCAGTTATTTATATTATTTATTTATAAATAAAAGAATGATGGCGTACTTATATAATCTGAACAATTTATCAATTGCTTCGTTTTTCTCATAATGGCTGAAACTTACATGTCGTTTTGCTCATATATAGTCTGATCAAAAGTATTGGGTCTGATGCCATGAAAAAGAAAACTACAACACATATCAATTCGGCATTTAATCTCCTTCGAAGTAGTCCCCACTATCGGAACTTGCGCTATAAAAAGAAAACTACGACACGTATCAATTCGCCATTTAATCTCCTTCGAAGTAGACCCCACTATCGGAACTTGTGCTATAAAAAGAAAACTGCAACACGTATCAATTCGGCATTTAATCTCCTTCGAAGTAGCCCCCACTATCGTAACTTGTGCTATAAAAAGAAAACTACGACACATCGCAATTCGGCATTTAATCTCCTTCGAAGTAGTCCCCACTATCGGTACTTGTGCTATAAAAAGAAAACTACAATACATATCAATTCGGTATTTAATCTCCTTCGAAAAAAAGCCACTCTCTTTATACAGCGTCGTTTCCATTCATGGAGGTATTGTCGTGACTCCTTTTTGCCTCGACGCATTCTCTTGCATTGCTTCAAAGTCTTAAAATTTTGGTCATCTCATGCGGGATTTGAATTTTTGAATCGTAAGTTGTGAGGTCTGGAAAATATGGTGGTTCCCAACTTAGGAAATGTTGTACGGATGGAACCTTTGTGATGGGATGAGACGACCACACTCTACATATTTCCCTCTCAAGCCCTACTGCTCCAGAATTTTCTGATAGTACGGATAAATCATGTTTTCTTGCATAAAATAGAGTCGTCTCTTCCCAGAAGCAGCAAAGTAGCCCTAGATTTTAATATTTTCACCACCCTGTCCCACTGTTAGAACGGAGTTCTTCGGTTCGTAGATAGTGCGGACTTTTCTCCAAAAACGGCAGTTTTGTTTGTATTCAAACAATTCTATTTTTAACTCATCTTTCCAGAGAATGGACGTCCAGAAGGCCAATTGTTTGTCTAGGTGTTCTTTGGCGAAGTTTAAACAGGCAGTATTGTTCTACGTTTGGAGCAGAGCCTTCCAATGAATGTCATATTCATTCAATTTTTGCCTGGTTACAAAACATTTAGATTGACTCCAGATGCGGCCAGAGAGATCTGCAATTATCTTCAATTGACGTATGATTTGGGCTTTAGCTGATTTACTATTTTTCTAGTGACTTTATGATAGTTTTGATGTGTGTTTGTTCGATGTCCTCCATTTGTAAATGATCTCTCTTATAGGGGTTGTATAGAGCTGCAAACCTTTTGATATAGTCATATAGCCTTCCCGACAGATTGGTAAAAAGTCAGTTACTTATTCCGGATATCCGAGATATCTCCTTTCCTTTTGGCATTCTAAATTTGTGAGTCTGTCTCTTGATATTACAGTAGCTTAAGTGCTGTCTTTTCACATGTGTTGACCAAACAATTTATTAAGGATATCTCATTTGATGGCTTAGCTTAAATAGAATAATTAAGCAACCAAGTGTGTTTCAGCTGAATTTATCATCAATTTGACTTCACCAATGCAGAGGGAGGTGCACATATTTTTGCACATGTTATATGTTCAATTTTTTTTCGAAATAAATTATACTTTTTTGAAAGAATAATTAAAATACATTCGATTATGCGTTCAATTTTTTGAAAATTGTACTTTACAAACTGGTGTTAGGATTCACATTTAATAGCTTTATTTTAGATTTTTTCACAATAAAAATGGGCGTGTCTAGTGGGATTAAGAAACTTATTACGCAATACTGTGGCGGTTTTAATATGAAAGTATTTGATAAAAGTGTGCTTCTCACGTTTTATTAATATAATATACGCAAACTTACACTATACATATATATATATATATATATATATATATATATATATATATATAAATATTTATATTTATAAATATGTTATAAAATCACTACAAAAATAGCCATTAGCTATATATATATATATATATATATATATAGTGTAAGTTTACGTATATCTCATATATATATATATATATATATATATATATATATATATATATATGTGTGTGTGTGTGTGTGTGTGTATTTAGGCACCAATCCTTCTTTCATGCACATTTCATTGAGTACGGCAGACAAGATGCTTTTATCTATATCTCATATATATATATATATATTATTTATATCTCATATATATATATATATATATATATATATATATATATGTGTGTGTGTGTTTGTGTGTGTGTGTGTGTGTGTGTGTGTATTTAGGCACAATCCTAAAAAAACGGCAGACAAGATGCTTTTATTTATATCTCATATATATATATATTTTATTTATATCTCATATATATATATATATATATATATATATATATATATATATATATATATGTGTGTGTGTGTGTGTGTGTGTGTGTGTGTGTGTGTGTGTATTTAGCCACCAATCCTTCTTTCATGCACATTTCATTTAGTACGGCAGACAAGATTTTTTTATTTAGTTTTTTTATACAATTTCTCATGCGATCTAATAATTGTTTTTCTTTTCGGATGATAAATTATATAAAAACTCACCGAATGTTCTTTGTATCCGTGCGCTTTCGGCTATACATTTAGCCATTTACAAGGATTAAATACTTTAACTGTTAAATAAGAAATAGTATGTTGTATGTTTGTTTTATAAAATGTGTTCATTTTTCAAAACACGGTCAAGATATTGTGTCCATGTTCAAAGTTAATATTATTAAGTGTTGGTTTTTTGTTTTTATTAATAAGGCTCCCGGACACTATTCGTAACGCACTTGTTGACAACATTAATATAATAGCATTATCTACATGCAAAAAAAGGCTAAAAATAATGGAAGTCTTTTTAATAAAAAAAACAAAAAACAACACTTAATAATATTTACTTTGAACGTGGACAGAAATACTTTCACGATGTTTTGAAGAATGAAAACATTTTACAAAACATACATACAATACACTATTAATTATTTAACAGTTTAAATATTTAATCCTTGAAAATGGCTAAATGTATAGCCGAAAGCGCTCAGATAAAAAGAACTTTCGGACATTTTTTATATAATTTATCGTCCGAAAAGAAAAAAAATATATTAGATCACATGAGAAATTGTATAAAAAAATAATAAAAGCACCTTGTCTGTCGTATTCAATGACATATATATATATATATATATATATATATATATATATATATATATATATATATATATATATATATATATATATATATATATATAAAAGATATACAAAATTAGGAAATCACCCGATTCCGCTACCTTGATTTCAAGATTTCGGTATCTTCCTGTGATTTCATTCAATTGGTTCCTAAGGCTTATTTTTTAAAAAATAAAAACTTATGAACATTGTATTAAAAAAAAAATAATTGAATAAGCCCACGACGTGAGTTGTGGTAGGAGGAGGAGGATGTGTTGAAATCAAATATATTGAAGATATATCGGTGGAGATTAAATGAAATATGCTTACATTCTTTTTATCCTACTTCAAATGAACCCAAAAGGGACTTTTTTTAAGTATGAATACATGGGGACATAATTTATATATATATATATATATATATATATATATATATATATATATATATATATATATATATATATATATCAATGCTCAGAGTTGAATCAGACCAAGAAACAGTAGTATTAAAAGTGATCAATACACGCGTGAAAAAATAAAATAAAAGTAAACATATCATGTAGAACTTTTAACTTTAAAAATCAGGGGGTCAGCTGAATATGCTACCTTGGTTTCAACTTACTTTCTTCAGGCGACAACGGTTTTTTGTCGGCCTTTAAGCACATAAGGTCTCCCGCCTTGTACACTTTGTGGCCTACTTCAGAAATCATTGGAGGCAATTAATCAATTCCTTTTAGTCGAAAATCGTATCTGTAGTTTCATTTGCAGGGGCAGTTAGTGGTGAGGTGTTATCTTTGTGAGTGACACAGTACCATTATATGACTTCTTCAACAATATATCTCTTTCTGCATTTAAAACGTCTGTGACGCCACTCTGATATTCAATTGCTTGCAGGGACATGCGTGCATCGAGATCGCTCCATTCTTCGGCAAAGTCCCGGAACTCACTGCAGTGGAACGCTGTGTCACTGAATGTGAGCAACTCACGAGGTGATCCACTTTTACAGAATGCCGACTCAAGCGGACGTATGATACTCAATGAGTCTTGGCGGTGTAACCGCCGCTAAAGTGAAAAACGTGAGCCGGCAATAATCTGTTAGTGTCAGGTAATACTTGCCGCAGTAGTGCGTGATGACAAGCCGGTACCAAGCACTGTTCATTCTGCCCTTTTGACAATGCACTGGCACAGGATCTATTGTTGTGCACTCCACATAAGTCCGAATTACCGCGGCGTTTGACATAGAAGGACAAATTTCCTTACAAAATATGTGGTACCCCATTCTCTTGGATGCTAACTACATCGATGTATTTCCATTATCTGACTGGGACTCATTGTGGCCAGGAAGCAGCGCACACTTGCGGCAGATGTTCATCCTTTTTGGCCACATCGAGCGAACTTTGTGGTACGCGGATCATCTCTGTCAAGTTTTGGTTTGAAATGAGCAGAAGTATATCGATCGACAACTGGTATTCTTAAGCCAGAAATTTCATTGTAATGAACCATCGTCTCGTCAGCATCTCACACGCTGCTTTGGTATGTAAGCTAGCTTCGACCGTGAGGGAGTCAGCCAGTCAGTGGGACACACACAAAGAATCAGTTATGCGTAAATTCTTTGCCTGCTGCTGGAAGACCAAATTGAAGCTTTGATTGCAGTATCCAGCTCACTCGTTTGATATGTTGAGTGTCGTTTGTTGTCCGAAATCACCCTATGTCCTACAACGTTGCTCTGTCTTTTTCCAGCACCACTCCTGTCGCTAGGGAGCTTGCATTAACACATACGTTATTACCCGATCGGTTCCCACAGTTGCATTATGGAAAAAACAAAAAAACAAAAACTGTGACAAAGTTTTCGTGTAACACGTTTCGACTTTTAGGACTTTATCGGGTTAAAATAATATTTATATTGATGCGACTGCACATGCGCACAAAATAGAAGAGCTGCTGAGAATTTTAAATTTAATTTTTTTTCCGCAAACTTTTTCTACATTGTGATAATATTTTCCCCTAAAATTCTTCATGATATATAAAATTTTCTGTATCACTTTCCGCAACACACACACGCACGCATATATATATATATATATATATATATATATATATATATATATATATATATATATATATATATATATATATATATCACTGCCAACATAAAACAATCAGAAAGATTAAGTGAGAATGAGCCCAAGATGTAAAGGAATTCCCTTCAGAGAATTTTTCAAACACATTTATCTCTTTCTTGCACTTTTGGTTCTTAGATAATTACCAAAAATTCAACCTATTCTTTTGCAAACGGTAACATTCGTTTTTTTTTTGTTTTTTTTTGTTTTTTTTTTTTGTTTTTGATTCAATCGATTTCCACCTTGTTTCTAACTTAATCTGTTTTTTATTTATTTACTTTTTTAATGTCATCTTTTTTATCTTTCGTTTGCCAGACAGAGCCCCTGGAATAATCAAGATGAATATTCCTGGATGGCATAGTTTTCCCCCTTCTGTTTCTAGAAATGGTTTTACTGAAATATTGCATATATAATATTAATGTGATTCTGAGGATAATGCTTCTTACTAAGTATTGATAAAGAAATTTAAACACAGGATACATTGCGCTAGGGGTACTTGTTGCCACTCTAATATGCTACAATATCAAAATAATATCTTGAAGCCTAGTGGTATCATTTGTATAAAAAGTTTTCTCAGATCAACGATTAAATATAGCTTCAAACGTATTTTCCAAATTTCTGACGCTAATCTTCCATCAGTAGCAAAATCTAAAATGGATAGAACAGAAAATATATGAAGATGTTGGCACGCTATCAAAAAACAAAAAAAAAACAAAAACAAAACAAAAGGTTTTGAAAGAAATTACCACCATCTTGGTGTAACAGCAAAATTGTCCAAATCGTGTAACAGCATAATTGTCCATCCCACAAAATGTTTAATATCTAAAAATCACTAAAGTAATTAAGTTTCTTTTGAAACTAATTTTCATAAGAATCAATGAAAAACACTTTGAGTTATTCAGCTAAATATAGAACTGGTTAAAATCATTTTGTGTCAAATCAATGGTTAAAAATGAGTTCGAATGAACGAATCCTGTATGTTTTAACGAGAACGAGGCTTCATTCAAAACGAAATTTCTCTCTTAATAGTCATTTTGCCTTCAATCAGCATGGTTGATACTGACTACCAGGATAATTGTTCACCGCGACTTTTTTAGCTAAACTTTTCCGTTGCCACAATGCGGGACCTTTATATTTAATCAGTTACTAAGTTTCCTGCTAGCAAAGTTGGTTCACTGTGTCGTTCTAGATATTTCCTTACATCATTGCTTTGAATATTGTTGCCACATCTTGTGTGGTGCTTCTGCTATATATTTAGAGATTCTTGATAAAATCCAAAGAAGAATCTGCAATTCTATTGATCCTGACTTTGAATCTCGACTTCAGTTAGTTTCCCGCCGCCACAATTTAGCTTACCCGTGCCTTTCTTAAAAGTATTTTACATGGCAAATGTTCTGATGCACTTTCCTCTATGTTAGCTAGACTTTATCAATTTTTAACGCAGTACTAGATGCAACCGTACGTTCTTTGCTAACAGTTTATTTTCTGGTACTTCTCGCTCATGGAACTCTCTTCTGGCTTCTTGTTTCCCAATCATCTTTGATCATCAATAATTTAAATGCAATATCAATATCGTTGTCTTCTGTCGTTCAATTACTGTACTGTATTGTTCTCTCTCCTTAATAGTGTGTTTTTTTCCCATATTCTCTAACACTCAGTAACCCCTCGCGTCTTAGTGGCTTCATTGCCTTACTTGGAATGAAATGATTAATAAAACGCCATGGACTTACTTGAATTTTATATATCCCGAAATCTATCAGACAGATGAAATTTAAATTTTTATTACTGCATTAATCCAAAATTATAACATATCAGCAGATATTAATGTCAACAACTGAACAAAAATAATTATGAATTAAAAATAGTAATTAATGTATGGGTCAATGTCTACTTTTGTAGTCTTTTCTAAGACTGCTCTGAAAGTCAACAGTGTGAGCATACATATATTTTTTCATTCCATTTCAAAATTGTCATTTTTGTCGCCTCTGCAAGTACAAAGAATGTGCGTAGGTACAAAAAATAAATAATCTGATAAAGGGTCGCTTATACTTCAAATCAAAATTAAAATTTTCGTCCTGGGTATGACGATAAACTACATCCGCGTCCTGGGTAAGACGATAAACTACATCCGCGTCCTGGGTAAGACAAACTACATCCGCGTCTTGGGTAAGACTATAAACTACATCCACGTCCTGGGTAAGACGATAAACTACATCCGCGTCCTGGGTAAGACGATAAACTACATCCAACAGCAAGGCCTCTGAGGAGGAGGTTTTGAGGAGCGTGGAACCATCTCTTAATTGCTGGTGGTCCTAGGTCCACTTTGACCCGGGTATTATTATTATAAATAATAATAATCTGATAAATAATCTGATTTTTTCAATATTCTTCAAATGCTTACTTATAGTACATCTGAAGTTTCCTGTTTCAGTTTTCTTTCTTTTTTCTTTCTTTCTCTTTCTTTCTTTCTTTCTTTCTTTCTTTCTTTCACTGACGTGTCTTTTTCTCGTTTTTCCTCGCCATCAGAACCAAACAGCGCATTTTTTTTGATTCGGTATTGACAGTGTCTTTCTTCTTTCCTTCCTTCCTTTTTCTCAGTGAAACCGTGTAGCGTCTTTGATATGTCTTTTCCGATGTCTCTGTTATGTCTTCTACTCGATAAAAACGAAATAGTCAATTATTCGTGAGGTATTGGCAGGACGTAACGGTCATGCTAAAAAAAGGATAAGCAAAATTATAATAAGATTTTGAAACATAATTTTTTCCTTTCTAAGATTTATTTTTCAACGTAATCTTTTTTTTTTGTTTTTAGCTCTCTATCAAGTATTATGTTACGGTTCTGTGAGGATAATTGGCTATGAAAAATAATGCAGGGAATAGCGGGTTCATGACTTCCCCAAAGGCATTATTGTGAAAGGAACACTTAAGCTGACATAAATTTAAACACGGTTCACAGATTCCACTTCGATCGCTAAGTTCCCCGCCTTGAAGCTTTTCTTATATTGTAACCTTGAATAAATGAGTTTTGTCCTGTTAAGAAGGTTGAAGCTTCTAATCCTTTTTGTATTATGCGAGCTGTTTCTTTTTCTTTCTCTCTCTGTATTTGGCAGTTTAAAAAAATAGAAAAGAGATATTTCTTTCTGTAAGAAATTTACTTTTTTGTATATATGTCAGATATCAGCAGACACATAGATGTCATCATAGACGCCATTGTTTTTTTTTACTGATTTCATTTTATTATTTTTTTTTTTTATATCATTTCATTTTTTATTTCTTTTCCTGGTTTTATCATTTTTTATCTCCCTGCAACTACCCCATTTTTTTTTGTAAAGAAGCAATAGGCTATGAGTTAAGGAAAAAAAAAAGAAAGAATCAGAAAAAAAAAAAAACACAAATAAAGTCATAAATAAAAATTCTTTAGAATTCTTCAGAGTAATTCAAGAAAAAAAAAATCAGATCTCTTTCTAACGAAACAACCAGCAATTTTTTAAAATTTCCAGTAAGAAAATATCACTAATAAAACCTGGAAAAAATGCGTATAGTTAAGGGGCTTATATTCTTCAGTTTATGATTTTCAGAAAATACAAGATCATTGGTGTCTTTTTTATAAAAAATTCCTAATTGTTATTATTGTGATTTTTTTTTTGTTTTACACATGGTAAATTCTGTTTAAGAAGAATTGTTTCTCTCTGGTCTGTAGATTCAAAGAAAGAAAAATGGATTGATATGCGATATTTATCTTGAATTGCACACTTCTTGGTCACAGCAGGGTAGTCTTCTATCTGTCGTGTCTCTTGATGACGTAAGCAATCATGACTTTTCATAACTTCCTGTCCTTGTTAGCGCTCAGAAAGGCTTTTCTGTTTGCTATCTCTTCTAATCACAGTTCTGCCAACCATTTACTTAAGCTCATTAGATAGGTTCTTCGCTGCTCTCTCTGTCTCTTTTGTTTTCAATATGTCCTGCGTGTGTCAAGTTTTCAACGTCCCCTTTCCTCATTATATTCACGAGAAATTTTAATTGTTTATTTGGTTTCGTTTGTTTTTCCGGCACATCAACATCAATGGGTTATTTAATGCCGACAAAATTTTTATTGTTGGTAATATTTTGTTTTGTCAAAAAAGTATAATATATTTTTTTTTCAAAAACGCATTCTTGGTATTTCTTTCTCCAAAATGTCTTGCTGGTAATTTTACTTTTTTTTTTTTGTTCAAAAATTCAAAAATTTATTGCTGATAATTTTTTACAAAGTATTTCTAATATTAAAACCTATTTTTACATTTCATAGTGTTTTGACCCCAATTTGAGGGTTAGCTATTTGCCGATAGCTGGGACCCTAACAGGTGCTACCACCCCGGGTTAGAGTGAACTTGGGAACACCAACAATTAAGAGGTGGTTCCACGCTCCTCAAAACCTCCTGTTCAGAGGCCTTGCTGCTGGACGTTGATTATCGTCTGATTATCGCTGCTGTAGTTTATCGTCATACCCAGGACGGAGATGAGACCGGAGGATGATGTAAACCTGGAATAATTCTAGAAAAAAGTTTTTCAGTTTCTCATCTGATTGTTTCAACTCATTTGACCGTTGACACGAAAAAATGTAAGCGCACTTCGACGTGGTGTAATGGTTTGCACGCTTGTCTCGCTAAATCAATTACGACTGAGTTGTGAGTTGGATTCTCACTGAGTGCTTCACACATTCGACCTTGCGCCACATCTAAACTACTCTTAGAATATCATTTAAGGGCTCTTCAAGGTGGTGTAATGGTTAGCAAGCATCTTTCTTTTAATCCATTATGGCTTAGTAGTGAGTTCGATCCTCATTGGGTACTCTGAACTTTCAGCTTTGTGTCAGTCATTTATGTGTCATGCGTAGTCTTTCGATACATGACTAACAAGGCAGATTTTTCCCACAGTAGGTTGCCATTCCCTTCTGCGGTAGACCAGTTACCATCCAAGGCTATAGAACACGGTCTGTCCTGCTATTTACCCATAAGTGTGGGGGGGAGAAGAAGAGGATTCATACCTTTCGCAAGGATATTAACACGAAACTTTTAATTTTGATTTGAAGTATAAGCGACCGTTTTGTTTTCATTTTCTTTGAAAGTTTCCCGTTTGTCACACGTTCACAGCCTGGTAATGTCAGCATGCATCTTTTCTTTATCTGGGAAAAAAAGTTGGCCTGGAATTGCTTGCTTATGGGAGAATCGATTTTACATAACAGCTCATTACTCCTTTTTTTTTTGTTTCTAACGAAATGTCCTTGTTTGTTAATGCTTTTCTTAGCTTTTGGAAGACATCTTTCGCTCATCCAAACCGCCTTCGCATTTCGGTGATACATTTTTTTTTGTCCTCTGTTAAAACACTTCCAAGATATTTAAATTTTTGTTCTTGATTGATTTTAGGGTCTGCAATTGTAAGTTCGCATTTTAGGCTTTTTGAATTAATGTTTAATCCTTTCTCGAATTCCCACACGGCATTCTTCAGTAGTCCCTGTAGTTTAATTCCTGTTTTCTTCTATCAGCACCGTGCAATCTACACATCTTGTTAAGATTCTGGCTGCCGATAATGAATCCTGGTAGGAAAAGTAATTCTCTCACGATCACCTCACTGCCGTATTTACGCTGTCTCCCCACTAAGACGTGTCATGACACAAGGTCATTTTTTAAGGTGTGGACTCGAGCGCGTACACCCGGGCGAGGAACAAAAATTGGTAACATTTCCAGTTCTCTCAGAAATGCCTTGGGGTATAGATTGAATAAGTCCGGTAAGAAGACACACCCTTGCTTTACATCCCTTCTTTTTTGTACTAGGCTAGTTTAATATTAAAAAGGTTAGGCAACAGATAGCGATCTTCTGTGTCGATTGCAGTAGTTACTATCTAACATGTTTATCAATCAAGGCAAAAAATGAGAAGAAGTCTAAGATGAGATATGCATAACTATCGATAAGTGTAAACCGCACTTATTTCTACTTTTCGAATAAGCCTGTCGAGAAGGTTCGTTTGCCTTAGGCACAATGTCATTTAGGGATAATTTTAAAAGCATTGTTGTTATTGAATGAGATTCTTTTTTTTAAAAATAATTATTATCCAATATTAGGGGACAATCGTATAAAAGTCAGTGGACAATGATATTTAGTTAAAATTTTTAGAAAAGAAATCAAATTAAAATTGAAATATTAGGTTGGTGCAAAAATAATGTCGTTTTCTCACATAGTAATATATGTGAGAATACGACATTATTTTTGCAACAACCTAATAGGTAGTCGCTGTTTGCATTCAAGTATGCTTGTCTACAAGGGCGGTTAGCCAGTCTCTGTTGCAGATGCCTGCTCAAGTACATCCATCTATGTTTGTTTACCCCCATCCCAGATCCCACCTGTCATCCATACTGTAACTGTGGTGAGTGGACCTCAGTTTATGGGAGAGAGCGCGTTATCTGGCGTGATCAACAGTCCGAACAAGACAAGTATGCTCAAACGCTCGGTCCCGATGACTTGAGACTTCGTGTTAGTACAACCATCGGCATCCAACAGATAGTTCCGTTTAACCAATTTCACTCACAAGATTATTGGTAAACTCATGGTATAGTCTTTCGGGAACTTCCCATCGGTGCCACAAGCTGGGATCGCCCCCACCTCCAGACTGATAACATCAAGAAGTTACCTTCCTAATAAATCGATTATGGTGTCATTCGAAGTTTAATAAGGAAACAGTAAATAACTGGCGACTACAACTCTACATTCGTGCTACCAGAAAATTTGGCGCTACACAGTCTTTCCCATTCCCACGCTTTGGCATAGGCGATCATGACCCTCCACATCTTCCTGTCCCTTGTAGCTCTTAATAAGTTTTGTCTTTTTGTTATTTCTCTCTGTTCCGCCATCCACTTGCTGAAGCCCATTTAGTATGTGAGCACCGATCCATTTTTCTGGTGCAATGATAGGGCGTGGCCTCGGGTAGCTGTTCCCCAGGGCTGGGCACATCTCAGTTTAATTTTCCTCAGTTGCGACTCTGTCTTTTGACGAAGTTTTCACGAGACTCAAAAAAGTAGATATAGGCCTCTGTTCTTTGAAGGAATCGCCCCTGAGTGGACTCTGCCCAACTGAGAGATGATAAATAGGGTCTTCCATACCACTCGAGAGAGTGGTTTACACACTGCCGTTTTAAAACTAATGTAAACCAGACTTATGCTAACATTTTTTACTCTCTTGTAAACTAGACATGTGTATTTCTTTTACTCAAACCTTTGAGCCCTGGCCACCGTTTTACCGGTGGTAGATAAAATGATGTAATATCCAACCACCGGTTGAACAGCGGTAAACAAAAATAACTTAATGCTAAGCTATCGCTTTTACGGTGGGTAAACACTTGTAACTATTTTATATCTACTGTAAAACATTACATACCGGTTATTTGCGAATTTTGACTCAGAATGTTAGAATTGTTCAGTCTCAAAGGATTAAGTGTAAACCAGATCTATGTATATATCTTTGACTTAAATTCAAACCGAATTCTAGCTTTTTGACTCGAATGTAAACCAGTCCGATGTCCGCAATTTTAATCCTCCTGTAAATGGGGTCATTATCAAACTTTTGGGTCAAAGTCTACCTATCTATTATTTATATATGATTCTTTTATCTTTGCTTATATCAATGCGCATACTCGGCATTTGAATGACGCCACAAAGGTTGCTATGTCGGTAAATTTACCCACCTAAACTCCTTGAACCAGTGACTTTCCCAAGGAATGTGTTGAAAGGTTCACCACCCAACCCACTTCTTAAAATCAGCAGTTTGATGTTTGAACCCTGAATGTATTATTTTCGGAAGAAAGCTAGGCCAATATGATTCAGTAATCCTTCACGTGTTTGATCTCATCATCAAAGACCCATAATCTTGGCACGGGGTGCTATTTCTTTCTGTCAGTTCACTCCCTTTCTTTTGCCAGATGTTGCTGGCTTCCTATTGGTGAAACCCCAGACAATGTTCCCCTCCATTACCACATACCTTATCCTCATGCTTTCTGTTACCATGCACACTCTAACCACTGCGATGGATTTAACTGATTAGGCAGGCTGTGTCAAGAAAGTAACACAGTCATTTTGATATCTGGAGACTCGAAGCCTTGTTCGTTTCTACTGAATTGGAGAGTTACTAATAGATCCGATTTTATACATGTTACTGTTATCTAGTTCTCATGAGTTCAAAACTTAGACATGACACCAATTCAGCAAGAACGAAAAATAACTGATATCACAATGGGCATTTAATAAGGACGAGAGGGCACTTGGTCGAAACGTTTTTTTTATATACTAGTGTCTATATGAACAGAGATGAAAAAACAGTTCCATATACAGCGTAACCCGGATATAAGAGACCGGGATATAAGAGAAACCCGGATATAAGAGATATTTTATCTGGTCCCAAATTAGAGCCTGTGTTAATGTATATGAATTAGACCAAACCCGGATATAAGAGAAACCCGGATATAAGGGACTTCTTCTCCGGTCCCGACAACTCTCTTATACCCGGCTTACACTGTAATACAATAATAGTAATATGAAAAGCTATATATCTATGTGTGTTTATGTGTATATATGCATGTATGTGTGCGTGCGTGTGTGTGTATATTAAGTTATAAAAATATAATTTTGGTGCGGAAATGACTTTTAGACGTTGTTCATGTACGGAATTAATTTTCTATTTAAATTTCATTATTTATCCATTTGGAATTTTCATTCTGTTTTTAGATCTAATTTCGGGATTTTCTTCTCTTTTTTTCTTCTCTTTTTTTCTTCTCTTTTTTTTTTTTTTTTCTCTTTCTATTTTTATTTTGGTCGAAATAATATTATTATTTTTTTCTACCGCTGATTCTTTCTCGCTATTTCCTTAGTTTTCTTTTCTCACTCTTATTGCCTCTTTCCTTCTCCAAATCTACAGTGACCTTTTCTTCTTTTCGGTTGAATTCTTCCTTCTGGCAGTTTCTAGGTCCCGTTTCTTTCTTTCTTCCTTTCTTCCTTCCTTCCTCCCTTTCTTTCTTTCTTGCAGTTGCACTCTTTCATTCTTTTTTCTTTCTTTCTTTCTTTCTTTCTTTCTTTCAGTAGCACTCTTTCTTTCTTTCTTTTTTTTTCTTTCTTCCTTCCTTTCTTCCTTCCTTCCTCCCTTTCTTTCTTTCTTTCTTTCTTTCTTTCAGTAGCACTATTTCTTTCATTCTTTCTTTCTTTCTTTCTTTCTTTCTTTCTTTCTTTCAGTTGCACTCTTTCTTTCTTTCTTTCTTTCTTTCTTTCAGTTGCACTCTTTCATTCTTTCTTTCTTTCTTTCTTTCTTTCTTTCTTTCTTTCAGTAGCACTCTTTCTTTCTTTTTTTTCTTTCTTCCTTCCTTCCTTCCTTCCTCCCTTTCTTTCTTTCTTTCTTTCTTTCTTTCTTTCTTGCAGTAGCACTCTTTCTTTCTTTTTCTTTCTTTCTTCCTTCCTTTCTTCCTTCCTTCCTTCCTCCCTTTCTTTCTTTCTTTCTTTCTTTCTTTCTTTCAGTAGCACTATTTCTTTCATTCTTTCTTTCTTTCTTTCTTTCTTTCAGTTGCACTCTTTCTTTCTTTCTTTCTTTCTTTCTTTCTTTCTTTCTTTCAGTTGCACTCTTTCATTCTTTCTTTCTTTCAGTAGCACTCTTTCTTTCTTTCTTTCTTTCTTTCAGTAGCAATCTTTCTTTCTTTCTTTCTTTCTTTCTGTTTCACTCTTTCTTTTTTCTTTTTTTCTTCGGTTGAAACCTTTCCTTTTGTCGCACGCTTCTTTTCTTCTTTCTTTGCTTAATTCTCTTTGTTGCACTCTTTCTTTCTTTCTTTCTTTCTTTCTTTCTTTCTGCTGTCCTCTTTCTTACTTTCTTCCTTTCTTTCTTTGCAGGTATGTTTCTTTCTTTAAGCTTCACTCTTTCTTTTTGTTGCACTCTTTTTCTTTCATTTGCACTCTTCTTTCTTTCTTTCTTTCTTTCTTTCTTTCTTTCTACAGCCTTACTCTTTCTCACTTCCTTCCTGTTTCTTTTTTCTTCCATTCTCTTTTGTCCATATAACTTCCACTCGTTCTTAATGTCGTCTTTTCCTTTCTTTCTTCAATTTTAGCTTAATTCTCGTTTCTTCTTTTTATTCTTTCTTCCTCTTTTTCCTTATTCAATCCAATCAATTGTTCTTCTCATCCCTTTCCTCCGCCTTTCTACTTCATAATAGCCCCTCAATTGCGTACAACGCTCTCTCTTCTTTAAAAAAAACAAACAAAAACAAACAACCTGGACAAAAAAATCTTTCAATAAAAGAAACCATTTTATTTCATTGACTAAACAAGAATCACTTCCTTCTCCAGCAGGTCTTCATTCAAAGTTACCATAAAGTCAGATTCGGTGTTATTTTATGTCTCAGAAAAAACGTGACTGTCACCCATGCTGACGAGCGTAATGGCAGGGACAAGATAACCAATCAGTGAGTTATTGTGACAACCGTTGAAGCAGGGAGGGTTAACGGGTGGCAGGTGGTGCTTTGGCCAATGAAGCAAAGATGCAGATTAAAGTAAATCATTTTGGATTGCTCCATCTAGTTTTATTGTGCGGAGATAAGTTAGGATGATTTGGAAAATATCCGCTGACATTAATCTGTGCATACATATAAACGCATAGAGAGACCTGAGGAAATGACAGTAATGAAGTCAATGGTGTCCTGTGGGATGGTCCTCTTCGGTGACATAGGTAGCACGAGAGATTCTCGAATAAAATTCCCACAAGACTATGTGGATGTATCCACATATCTAGCTTGATAAGTATAAGTATATACATATTTAAATGTAAATTCGTGTGTATATATATATATATATATATATATATATATATATATATATATATATATATATATATATATGAGGTTATGAATCGCAATGCGATATTTTGCATCATGCGTTTCATATGCACGAATTTATCGTTGCACAGCAATCTTCCATGCAAATAAAAAAACTATCATTGTTAAAATGTCCGTATAACTATTCCAAAAACAAAATAAATACCATCTTTGTTATATGATTTATTATTTAATTTACTGTAATGTACTTGTAGTCTCTGATGATGGCTTATGTTAACCGAAAGTATAGACAGGAATGACAATAAAACATGTATCAACATAGTGATTTTCTTTCGTGTTTCAGTGATAATGCTAAAAAGCTTATTCAACAATATGAAAAGAATTTATTAAGTTGGTGCAAAAATAGTTTTTTTTTTAATATTAAATTTTGTTGATATTTTGTTCACAATCAAGTATGAACAAGATCGTTCCTTAACTTTTGTCCAGTAGCTTATTTCCTTTGTTCCATTTAATCTTTATTTAAAAAAAAACTATTATGTAAATTTTTATAACTTTGTATAATATTTATGCATTACACCCTAATCTTTATTCGGTAAAAATTTCATTGCTAATCATGCATTACTTTTTAAGTAATACACATATTTATGTCTTTGTTGTTTCCGTTCCTTATATTATGGCCGCTACTGTATAGTGTAGTGGAGATGTGGATGAGACGTACCAGTGTGTTCAAAAATGGAATGGAAGTAGTAGAATATTCCATAGTTTATTTGGGGGCGTGGTGAAAATTATTAAGGTGTTGTTTAAGATCTAGAAGATAGTTCTCTCCGTGTATCCCTAGGAAGATGATGTCGTCTATGTACCTGTAGTAGTGTAGAGGTGCGATTTACTAAACATATCTTGTTCAAGGGCATCCTTCAAAATGTGGGCATAGCTGGGGCCCATTTTTGTTCCCATTGCTGTACCTCTAACTTGAAGAGAATGATGCTCGTTGAACTGAAAGTTGTTAATTGTGAGTATAAAATATATAATATTCGAAATATGGTTAATATTAATCTACGACATAAATTCCTAGCTTTAATTGAAAAACACTTTCCTACTAATAGCAGACTTAGTAAAATCTTTAATAAAAACACCCTAATATTAAGTTACAATTGCACTGAAAATTTAGAAAGTATAATAAAAACACACAATAATAAAATCCTGAATAAACCCCCATGCCAGAATAGTATTAATAAAAACCCTACATTTAAAAAAAAGTGAAATAGTATGTGATTGTAGAAACCCTGAAGACGGCACATTGGAAAATATATACCGCGTAATATCTGTGGTATACCAATGTACTATCTCATCCATTGAGAGTCCTAGCACTAATATGATATATATTGGGTCTACGAAGAATGAATTTAAAACCAGGTGGAGACAGTATAAAAGCTCCTTCAACAATATTGATAATAGAAATCAGACATCTCTATCTAAATATTTTTGGCATTTGAAGGAAATGAATAAAACACCAAAAGTAAAATGGAAAATTATAAACAAAACTAGAACTTGCAAAACTTGGGATGACCCATGCCCTTTATGCCTACATGAAAAACTACACATTATTAAGTTTCTAAATAATGAAAATTTATTAAACAATAGATATGAATTAACAGTTTTTTGCCGTCATCATCAAATTTTCACATTGAATAATTAGCATAAAAAAGAAACAAACAATTAAATAATAAATACAAAATTTCAACTCCATAGTTTAAATAAAAAGTTTAAAAGCCCTACCCAATAATGAATAAATAAATAAAGAAAAAAACCTTTATGAAATCGTCAAAAAAAAAAACAAACAAACAAATGTTAGCTAATTGTGACAGTTTTTTATGTACACAAAACCCTTTCAGGAAAGAAAATTAAAATAAAAAAATAAATAAATCTCCATAGACACTTAACCAGACAAGACGATGTCATCTCCCGCTTTAAATTTAGACCCCCCCCCAAACTTACCCTGACTTCACCTGTTTGGATGTAACTGAAATATTGATACAAATTATTAACCCTTAAACTCCTTTTTTAAATAATTGCTTTAGCCGTTAACATAGTAATTTTAATTTTTATAAGGAATATGCTTATAAAAACGCGTAAATTTCAAGAATTAGTCATTCCCCAAAAAATTCGCTTGAAGATGGAACAGAGCTTGGTACTTTAATTCAAATAATTATATTGAAGTTTTCGGCTCTTGTTTTGAAACATGAGAACTCTTATGTGGCGATGGAATCATATTTTTAAATAAATAATTATATTTAGGCTCTACTTTTGTATCGAGCAATGTTTTTTAATAATAACAATAAAAATACTAAAGAACTTTGGATTATTTACCTAACAAGTTCTTTTCTATTTTCTATATATTTTAACACACACACACACACACACACACACACACACACACATATATATATATATATATATATATATATATATATGGTAATATTAACCATCCTTATGAGGAAACTTTCGTCATTCTTTGACCGAGCAACTGTTAGTTTCAATTTATAGAATCTTTTTCTTTAAACATTTTTTCTGTAAAAATACTTTTAACTTCACTAGCTGTTATCGTTTTTTCCAGTAGTGGTAGGGTTTTCCCTGGTAAACGTTTTCCTGCTAGGGGTTTTCCTGCTAGGGGTTTCTTCGTAACATTTTACTTGCTGTAGTGTGGAATGTCAACTATTTTTATTATATGATTATTTTCTCTTCGAGTTATGTGTTATGTTCATTATAGTTGTTGCTGCTGTTGGCGGTTTTCAAGTGATTTTTATTATCTGGTGCAGTTTTTTGATTGTGTAGCGCCAGTCTACAATGTTCGAAGATGAATCGTCTTCCCCTAAGTAAGTTGATTCTTTTCTTCGTTAACATATATATATATATATATATATATATATATATATGTGTGTGTGTGTGTGTGTGTGTGTGTGTAGCTACCCACAATTTACAAGAACCCTTAAGAAAAGTTCTAGTCGAAAGCACTTAAGTTCTACATAAATCGCAAGACGTGAAACATCTCGCCGTGGGAGAGGTTCTCTATATAAAACATCTCGCTGCCACTATCGACATCACCTTACTCAACAGTGAAAAAATTGTGTTGAAAGTTTTACACAAAATAGAAAGACTCTCATTTGAATTACAGCCGCGCTCAAAACGTGGAGCTCGGAATAAACGCACCTACCAGAATTAAAAATAACTCACACACACACACACACACACACACACACACACACACACATACACACACGCACAAAACATCTCAAACATCAAACACAAAAAGAAACTAATGGCACGTAAAAAATCCTTGCAAATAGCTAAAGAAATGGCCGTTATCGTATCGGAAAATGGACAATAAAGATTTTCGCACCCCCTTACGTCCATCACGCGGAAAAAACTAAATAAATTGAATTAAATCTTTCATGTCTGTCATATTCAACGAAACATTTTTAAAAGAAGAGTTGCTGTCCAAATACACACACACACACGCACACACACACACACACACACAAACACACACGCACACATATATATATATAGTGGTAGGGGAATTAAATAATCTCTTCATTGTGGAAGGGTTTATATATTTTTATTAATACTTTTACTTTCATAGGCAATTATAAAAGAAAACGCTATAAATTTCCATCCAAGCGTTTATGTCTTTTCTGCAATGTATTAAAACAACATTGATTCTGAATTTAAGGTTGAAGCTCTGTTCCATAGCTGAATGATCACAGCACCAAAATTTTACGACTCATAAAACGGAGTAATCGTTATTCTTGCTTAACTCGAATCTTCCATAAACAGGGCATATTTCTTGGGTGTCAAATTCTGTCTTTAGTAGATCTCCGTTTTTCAAAGAGAAAACAATTATTTTTATATGCTGTGTTATCGATATTATTTAGCCTACAAACTGCTTATAGATATATAAGCAGAATGTGATTATAGCTTTTTCGTACTTACTACTGAAGTTAAGCTGTATGGAGTATGTTTAGTATTCATGAGAGACACTACCAAATTAGCATGTCCTATTTATTTCCACTTAAGCGACAACAGATCCATGTGCACAATTCAGCTGTTGGATAGTTAGTTTATTTTCCCCAACAAATGAGCGCCTGTGCCAGCGAAGGGGACTCACCTTTTAACCAATACTAGCTCTGACTGCTGCTGGAATGCATTACTCACTCGCATCCATTGTTTTGGTCTTCAAAACCATTTATCAAGTGTTAATGAATACCATTTTAAATCTTTCTTCCATGAGGAGAAAGTCAATGACAGACGTCGACTTCGTAAGTATTTTCATGTCAGACGCCGTTTTGCTAGACTACTGGTAATCTGCAGTCTTGAAAAAAAGTAATATATGAACAACATGAGAAATAATTCAAGTTCAACTGCCATACCCTAACATCCGCTTCCGACGTTATGAGTCAACGTTGTAAAATAGAGATTATTGTCGTATATGGATGTCAACTTATAAATTCTCAACACTGTATAAAAATTGAGAACTTGCGTCAAACAATCGGCGAATATATACTTTAATTTCGGTAGACTCTCCTATCGTGAACGATAAATGAGAATCAGAATGTCGTTTTACACTTATGCATGCTAGCAGAGACTATTGTGGAGAAAATCAGGTAAGGGAAAGACATATTTCATTTGTGTTTTCTTAAGTGTTTTTCTAGCCCAGCCTTGCTGTGGGCAACAAAGCCACACTGACAGATTAAATTTGTTAAAGCAGGATTTTGATGGCGTCTCTGCTTTAGAGCTTGACGAAGCTGATCACGGTCTTTCAGTCTACTGTCTTCAAAACCCTTTAACTTAATGAAACATGTCTTACGCCTCGCCTTTCGGTTTGTTATTTTCCTATCAAAGTTGAGGCGTTTCAAATTGACTTTCAATTCGTTTTTGTAGCGTAAGACTGGACGTTCAACTGAACGCATGGAGTTTGGTAGTTGTCTATGCAGCACCTTTTTTGGAAGGCTAGGCATCCATTCTCACAACATGACCAGCCCACCTAAGTTGTATCTTTGCTAGAATGGTTTCAATGCTTGTGGTGTTGTTACATTTCTTCAGTATTTAACTATTCTTGACCCTATCATCTCATTTTATATCACAGCAAATGCAGCGCATGTGAAAGGCGTCAAGTTGATTCATGTGCTTTATTTGTTAATGAAACTGAATTCATATCTACAATAGATGTTTTGCTTTTTTATACAACATTTATGTATGTTAACCGTGTACATAGCCAGTAAAGTTATAGTGGTTTGGGGCTTCGGGTTTAAAATAAACAGTTGATTTTCCCATGCCAAGAAGATTAAGGAAGAATGATGATGACGAGGAAACACAATTTTAACAAATTAATACCAGGAATTTATTCACAAATTTAGACGCTTGAAGCTGTGTTAGTAGCTTGTTAAAGCAAAATAGATGGGACATTTTTTAAAGTCTTTAGTTTAAACGAATTGTCACAAAGAAGAAATGTTCATACAACAGACTGAATGATCTGACACAAAATAAATTTTAAAAAAATGTTTAAAACAAAGGTAATTGAGTCCGTTGCTCTTAGAAGGGATATACGGTTGTATGCATTCAAATGTAGAGTAAGAGAGACAGCTTGAAATACTGAGCTTGTATTGTTTAGAGAACATTAATTGAAGTGGCGTGTGCTTGGTTAAATGCCGCTAATATAATTAGTGAATAATTTTACATTGGCAAGAACTTCAATGCTGATCACGAGAAACTGAAACGAAACTCTTCACATGACTCCAGACACTCTAATTAATTTAATTTTTCTTCTCATGTTATACCCAAATGAATTTCGCATAGGCTCGCTACTTTGTTTTGTTTCTTCTCCTCAGCTCAGAGGCTAATTTTTGTGAAGACAAGGTTTTTATTTATCTCCAAAAATTGCGATAGGCTCGCGAATTTATTTCCGTCTTCTTATCTGTTAACCGATCAATTTATGTGAACGCAAGGTTTTCATTGGTACACATAAAATTTCACACAGGCTCGCGAATTACTTTCCGTCCTTTTTTCCTCAGTCCTCCGAATTTGAAGGGAGTGTGGAGAAGGAGTTATTTTTTCGCGAAGTATTAACCACAGGTTGAACCTACTAGCTGACGCAGTGGGTGTTTCCGAGGTAAATAGGTTCTTCTTTTACGCGGTGGAGTTGCAAGCCACTTGTTCAAAAGGTTAAAATTCAGACTGGATGCTAACCAAAACTGGAGAGCCCGTTCTGGTGTAGAATAAAGATAGATTTACACTTTTCCAAGACTGTGCGGGAGTGAACTCAAGAAACATGACTGGAATTTGAACTTACCACCCTAAATCCCAATTTTCACACCCATAACTGCAAAAAGTAAGCCATTGGATGTCGCTAGGAAACACAATTGTGAGATAGAGGAGGAGTGTTGAGGAAAGCAGTGCAAAATGGCTAACTGATATGTCCCGGAAAGGGATATATTTTTTCGACGTAGCAAAGTGGTTGTTGACTACTGTAACCGGGTAGGACAATCTAGCAGGTAACCCTAATGGACTGGTCCTCCTCGTAGTGGTAGACAATAGGCGTAAGCAAGAGGCGAAGACAATAGGCGTAGTCAATCGGCGTCGCCCTGTACTTGCACATCAGTCTGTATTTATGACTGACACTAGCCAATCATATTACTGTGAGGGGGAACTCAGGTGTATGCATATTCATTACATCACTAACTGATTGAATCAATGATGAATATCCATAACCCTTGAGTAGCTTTTCTAAAACTGCTGATTTGATAATATCATAAACGAAGATCGTGTGTATAGACATGAGAAATACTGAAAGTGAAGCCAAAAAGACGACATATTGAAATGGAAAATAGGCAGCTATCATTTGATTATTTCATTATTTTTGTTAATTAGATTAATATTATTGTTTTATTTCATTTGGTTTCTAATGTATAATTATGTCTTTTCGGGCTCTGACCAGAGACCTAAGGTCAGAAATGGTATCATAACATTTTCCACTGAGCAGTTTTGAAAAAAAAATCGCACATATTTTACATAGATAAAGCCTTTCGTAAGGTGTGGGTCGTACTTGTGAGTAGAATTTGTTTTTTTTATTACTTTAAGGCATGGGTTACCAGGAATTCCTTCAATCAGTCTATTGGAATCTTTTCCATTCAATCCGAGGACTCCAACTACAACTGGAATTGTTAATGTCCTCCTGCACCACGTTTTTGAGATTTTGATTTCAAAGTCCTTGTATTTTAATAGTTTTGATTTTCAAAGGTACATTACAGTCTGTAGGGACTACTATGTCAATAAGGAGGTACATTTTATCTTTGCGGTCTCTAATCACGATGTCAATGCGATTGGCTTTCATTTATTGCTATGGTCCAGGTTAGGACCAAGGAAGAACAACACGAACACAAGAGTAGAAATAACGAAGGTATATTACACGAAATAATAATACAAGATGTGGAAGGTGTTAGTATGACTGTCAGTCTGGTTTGGAGGGAACCTACTATCGGCTCGACTCGATTCGGTATCTAGCCACCCCCCACGAGGGTTGCATGTGGCACAAGGCCGAGTTTAACGTGGGTTTCCCGGGCCCATAGGCTCGGACCAAAAATGCCCATAGAACCCGTATAAACGGGATCGGGTTGGTCAGCCTCCCCGAAAGATACTCTGCCGTTCGGCGGAGTCTCGTCCGGGTTCCTCTCTGCTCAGAGGCAGAGAGTTCGACTGTCAAGCCGAGAAGCTCGGCTTGATTCGACCCTCTCTATTGAGAGGCGTAGTATACCTAGTGTTAGGAAGAGTTTATTCTGTAGTTATAGGTAAGGACTCGTGACATTATTATTATTATTATTATTATTATTATTATTATTATTATTATAAATTCTCTACATATAAAAGTCTTGATTGATAAGAAAGTTCTCCAGTTCTATGTAACAAGATTAAGACAAGATAGAATAAGGACTCCAATATAAAAATGAATTATATTTCACTTATTGTTATATATCGTACCTATGAACACTAATGGGTATGTCCCAATCCTCATAAATACGTTGGACACTGTTTTAAGTTGGGGTAATATGCTTAGTAGTCCACCACTAGCAGTAGTTTACTTAATTCAAGCCGCTGGCGAGTATTGTATTTTGTTGATGATATAAAGTTTACCATTTCATTTCCAACCTCCGTTTTGGTTATTCCTCATTCAGTAATCTTTCCCAGGTTACAACAGATAGATAGATATATAGACAGAAAAAAACAGACCGAAATAGATAGATAGATATAACTGAGATAGTGTTGCATACCGTACCTATGAAGACTAATGGTTATGACCAATATTCATTTTGGTTATCCAGTAACCGTTCCTGAGTTACAACAGATAGATAGATAGAACCTGAACAGAGGTAGATTGTGTTACCTATTTGTCATTTATATATTTAAATTGTGATTTATTTATATCTTTATATATATATATATATATATATATATATATATATATATATATATATATTGTATATATATATATTGTATATATATATTGTGTTACATACATATATATATATATATATATATATATATATATATATTGTCATTTACATCTATCGTTCCTATGAACACTGATGGGTATGTCCCAATCCTTATAAATATATTAGACACTATTTTAAGTGGGGTTAATATACTGTCTATGAGTAGTTTTTTTTTTTTTGGTTTAGTTTGTTTTGTTTCACGGCATATCAACGTCAAAGAGTTATTTAATGCCGACAAAATTTTTATTCCTAGTAATATGTTTTTCTTCAAAAATCTATTTCTGGGAATATTTTTCCTTGAAGAACTCTATATTTTTTTCAAAGAATGTATAACTGTTTGTATGGCTGGTATTTTTTTAAATATTTCTGATGATACTTTTTCCTTCACAAATTATTGCTGGTAATATTTTTTTTTTATTTCAAAGTATTTCTGGTATTAAAACCTATTTTTACACAAGTTTGGGTGTTAACTATTTGCCCATAGCTGGGACCCTAACAGGTGCTACCACTCCGGCTCAGGGTGGACGTGGGAACAACAGCAATTAAGAGGTGGTTTCACGCTTCTCAAAACCTCCTGATCAGAGGCCTTTCTGTTGGATGTAGTTTATCGTTTTACCCAGGACGCGGATGTACTTTATCGTGATACCCAGGACGAACTGTCTAAGTAGTCTACCACTAACAGTGTTTGTATTGTATTCTGTTGATGTTATAAAGATTATCATTTCATTTCCAACCTTCCGTTTTGGTTATTCCTCATTCAGTAACGCACACTTATGATGGTCGTTTTTTTTAAATACCGTGTCAAATATATTTAGTTTTCAAATATAGTCCCGAACTTTATGCAATATACAAACGTTCTATTCATTTCTTTTTCATTTGGTCTACGAAGAAAATTTCTGGATAAATTTTGATCAATTTTTAAAATATAAGAATTCATCCAAAACAATGTCCAAAAAGCATTCAACGCAGAGGATTACTGCAAAAAGAAAAAAAAAATAGATTTATGTTAAAATGCTTTTAGTAAATGAGGTGTATCATATAAATAAATATAATTAATGTGGTCAACGTATGCAGGTATTGTATTTCTGGAAGTAAATAAAGTATAATGCGTTGGTATTATGGATAGAGAGCCGAATCTTCATGCTCGAAACATAGATCGATTCCTTTTGGCCCTTCAAATAAAGCACGCGCTTTCTTACAATGCAGCATTTAATACTTCCGGAAGCAGCCATTTCTTATGCCCCCGTTAAATATCCACTGAGTATCGAACTCACGCTTTTGTCGCACTTCTCGCTTGTGGAACTCCCTTCCCATTTCTTGCATCCCTTCCAACTACAAACTTCAAAAATGTAAAATCGTCATCTTATGTCTTCCGGAAACCCGTTACTTTGTGTTATATCGTTTCTCCTCACTGAAGTCTCTTTCACTCACCGTGCGTTCTTGGGTATTATCGCCATGAATGGGTTGAATTTTTTTTTTTTTTTTTTTTTTACAGCGAGATTCATTATAAGGCCTGGGGGCCATTCGAAGTAGAGGATAAGTTAAGGGGTAATTTATATGTATAGGAAGGTAAGATAACGGTTAACTCTAGATTTGAACGGGTTAAGGTCGCTGTGATCTGTGAAGCATCCTCTTCAGATAACACTAGCAATCTTGACACAATTTTTCGCATGAATCGTTGAAAAAACCTTTGAGATAGTCAGCTAAAACGAGATCAGGTAAATTGAATTGTGTCAGACCGACTGTCTTTCCAAGTGAGCAATGGTGAGAGGAAAATGTTCATTTTTGCCTTCAGTAATGATACCAAAACTCATGCTCTGGCTTACATCTTCAAAGTCCATTCAAGGACCATCAAGAGAACGGGGAATAAGAGTAAACAGTAAAGAGGAAAAGTAGATCAGGAGGTCACAGGAGTAAGAGGGATAATCATTTCAACTTAAAGCGAAAGAGATCAATTAGAAAAAAACAAAAAAAAACAACTCAATTCATAAGACGTCTGGCACGTTAGAAAGGATTTTCACCTATGAAGTCCAAAGAAAACGATTGACCGTTGAAGCTATACACGCCACAATACTTCAATAGGTAGCACATGACATAGGTAGCGGTTTTTGTTCCATAGAGCAGTGGCTCGCGGAAAGAAGCTGTTTGAGGGTAGCTTATGCAATATGGAGGAGAGGTGGCTGAGTTGCTACTATTTAAGTGGTATGGAGGGTCCAAGTCGTGAAAGTTAGACTTGGCGGAACCAAGAAAGGTAGTTCTTCCGAGCACTTTCCATGGTAGAACCGTGAAATAGTGGTTGGAGGAATTGAAACAAAAACAAATAAAAGAAAAACTAAAAATAGATAAGTACATATCGCTCTGTAGTAAGCGTCTATGAAATCTGTGGTCTTCTTTTCACCTCAAAGTGCGTTCCAATTAGGATGCTATAAATTTTTCAACTCAAGGTGTGCTCTACTCGACAATCCTATACATTCATTAGCTTTTATTATCTTCAAGATTGTCTGTATATATTAGGACGCATAAATTTCCATTATTACATTATATCGTCAGGATGCAACCATTATAAACGTATTGAATCAATTATTTCTACATTCAGGTCAATCCTGTATATTGTGTTTCGATATCTATGAATCTTTTTCCATCCCAACAATTCTTTACGACGTGTCCTGATAATGTTATCGTTTATTGACGCGCAAAATGACACAGAATCACGAGAAAGCGATGGTTAGGAGCCCATAGAATACGCTAGAACTTGTGCATAGATAATGAAACAGAGTGTAAATAACGCAACGATCAAAACATCATGTGAATATGAAGAACTTCAATAAAACTAAGAGATTTGATTCTCTGAATAAATTATGGCACGGTCCTGAAAGCTCTTAAACCTAAATACAAATTTCTTTTTTTCTGCGTGCCTTGTCTTTTCAGGATGTAGGCGATCATGGCATTCTCTATCCCTTGCAGCTCTCAAAAAGTTTCGTCACTCTGCCACCTCCCCCAGACCACGTTCTGTTATCCACGAGCTTAAATACCAGTAGGTATGTCATGCGTTGCTTTCCCTGTCTCTCTTTCCCTCTATTCGACCTGTGAGTATCAGATTCTCCAGGCCCTGCTTCCTCATTACTTGTCCCAGAAACTTCAGCTTCAGACTCTACTTGATGTTAAGTATAAGCCTCCTCCTTGTTTGCATCCTCTTTAAGACCTCATCCTTGCTGACACGCTCGGTCCATTATATCCTCAACATCCTTCTGTAGAATCACATGTCCGTCGACACGAGTCTCTTCTTCATCTATGAGGAGACCTTCAAACATTCGCTGCCGTAAAAAAAATGACAGATGACACGTAACAGCACAGTACTCTTTTCTTTGGTATTAAAGATTTCCTCCTGTCACGCGATGCTCTGCCCAGCTTTTGGAATACGTCCTTCGCCATCGCAATACGTCTACGGATCTCAGTGTCGCATTTACCGACCTCTGTCAAAACGCTTCCCGGATATTTTAAATTCCGCACCTGCTTGATTTTAGTGTCCCCGACCTTCAAATCGCATCTCGGGCTCATGCTTTTACTGATGACCATGAATCATGTCTTCTTGTAGTTTATGCTTTGTCCCTTTTTCTCACTTTCCTTCGCCACCTTCTGTGGGAAATTTTGTAATGCAGAAGGACGTGTATCTATGTTTCACAGACTACGCAAAGGTCTTCGACAAAGTACACCGCAAGGATCTTCCCAGCAACCTTGATATATTTGGGAAGGATATCAAAATAATCAAGAACCTATACTAGGGGCAAACAGAATGTATGTGCATAGAGAACGAGTACAACAAATATGCAAAAATAGAAAGGGGCGTAAGACAAGGATGTGTCTTCTCACCGGACTGGTTCATCCTATACAGTGAGGCAATTCTGAGAGAAGTAGAAATCCTACCAGGATTCAGCATTGGCGGCCACAACCTTAACAACGTAAGCTACGTAGATGACACTATACTGATAGCAGATACGGAGAAAGAAATTACAAAATTTTTATGTAGAAGAAACTCGAGTCGACGGTGATGTGGTTCCACAGAAGGATGCTGAGGATATCATGGACCGAGCGTGTGAGCGATAATGAGGTCTTGGAGAGGATACAGAGAAGAAGCAAGCTTATACTTAATATCAGGAAGAGGCAGCTGAAGTTTCTGGGACACATAATGAAGAAGGAGGGCCTGAAGAATCTGATACTCACAGGTCGAATAGAGGGAAAAAGAGACAAAGGAAAGCAACGCATGACATACTTAGTGGGCTTATGCAAGTCGATGACAGAACAGGATCTGGGGGGTGCAGAAGGACGAAAGTTATTGAGAGAACAACGGATAGGGGTAAGTGGAGAGCCATGATCGCTTACGTCCTGAAAGGACACAGCACATAAAAATGAAAAAAAAAATCACTGATACTGAGCGCTTAAAAGTGTGTGTGTGTGTGTGTGTGTGTGTGTGTGTGTGTGTGTGTGTGTGTGTGTGTGTGTATTGATATAATAGGAGAGAACTGTTAGATTGATGATCCGAAGTTCTTTGGTATTTTTTTTAAAGTGCTCGATGCATAAGTAGAGCATTGATTATAATTATTTAAAAAAAAAAATTACACACACACACACACACACATATATATATAATACTTATTATAAAACCCAGGTTGTGTGTGTGTGCCTGTACATTTATATATTGGATCGATTTCAACAAAACTTCACAGGACTATGTAAAATTACCTTGCGGTGGTTCTGACAGCGCCAAAAATTGGAAAAACACAATTGTTTTTGCACGAAATCAATTTGAAAACACGATTAAGAGGCAACGCGAGAATGGAAGGGGGACAACTCATATCGAGTTATACTTATTATAAAACCGAGGTTGTTTGTGTGTGTGTGTGTGCGTTCGTTTATATATGGGATCGAATTTCCTACATTTTTCAACCGATTTCAACAAAACTACACTTTTTTTGGCAGGTAGTGTTCTTTATTGTCTTGCACACGTTTTAGTTTATTTTCACATTCAGAATGCTTTAAAAATTCCATTTACAAGAGAATTGTTTATAATAAAATTCTATTCAATCGGTAGACTCATAACGATTGTAAACAATGTTTTTGTTTGAGTTTGGGTTTGACCAATTCGTAAAAAAAAAATAATTAAGACATGCGTGTCCGTCAATCTTAAACAATAATCTTTGTCAATTTTATTTTTCAGTCTTTATGATGGTCGATAATTGATCTATCTCTTACTGTTACATCCCAGGGCAACACCGGACTCTACTGCTAGCATATATAAATATATATTAGATAGTGAGAGAAAAAAGATGATTCGGACCTTTAGTTATGGTACCAACAATTATACTCTTGCTTCCATCGTCAAAGTCCATTTAAGAACCATGAAAAAAATGGCGAATATGTTTAAAAAAGAGAGAACAATCAAGAGGAAAATGATCAGGTAGTCTCAACAACGAGAGGGATCATCATTTCAATTAAAAGCTAAAGAGTTTAATTAGAAAAGCTCCAACTCAATGCATGAAACGTTTGGCTCGTGAGAGAGAAGTTTCACCCATGACAGTCCAAAGATCAGTAAAAAAAAAGAAAAGTAAAAGACTTGAAAATGAAATCGTACGTGAAGCATCTGAAGCAACTTTTTATTCCAGGACAAAAATGTGAGAAGGTTAGAGAGGGCGAAGATCATCTTGAATAAGTTGGAAAATGATGCTGAATTAATATTCGAACTTTATATCAATCCTTCACAAGAGGTTTCTATCCTTAGCTATGATTAATTAATGATGCACATGTAATTTTCGTTTATGATCAATTTCCTTACGTTTCTTCCGTTAAGCTTCAAGTGTTATTATACATGCTTTTTGCTATAAAAACCTCGAAGAATGCCAGTAAGATATCTTTAATCATTAAAACGGTTCAAATCTTAATCGGACAAATGGGCATATATACATTTTTACTGTGTTAAATTGTGATATAAACAAAGTTTTAAAACGTTAATAAATAGAATAAGAAACAAAAAAATAAAAAATAAAAACAAGCAATATAATTTGACCCAAATAAATAAACAAACGACTTCCGGTAAAATAACCGCCATAATAGAATACCCACAATGCACCACTAACCCGTATATATATAAATATCCGAGAAAAATAACAGCATATGTGGCCTGACGGTTGCATATAGCATGAAACAGACTGTCGCCTCTAAGTGTTGACTTCTATGTTCACTTTTATATTTACACACGCTCTATCTCTGATATTGAGCACTTTATTCCATAAATATAGCACACCTTAAGACTATATTTCTTTATATATATATATATATATATATATATATATATACTTGACACTCCCGTATAATTTGACGTATGAGGGTCAAGCAGATCAGTTCGCAGGAAACTGACAGCCCGACAACAGCGCATGAGAATTGATTATCGTGGTGAAGGTTTCGTGCAGGACCATCCATAATTTTTGAAGGGCCGAATACAGA
Source organism: Acanthosepion lycidas (assembly GCA_963932145.1). Classification (NCBI taxonomy): domain Eukaryota; kingdom Metazoa; phylum Mollusca; class Cephalopoda; order Sepiida; family Sepiidae; genus Acanthosepion; species Acanthosepion lycidas. The sequence goes on from OZ010593.1 coordinate 21,640,909, forward strand.
ATGTCACAAGGTCCCCAAACGACCCTCCGCAGGTTTTGAATTCAGAGTCGTACTTCTGCAAGTCCAGTTGCCATCCAAGGCTGTATATATATATGCATATATACATGCATATAATATATATATGGATATATACATGCACATATATATATATATATATATATATATATATATATATATATATATATATGGTAAGTAATACTTTTTGTTAGTAAACATGACGGACAATGTATCTATTGTAAATATTTATTGTTTTTCTAGTATATATATATACCCACCGTACAGCAAGAACGTAAAGACAAACATAGGAAAAATATTCTTCAAACTCTAACACAAACACTTACCAGAATCAAGCACCTTACACAAGATATTCAACAAAAACACATTAAAATGTAAAAATCAGCTACAGATGCACCGAGAGCATAGCAGAAATAATAAAAAAGCACAATAGTAAAATTATCAACAAACCACACGAACAAATTAAACCCACGTGCAACTGCAGAATAAAGAAAGAATGTCCCTTAAACGGAAATTGTTTACAAAACAACGTAATATACCAAGCCACGATAAAATCACCAGATAATGAAGAAAAAGTATACATAGGAGTAACTGAAGGACCCTGTAAACAAAGAAATTATACACACAAAACATCTTTCACAAATAGTAAATATGCGAACAGTACAATGCTTTCTAAGTATATCTGGGAAATTAAAAACAAAACGCACATCACACCAAAAATATCTTGGAAGTTAAGGAAAAAATCATCAGCCTACAACAACCAATGAAAAACTTGCAAACTTTACTTGGAGGAAAAAATAGCTATCATTACTTTCCCCAACCAAAATAAATTATTAAACAAAAGATCCGAGCTCACCTCAAAATGCAGACATGAAAATAAATTTTTACTACGTAACCTAAAAAATGAAAAACGGAAAAAATAAAATAAAAACAAATAAATATACTAATAAACAAAATAACAATAAAAAAATAGAAATAAAACATAAATAAATACTATGTTACTTAAAAATCGAAAACTGAAAAGAGAAAATATACAAGTAAAATAAATTGACCTAAATTCATCCAAGTAAATAAATAAACAAACCAATCCCAAATAAAGATAATCAATTAAAAACTGTTCCCGCCAAAATAATACTTAGAATGAACTACAACAATCAACCCCAAAATTGAACAAATAGCTTTAATTAAATTCTCAAACCAAAACAAAACTGTTAAATAAGTGATATAAACAAATTTTTACTACGTTAATAAATAAATAAAATAAGAAACAAAAAAATAAAAAAATAAAAACAAGCAATATAATTTGACCTAAATAAATAAACAAACGACTTCCGTTAAAATAACCGCCATAATAGAATACCCACAATGCATCACTAACCCGTATATATATAAATAGCCAAGAAAAATAACAGCATATGTGGCCTGACGATTGCATATAGCATGAAACAGACTGTCGCCTCTAAGTGTTGACTTCTATGTTCACTTTTATATATATATATATATATATATATATATATATATATATATATATATATATATATGCAGCGTCCATGGTAGCAGGGAAGTTGGTTTTCCAAATATCTATGCCTTAAATTGGTCTCTTTTTTATTAATTTAGTCGTGTTTTGGAAATTTTTTTAAACGTGAGATTTTTTTTATTTGAAGACCCGGCAGAATAAATAAAAATTTTCCTTGTCTTTCCTGTTACGTGTTTGAAAGGAAAGTTGTATATATATATATATATATATATATATATATATATATTAGGTTGGTGCAAAAATAATGTCGTTTTCTTATGTATGTTACTATGTGAGTAAACGACATTATTTTTGCACCAACCTAATATATATATATATATATATATATATATATATATATATATATATATATATATGTTTGTGTATGCATGTATGTATGTATATATATATAATGACTGTTATCAAGAAGGCAAAACAGCTGTGTGTGTCTTTTGTAATAGTACCATTTGAAAAACACTGATTTACCGAAAACGCAAAAATAAAAAAAAAAGATAGAAAGATAGAAAATCTAATAGCAAATACATGTACATCAAGTCACGAATTTTAAGTATTACTTTTACACAGAAAAAAAGTATTACGCTGTTTGACAACTCGTCGAAAATTCAAGAATCTTTCACGAAATAAGTACATTCGATTCCTATCAAAGTATATACCATGTCTCCCCTAGCGACGTCCGCCCCTTTCAAAGACAAAAATGAAGTTAGTGATGCAATAATTTGTTTGCAGCATTCACAAGAAATATAAAACTGTAATGAAGGGCGGTTTTCTCCAGACGACACTCAAATGGCCTGACATTGTTCAATGTGAACTTTTATATAGAACTGCTGTAAAAAAAAAAAGAAATCACATGGCTGATATTTTGCGCAAAGAGAGAGAAAGAGAGAGAGAGGGGGGTAATGGCAGATCTCTTTGATATCAGACATTTTCATTTTAACTTCTTCTTGAGAAGGCTGTTTTGAAAATAATAGCTTATTTTATAGCGTCACGTATTAGACCACTTGCAATAAAATTCGGACTCAGTATTTCTCCGCCTGTGTATATATATATATATATATATATATATATATATATATATATATATATATATATATATATAATATGTATAATATATATATATATATAATATATATATATATAGTCGGTTTTCTGTAATATATAAATATATATATATATATATGTGTGTGTGTGTGTAGTCGGTTTTCTGAAATATAAAAATCATTTAGGGACCTCCGTAGGTAAAATCCAGTGATTGTTAAATCAGAAGAAAATGGGAAAGTCAACTACGAAAGGTGTTTTCTTTTTCTGAAGTGTGTATACATTTTTGAGCGCTCACTCTCTCTCTCTCTCTCTCTCTCTCTCTCTCTCGCTCTTTATATATATATATATATATATATATATTAGGTAGGTGTAAAAATCATGTCGTTTGCTCACATATGTTACTATGTGAGAAAACGACATTATTTTTGTTCTCAAAATTTCGCTTTAGGATGAAAAAGGGCTTGATACTTTAATTCAATTTAATTTTAATAATTATATTGAAGTTTTTGGCTCCTGTTTTTTGATACATGGGAACTCTTATGTAGCGAAGGAATCATACTTTTTAAAAATAATTATAATTTAGGCTCTGCTTTTGTATTGAGCACTGTTTTTTTTTTAAATAAAAACAAAAAATATTAAAGAACTTCGGATTATTTATCTAACGTGTTCTTTCTTATTTTTCTATATATTTGTGTGTGTGTGAGCGCACACAGACACTCACACATATATGTATATATTCATAAGATGAACTCTTTTTGCATATATGTACGATTTATTATTACATATGTAATAATTTGAATCTTTAATGACATCAAACTTTAACTGAAATTGTGTAGTTACGCGTCATTTTTCTTATGAGTTTCAACTTAGCCATAATACCTCTCAAACTATAGCATTAATAATGCATCGGTTAATGATGGCATTTCAAATAACGCTTTGATTTTAACGTTTCATTGCAGCAATATTTGTTCATCCAAAACAAATACCCAAAGAGGCATTCAAATGAGATAACCAATTATTGATTTGCTTTTTTAAGATTTATCAACATTTTGTAGGTTATTTAAAGCCAGAAATATTTTTAAATTGTAATTTTTTTTTCTATTGGAAGGGATAATAATTATTTACTGATACAAGTCATATTATTTAACCCATAGATTTCCTAAAAGTATTTGGCGTATGTGAATATAATGAACACGACTTGAATTCGATCCGAATTCCAATTTACAATTAGAAGCAACACTTAAGTATTCTGTCACATCGCTCTTTGTTAATTTCTTTATTTAAGTAAAGCTCTATGTACATAGATCTCTAGAATATGATAGACTCTCGGACCGTTTTTTACTTTCTATATGACATGATTAATTCAAAGTACTACTTTAATAGAAATGGTATAAATTAAATCCTTAAGCGAAAAAATCATGGAGTTTTAACTACAGAACGAGGTCCCGCGATTTGAGAACAGTTCAACTGTCTTTTTCTGATGCTAAGAGTAATTATCATTTTTATTTACACTTTCTCTCAAACTTCATCTTTGCTCACATGTTTCGTCTATGTTATTCTCTGCATCCTTCTGTGGGTCCTGATTTCAGTTTCTGCAAATCTCTACTTAATCTATGAGGAGATTGAATCAGCATTCACTGACTGATATTACGTAACAGTTCAATACTCTTTTCTTTGTTTCTAATACATTCTGTTTCTTAATACTTTCCTTAGCTTTTGACAGCCATCTTTCGCTAACCCAATATCTCAGCGTCGCCCCAGTTAGTCGTAGAGTCATCATCATCATTCGACCGTAGTCGGGATCAGCGAGCCAATGCGAATGATCCTTTCTTTAGCTGTACAGCATGTGCTACGCCAGAGTTACTTACAGTTTTTAATTCAGAGTTATTTTCTAATAAAACTGTTGCCACCCAAATCTATAGAACACAGTTTGTTTCACCAGCAAGTGGAGAAGAGGATTCATACCTTTCCCAAGGGTATTAGCACATAAGTGAATGTAATGGATTTGACTGGAATTCGAACTCCTTAACCCGAGCCGCTATCCATTACTCCACCGTGCATATGTGCATCTGCATGTATGTAAACAATTCAAATAAAAATAAACTTGTCCGGCATTCACTGCCATAATAATCAGTTATTTACCATAATACACGCTTAGGTGATTATGTATCTTTTGATACATGAGTAGCATGAGTAGCTTGTCATTTCTTTCTGTAGTAGACCAGTTGCCATCCAAGGCTATAGAACCCGGTCTGTCCTGCTATATACGCATAGCTGTGGGGGGAGAAGAGGATTTATACATTTCTCAAGTGTATTAGCACCTAAGTGAATTGAATGGATCCGAATAGAATTCGAACACGGCTCTCCGTTTCCTCAATCCGAACCGCTATCTATTTCTAATAATTGTTCGAAAAAAATTATTCGAAAAACATTCGAATTATAAATTGTTTGAATGAAAATGAATCGAAAGTACAATTATATTAAATGATAATTATCCGAATTGGAAAATTCTTTATTGCAATAAAGATATCAAAATTGAACGATGAAATACACAAATCGTAATTATTCGAAATGCAAATATCGTTAATAAAACAAATTAATAAGAAAAAAAATCCTTATAACCTTAATTTATATAATACTGCAAGGAAATAGTCAACTACTAAAGAGTGCTTGTTAAAGGATGTCTTTCATTGTCTTGAGTTTTCCATTTACGCATGTTTTTTCCATCTATAGCGCTCTTGATATTTTTGCAACCTGTTATTACTTTTACAATATGAATTTCTTAGAAGTCCTGTTCTCTCTTATGTTGCGTATAAGAATTTCCATATTGTGGGATGATTCGATGTCACTTGCAAAAAAGCACTATGCCATTCTTCAAGGGCGTTATTAGCTCTAGGTAAATCAGCCTTTACTCTATCGAAGTAAGACCACATACGCATTTCAAACATAAATATTTCGAAGAATTATCATTTACATTTTTGTCCTATCGATTAATTATGTTTCAAAACATTTACAATTCGAATATTTCTTTTCGAATATTTCTTTTCAAACAATTTTATCGATACGTCAGCTGAGTACCACTTTCAGGCAATTTCCTCTGACCTAGCTCAGGTGCCTCAATGGAGAAGGGACAATCGTTTAAAATTCAACGTTGCACCGCCACCACCACCGAGAAAACTCCAAATCTTGAACGTCTGTTGGAAATCAAGCTCTTCTCTGACCTCAAGTGGAAATCATACATCCCATCTATTGATAAAGATGGTGCAATAATGGTCGGTTCATTTTAGCGCTCCAATAAGTACGTGACTCTCACTGCTATACTATATCTTTACAACAACGAAATCAAACAAAAAATAGAGTATTGCTGCCATATCCAGACTGAAGCTTCCCAGTCCTTACTTGCCTGTCTTGATAGAGTCCAAAAGTGTCTATGCGGCCTTGTGGGTGATAAATTATTTTCTACCCTACATCCCTATTCCCACAGACGAAATATTGCCAGCCACTCCATACTCTATCGGTACTATGTGTTCTGACAAGATATAATCTTTAGTCACACTACGATCACATGCACAATGTCAATTCGTATTCCAATTGTAAGAAGTAAGTTCCATTCGGACAGTTTTTTTTCTCGGGAACTGTTGCTTTGTGGAACAAACTTCCGGTAGGATGTTTTCCCAATCACTACAATTTTGATCATTTCAACTCTAGGGTTAACCGTTACCTGTCCTGTATAGCACAATGAATTTCACTTCTTGTTCTTGCTTATAAAACATCACACAGTAACCCTCTACCTTGAGTGGCTCTTGGGCCTTGTATTGGGTGAACATTAGCATAGAAAATTTTGGAAAATATTTAAAACGAAGAAATTCGTATTCATGGAAATTAAAAAAATGCCTTTATGGAATTTTGGAGTTTAGGTTCCTAAGAATTCTATCGTGAATACGAAGACAATATTGCTGAAACAGTCATAAATATTTAAACGGTGAGATACGATAATAATAATAATAATAATAATAATAATAGCAAAAATAATAAGGAATTTTATGCAGATAGCTAGTGTAGTGGCTAAATATAAACTTTATTTATATAGAGATGGTATAATTCTGCCTTTTCTTTTGAGTATAGAAATTTGGAAAAGCTAGATAACCTTAACATGTTTCGGAAGAATATTAGAATAATCTAGAAAATGAATTCAGATAATGTACTAAAATAGAAAGGATTATGGGACAAGGATGAGTCGTTTTGCCGGACTTATTCAACATGTAATTATTGTTAGGCTATTGAGAATTATAAGTGTTAGCGCGATTCGCTATTGACGGCCGTAATCTTAACGACATAAGATATGCAGATAACACACAGTTGGTATCTAAAAAAAAATATGAAACTAATAGAAATCTTACAAAGGTTAGTGAAGGTAAGTAAGAAAAAGGATCAACAGGAATGCATGCAGCAAAAGGAAGAGCCAAAAATATAAATTATAATTTGGTCATACCAAACAAGTGCAACAATTTATATATCGAACAAATGCCAGAAAGTGCAACGCTGAGACATTGGGATAGCAAAAGATGGCTGTCAAAAGCTAAGGAAAGTATTAAGAAACAGAATGTATTAGAAGCAAAGCAAAGGGTATTGAACTGTTACGTAATATTAGTCATCCTATAGGACAGCGAATGCTGGACAATCTCTTCATAGATTAAGTAGAGATTTGAAGAAACAGAAATCAGGACACACAGAATGAATAACATAGACCAAACATGTGAGCAAAGATGAAGTTTGAGAGAAAATGGAAATAAAAGTAATAATTACTCTTAGCATCAGAAAAAACAGCCGAAATTTCTAGGGTACATAATAAGAAAAGAGGGTTTGGAAAATTTGAGCCTAACGATACAGATTAAAGGCAGAAGAAGAGAGTTAAACTGTGCATAGCCTACCTAGCGAGGTTGAGTAAATGGATGACAAAACAGGGTTTAGGAGAGATAACAAAAAGATAAAATTTATTAAGAGCTACAAAGGACAGGAAATTGTGGAGGGCCATGATCGCCAACGTCCTGACGAGATACATCACATAAGACACGGCACAGAAGAGGAAAAGTATACATTTTTAGAAAACAAGCATTGTCTGCTGTTGAGACACTGTAAAATGTCGGTACTTAGAGTTTAATTTTAATTCCAAACCAACGCCGATATTTATTAGCATATGACAGGCCCTGGTTTGTGTCGTATTTACATTATATTGAGTGTTGGGGATGTTATTTAGCTTAGTCAACTATCCAATCGAAACCAAAACGGCGGGCGAGAAATTGCCGAAAATATCTTCCAGCAAATAGCAATTTCTTACATTTGACACAACGTACCACCACAAGCAGGTAATAATTCTATAAAAATGCGTTTTAATTCGACGGCTCGGTCTTTTACGACAGTTTATTACATTAGGGAAAAGGTAAGGACAAGAAGAGAGAGAGAGAGAGAGAGAGCGAGAAAGAAAGAAAGAAAGAAAGAAAGACAGTGCTATAGATTATAGCTAAAATATTTGATAGGTTTCTACTTGTAAGTTCGATTCTCGTCGTCACGGGTGCATTCCTCTGAGCACTAAAGTATATTTTGAGTAAGCTATTGCTTTTTCCAATCGACCTCTTCCATTTCTTATTTACCATCATTTTATAGCCAGAACCGTTCTTGTAACTTTACAGAGTTCGTTCAAACTGAGAAAGATGTAATACCTTATAAGTTTCAAATAATGATGAACCCTACACAAGTGGCTCAGTCAAGTGTTAAATCATAAACTCTATAGTGGATAGACTTCCATTCTGTCTCTGCTAATTACACAATTTATACATTGACATGTTTATAGCTTTACAGAATATAGGCATGAATAAGAATTATCAATCAAGTGTATTGATATTTATTTTGTAGTGTCTCAGTTATCTCCCCTTTTCTTGGAAAACAAATTATTTTTAAAAATTTTCTCTTAATTCCAATTTTATTACATAGACAGCTCTGTATCGGTTCATTGATCATTCTCTCAACTTAAAATAACTGCTAATAAAACACACACACACACACAAGGACACACACACACACATATATATATATATATATATATATGTATGTATATATATTTATGATTGCCACTTCTTTACAGAAGACGACCATATCTTACTTTTAAAATAAAGATTTGTTTGAACAGTAAGTATAAAAAGGATGAAATATGTTAAAAAATATATATCCATCCCTTTCTTTCTTCTTTTTTTCTTTATATATATATATATATATATATATATATATATATATATATATATATATATATATATTAAAAAATATACAAAATTATGCTATACAAACTGATATTTTTGTGAGGGTTAACACTGGATTTTTAATATTTCTGGTTATCGCGACATGTTTTATTGTTGGGGCTGATTATTATTATTGTTAAATTATTTAAATGAATTGATATTTTAATTCTGGATTTGAATTTAGGCCCAGATTAACATTTAAATGAGTTGAATATAATAATTATCAACTCCAGCAATAAAATATTTCGCGATAACCAGAAATATTAAAAATCCGGTGTTAACCCCCAAAACATCAGCACCTGAAAATTGCTTTGGCATGATAATCAAAGCTGTACAATCAATGTAAGGTATTAGGTATATTTCTCAATATATCAAGTAGCTGTTATTTAACACTCAGCGCTGTTTTCTCTTACACTATAGAGTATATATATGCATTTGTATACGACCGCTCGCTTTTACTTATATTTATCATTTGATTATATATATATATATATATATCATGTCATTAAATGTAAGAAATTTTTTACTATAGGCCATGATAAACAAAAGTCGACTGGTTTCGTCGTCTCTCGTCAGAACTGTAACCGGGGAAACAAATTATGAGAAGAAAGTCTGTCGCGGATGACGTGAATGAATGGACAGGGAAAAAAATATAATAAAAAAAGTTATAGCCCCAAAGATGCTAGAGACACAGCACAGCAAGCCCAAGCAAACAGATTTTATGAACAGCCTCTCCGTATATATATATATATATATATATATATATATATATATATATATATATATATATATATATATATATATATATATATTAAAAAGAAGAGAAGAGAGGTGCCGTAAACGTTTTTGGTTGTAATGTGGATTTATTTAGAAAAAATAAATAAATCCACATTACAACCAAAAACGTTTACGGGACTTCTCTTCTTTTTAATATACATACTTTTCTCTCATTGGAACCACTACAACCTCTTTCTTATATATATATATATATATATATATATATATATATATATATATATATATATATATATATATATATATATATATATATAACAGAATGCAGAAAGCAATGGGCGGCCGTTTTTTTGGGGGGGGTCATCAGCAGTGTGCATCTACTACCGAACCTGGACCTTTATGATACAACGCAAGCGTCATATTACTGATCCAGCGGGCCTCGGTGACGAAGAGGAAACCAACCAGACTCAATATAGGGCAGCTACTCCTAATTCCGGTGGGGATACTCATCCAAGCATACACAATCCACTGGAACCGGCTCCAAGAACAATGCTGGTTTCCTCTTCAGGTTTAACTAATTTGCATATTGATTTTTACAAAAACGTTATTTCATTAAATAACTGTCTTTCATTAGTGTTCGTTTCTTTGATAGCTGTTCTGATTTTCATATCACAAATAGTTTTGTTTAGGAATATCGTCTTATATAGTGCAGAAAAGTATTTTATTTTATTTTTGTATCTTATTTGGCCTTCAAAAAGTTGGTATGTATTTGTAAAACTTTCCTTCATTATAACAAGTCAATTTATGAATAAAATGTCCATTTAAAATTTTTGTTTCAAAGATTTCAATTAGCGAATATATCTTACTTTTTTAAGCGATAGCAAGCGGGCGAAGCCTGCGAGAGAGTGTGTGTATATATATATATATATATATATATATATATATATATATATATATATATATATATATATATATATATATATATATATATATATATATATATATATATATATATATATATATATATATATATATATATATATATATATATATATATATATATATATATATATATATATATATATATTAAAAAAAAAAAAAAAAAAAAAAAAAGAAAACTCAACAGAATGCACGTCCTATATTTGGGACTCATCAGCAGTGCGCATCCACTACCGAGAATTGAAACCCGGACTGCTACATTGACAGGCAAAGGTTATGATAACTGTACTAACGGGCCTCGGTGACGCAGAGGTAGCGAACTAGACTGCATATTGCGCTGCTCATTCATAAATTCCGTGGTGGAACTCATCCAAGTTCCTTTACCCATAGGACTGTGCCTACGAGAGCCACGCCTACCATCACCAAGCCGCTCCATCCAGAGCATTAGAAGCTGGTTCAAGCATATATATGTATATTTATATATATTTAAAAAAATAAATGTGGACACTGTGGTCAAACACCAAGTGGCGACAGAGTGTTTTATGCTTAAATGAAATCTTGAATGCAATCTTCAGGCCTTACATATGTATGCGTGCGTATGTGTGTGTTTCTGTTCTATGATGAAATCAACAGCAATATACATAGATAACAAAGCAGCTTCTGCCTTGACCTGAAGTTTACTAGATTTTTAAAGTTGATATAAAATGCACGAGCTTCAGTAGGAACTCTAGCAATAAACTATATCTTTTTTGTCAGTCCATTAAGTTCTCGGCAGCAGAAAGAAAAGAACAGCTGATTGATGAGAAAAGAATTGATTTATTTATAAAAGAGGTTTCAGATTTAATAGTGTCTCTGCTATATCACGGTAAATTCTGATGCTGTCGTTTTTCGCAGAGCCGCAAGAAACTGTATCCAAATTCTTTAGTCGCCGATCCCCGCTGATATCTTGCATATGCTACGAATTTTCTTTTTAATTATTTCACCACAAGGAAGGTAATAAAGTCGCTAAGACGCAATGGAATATGAAAAGAGAAAAAAATCACTGTTAGATATAACATTAAAAGAACAAGAATTAAGAAGACAGTAGATAACTATTGAGTTAAAATATTTGAGGATCAAACTTGACTGGAAAGAAAGAAGCCGAAAGAGAATTCCACACGCGAGAAGTGCAATAGATAAGATTGTTACCATAGGACATATGGTTACATGTAGCCATTTCAACTGTAAAATCACGAGACATTGCACCCAATCTTGTACTGCACTTAAATGTATGCATTCTAGGTAGTGTAGAGGTAAGTTCATCAGAACAATTACCATGAAAGTATTCACAGAAAAGGCAGAGGGAAGCTACGTTATGTGACTGAAGGAGATGTGCCAGATAAGAACCAATAACATTGCAGATTCTTCTTTAAACATAGCAGGTGCACCAGACCAGATGTGGCAGCAGTATTTAAAACACGGATGAATGGTAGACTTATAAATAAGATAGATTCCGGTGAGAGAAAAGTGCACTACACAGCGAAACAAACCTTCCTAGCAGCATTCCAGCAATTGATTAGATATAATCTTTACACATCCTGTTAGCGGAAATCATTAGAAGGTGCAATGAGTCCCTGTTCTGGAGGAATTGGTTTAGAAACGGTCTTTGCACGCCGCTTTTAAAGAGAACAGTCAAGTTACACAATACAGACATTAGCCGTACTACAAGGCTCCCTAAGCAGGTTCTGGATGTAACTTTTACGGTGACAACTTTCAGTTAAGCTTATGAAAATAATATTATATAGATTTAACTGAAATATCGTCTTTCGAAGGGAAACACACGCAAAGCTGCAATTATGTGCGTAGGATAGTGGGTCCTATCCATGGAGGTTAGAACTATTATAGCAATGCTCCATTGTCGGCTTGATCTGGCTTTTTTAAAGGTAGAGGATAGCACCAAGAGTCCAGATTCTTCCTGGAGCAGTACATGGAAACAGCCATTCTTCCTGTTTCTGTAGCGATGGATAGTTTATACGAGTTCCACTTGAGGTGAGGGTTGAGTTTAAGGCCAACTAGTCACTCAAGTCATGGGGACTTTCTGAGGGAGCATCCGTTCATTATGGCTGGTGGTAGTTCAAGGTCTCATCGGCAATGTTGGAATGTATCTAGTTTGGTCTTCGAGGCATTAGATAGAACCAGCCATCCCCCCCACTGAGATATTAAAGCTAAATCGCAGGAGAGATCATCTGTCAATCTCTAGTCACCTAGAATTTTGGAGGCGCATCCATATATCGTGATAGGACCACCATAGATATTCACAAATTATCATAGTATACTCTTAGGCAGATCATTTATGTAAAGTAAAAGGAGACTGGGGCTTGCTTGTTTGGACAAACTTTATTATTATTATTATTTTTATTACTATATCAGAGCATTCAATAGCTGGAGAGGTTAAAAAAACAATCGTTTGTACCACACCTTTCGAAATATCTAATGCTATGATCTTTGAGATATACTTGTTACCTCGAGTCTTACTGAAAAATGAGAGTTCAGGCATCAGCAGTGGTTCGGCCCTATCGAAATCCGTACTGCTCTCAAGAGCTTGATTCTGTTTAAATGATCAACAATATTCTTGTCCATTATAGCCACAAAAATCTTGCTAATGACTCAGAGAATACAGATGAGTCTATACTGAGAAATGATTGAACCTTCGCCCGCGTTCTAGAAAACCGAGCATAAGTTTGACACCGACTTGATAAGGATTTCTCTTCAAACAGCGGTTAAATAATTTCGCTAAGATTGGAGATAGTTCCAGGTTGATATTCTTAAGGACAATCGCTGTAATGTTGTTTAGGCAAGTGACTTTCGTAGGATCAATACTTATTAGGGTAATAAAATAATACTGTGCTCATTGAGAAGAGGAAATTTGGGGAGGAAGTGTCCAGTGTCTTCTAATGTTGGTTCAGAGGCAAAGGTCCTTCTGTGTCTCTCTGCGTCTCTCTCTCTTTTCTCTCTCTCTCTCTCTCTCTATATATATATATATATATATATATATATATATATATATATATATGTGTGAATATTACCAATTTGTAACTGGTAGGGATAATTCCAAGTATATCGCCCAAAGCCAAATTTTTTAGGGAATCTTAAACTTGTTTTTATGTCTACACTTGGAAATAAGTTCGTTTCTTTGATTTCTGTATTTGATCGCCGCAACTTTGTCTTGTATTCATAGACTGCATCTGTCTCGGAAGTTGTTAGGGGATATACACTTGAATTGTTGATTCTTTTATATGCGTGCTATCACATATATGGGTATATGTATTCATATATATATATATATATATATATATATATATATATATATATATGTGTGTGTGTGTGTGTGTTTGTGTGTGTGATTTTATATTGCATATCACGCACTTTTATGTTTTCTTATATGTAGTTGTATGTATGCTTTTCTTGCCGATAATAATTCTAAATCCATCTATAAATTTAAATTAACATATTTAGTATTATTATCTATACATCTATTTAATTATACTTTTTATTTTTTTATAATCTTTATTAAAAATTCCTTTAATTTATTTAACTTATTTCAAATAATTCTTTTACGTTTGATATTATTTTTTTTAATTAAGATCTTCTTTCTTAGACTAATTTAAAATTGTCTTGCTGTGTCCAGCCTAAAATAACGGCTCATATCTGTATAATCTGATGTACAAATTTCCACGCTGTAAGGAATAAAATTATTGTCCAGGTCATTATATTTCAGTATTTTTATTACTAACCCTTCATTTCTTTCTTCTTCAATTTCCCTTCTTTGATACCCCTTCTCTTCCCAACTCTTTCTATTTCATGTTTTAAAAAGAACTTTATCATCTGTTATTTGTATTTCTTCCTTTCCCTCTTTATTCTGTTCTCTCTCACTTCCCTCCCTCCTTAATATATCAGAAAATTTCGGTCTGAAGAGATGAAGATATCGAAATATTAACGAAATAAATTATAACATAAATGGATCTTTAAGGTTTTGTTCTTTACATATGTATGTATGTATATATATATATATATATATATATATATATATATATATATATATATATGAAGAAAAATATACGGAAAAAACAAACAAAAATCCTAATATGCAATTATGCTGTTTTAATATTAATATATTACGATTATTGCGACTTTTTCCTCTTCAGAATTCAGACCCAATTTCAAAGAAATTAGATGTCATGGTGTCGAGGAAATCCAAGAGAATGTGATGAGGTATCTGCTCGCTGTCCCAAAAGGAGGAGTTCCAGGAATGTTCCAGTCAATGGCAAAGACGTTGGATAAAGTGTGTTTCAAAACAATGAGACTGCTTCAAATGAGATTAAATACCGAATTGATATGCCTTATAGTTTTCTGTTTACAGTACTTGTCATGATCGTTTTTGATTACACCGCGTAATCAAAGATATATATATATATATATATATATATATATATATATATATGTAAGCAAATATATGGATATAGATCCGACAGTATGAAGAAAAATATACGGAAAAAACAAACAAAAATCCTTATATGCAATTATGCTGTTTTAATGTTAATATAATGTCAACGTCGGACGTTTCGGTCTAATAGGCCATCTTCAGGATATATTCATAAAACATAATTAACATTAGACCATATTCAATTCAACATGAAAAAGACGATGGACATAAGAGCAAGACCAATCCAAACAGATAACTGAAATCTTTTATAACGGCCGAAACATTGTAATAAATATGGCTATAAAGATGAGGACAATAGTCCGAATAATGTAAATAGTGTGAATAATGTTTTAGTCATACAAGTCTTACTAATTAACCCACAACTGGGGCGGGGGATAAAAAAAAGTGGACTTATACCTTTCCTAACAGTATTTGCGCGTAAGTGAATATAAAGAAAACAGCTTGAACTGGAACTAGCCTCTCGGATTAACAATTCCGAGACATTCCATTGCTTACCTTCCGTGATTGTTCGGGAACCGGTGTTTCTACGTGATATGGCCGTAAGCCCAGGACAGCGAGGATTGGGCACCTTCAGCCCAGATACGGCAGTAAGATAAGGAACAGACCAGCATCTTTAGTGATGGTATGAATATACGATTGTGTGAAGAAGAATATAAGTTTAATCTCTTCAAGTCGATTGTCAACCGTTATGTAATACGAAAATCTTACACCCTAATCCATCCCTCGTTGCAGTCTTACTCCAACTTCATTCAGTAAACGATTACCTTGAGATTCTCTTGGGCCTTTTTTAGATGGACAACTTCATCTATATTGTTTGATTAAACTATAGTCGGGTACTTACTCACGAGTGCTGTATCTAAAATCGCTCGATATCTTTAGTTGGATAGCTTTCACCATTTCAATAATAATTATAATAAAAGAATCAATCAAAAGAAAAACTTTGCTTTTTATTCTTAGAGATTTATTTGGATTCTTCTCTTGGTTTGTTATTGACTTGCAGTTTTCAGAAATTCTCTGCGGGGCAATTATTCTGATTATTGGTAGAGACATGGTGCGTAGCCAGTCAGAATCTCTTAAATTTTCTTTTAAGTATGGCAACTGCCTATCTTACTCCCCAAAATGGCGCCGTCTCAACCTCATTAGGTCACGAGTGTTTTAGCAGTATTTGTTCAACGACATATACTGTCAACGACGGAATTATTCCTACACCTATCAATTTTGAATATTTTAATCCATTTCTCAGAATATAATGCCTATATGGTGCCAGAATTTTTGTCTGTTAATAAGCGCAGAAAAAGGAATAAAAAAAACTCAATTTTCAGGACACTAAGTTAAATACAAAAAAAAAAAAATACAGGCGAATTATGCAAAATAGAAGACAAAATTCTTTCTACAGTAGAAAAATCGTTTTAAATTGATTCGTGTAACTACAAGTATTAGGTTGGTGCAAAAATAATGTCGTTTTTTGACGTATTTTCTAACGTCAAAAACGACATTATTCTTGCACCAACCTAATAATTTAGAAATTATTTTATCGATGAAGATTTCTAGACTATTTTTTCAGTAAAATATTTGTGATAATTCCAGCAAAGAACATCACCTGTTGCATAGAATATAACCATTGCTATTCTTACATTAACAGCACGATGGAGAAGACAAAGGAACTTAGCGTTGACGAGAGACAGATAATTATTAACTTCCACAAGTCGGGATATAGTTATAGTACTATTTCAAACCAGTTAGCTATCCCTAGATCTACGGTACAGTCTGTTATAAAGAAGTTTAAACAGTTTGGCACGACAGAGAATTTGCCTTGGCATCGAAGATAAGCCCAATTGTCACCGAGAACTGCACGAAAACTGTGTCGCGAGGTTAATATAAACCCAAATCTTGCTTTTAAAGACTTCGCCAAAAGTTTGGATATGATGTGTATCAGCGTAATTATTCGCACAATACAAAGTTGTTTAAATAGAAATGGGTTGTATGGAAACTGACCACAACGAACCCCACTTTAGGAACCATGGTCACATTTTTGCTCAATTTAATTTTGCGAAAACGTTCTTGGACAAATTGCTTTTGGGAAAAGTACTATGGAGTGATGAAACAAAATTGAGCTTTTTGGACGTAATGTTGTACAGAAGATTTGGAACAAAAAAGGTGAAGCGCCACCCCCCAAAGAACATAGTGGCAACATTAGTATATGGAGGCGACACTATGATGTTTTACGGTTGTTTTAGCTCAAGGGGGACTGGATAATTAATTGCAATAAGAGGAATAATGACATCGGCGAACTACATATCAACATTTTGGATGAAAATCTACAATTACCAGTTCAAAATTTCTAACAAGATATTGATCCCAAACATACGTCTAAATTAGCGATTGCGTGCCTTCAGAAAAAGAAAAATACAGTTCTGCCATGTCCTTCAATGAGTCCTGACTTGAATCCAATTGAAAATCTATGGCAAGAATTGAAAGTTCGGATAAATCGTGGGCCACCAAAAAAAAAAAAAAAAAAAAAAAAAAAACCTCAGGAATTAGAACGTGTAAACATTGAAGAATGGAAAAAAATCCCAGAAAAGAGTTGTTCAAATCTCATCAAATACTTTAGAAAATGATTGCAGCAAGTTATAAATTGGAGAGGCCATGCTATTGATTTTTAATATTGTGAAAATTGTTAATTTTTTCTATTTTTTATACTGTGTGAATAATTTTGTTTTTCCTGTTTTGCATAATTCGACTGTTATATTTGTTGTTTTTATCCTGTTATTCTGAAAGTTAAGTTTCATATTCCCTTTCTTGCGCTGATTAACATATACAAAACCTGGCATCGCACGGCCATTAGTTTCTGAGAAATGAATAAAAATATTCAAAATTGATGGCTGTATGAATAATTTCGTCGTTGACTGTATATGTCGTTGAACAAATACTGCTAAAACACTCGTGATCTAATGAGGTTGAGACGGCGCCATTTTGGGGAGGAAGATAGGCAGTTGCCATACTTAAAAGAAAATTTAAGAGATTCTGACTGGCTACGCACCATGTCTCTACCAATAATCAGAATAATTGCCCCGCAGAGAATTTCTGAAAACTGCAAGTCAATAACAAAGCAAGAGAAGAATCCAAATAAATCTCTAAGAATAAAAAGCAAAGTTTTTCTTTTGATTGATTTTTTTATTATAATTATTATTGAAATGGTGAAAGCTATCCATCTAAAGATATCGAGCGATTTTAGATGCAGCACTCGTGAGTAAGTACCCGACTATAGTTTAATATAGATGAAGTTGTCCATCTAAAAAAGGCCCAAGAGAATCTCAAGGTAATCGTTTACTGAATGAAGTTGGAGTAAGACTGCAACGAGGGATGGATTAGGGTGTAAGATTTTCGTATTAGATAACGGTTGACAATCGACTTGAAGAGGTTAAACTTATAGTCTTCTTCACACAATCGTATATTCATACCATCACTAAAGATGCTGGTCTGTTCCTTATCTTACTGCCGTATCTGGGCTGAAGGTGCCCAATCCTCGCTGTCCTGGGCTTACGGCCATATCACGTAGAAACACCGGTTCCCGAACAATCACGGAAGGTAAGCAATGGAATGTCTCGGAATTGTTAATCCGAGAGGCTAGTTCCAGTTCAAGCTGTTTTCTTTATATTCACTTACGCGCAAATACTGTTAGGAAAGGTATAAGTCCATATTTTTTTTTATCCCCCGCCCCAGTTGTGGGTTAATTAGTAAGACTTGTATGACTAAAACATTATTCACACTATTTACATTATTCGGACTATTGTCCTCATCTTTATAGCCATATTTATTACAATGTTTCGGCCGTTGTACACTCCGATTTATAATACCCAGAAATTGTCGACACCTCATTTGAATATCAGAACACTTATAACTTGTTTGTACTATAAGGCTCTGTGTGTATGCACATGTCTATTCATATATGAATGTATAGATAAGTAGCCGAATAGTTAAATGTTTACTTTCAGGCTATAAGTCCCGGGTTTGAATTTCATTATGGTCGATTTGTCAGAGAGGCGTCTTTTAGATAACATTTCCCGAAAGAGCCAATCTCAGCACATGGTACCTTTGAAAAACGCGTGAAAACGATGCCAAGGTTTAACCTAATGTCTTTGGTTGACTGATTTGATTTTGTTTTTTAATGCTTAGCGACCTTTTGGAGCTTATTTAAAACCACTAAATATATTTAAATTTAAAGATTTTTTTTAGATAATAATGATTTGCTGATACAAGTCCTACTAATTAACCCATAGCTGGAGGATAGAAGATGTGGATTCATACCTTTCCCCAATGTATTGGCGCGTAAGTGAATATAACAAACCCGACTTGAATTCGAACTTACCTCTCCGATTTTTAATTCGGAGCCGTTATCCATTACACCATACGTACATACAAGCTCACAACAATAGGTATTCCCAAGCGATCACCCATCTCGGTACTGACCAGATGCGACGTTGCTGAACTTCAGTGATCTTACGAGAACAGGTGTTTCAAGGTGATTTGACCGTAAGACCAAGATTTGGGATGAAATTGTACTGATGGAACTTTTCGGAAACCTTCGATGGTTGTTCTAGCAGGAAGTCACAAGTCATCGTGACCGAGAATTTGAGCGTAGTACCCTTGTTCAAAAAATGATCACGCTACGTTACACGCTCTCTCCCAGAAACTTTAAGGTCCTTTCAGCATCGTGGCAATAAAACACAGGCAAGCTCTGTGTCTTGAGCAGGTATCTGTGATATGAATTTGCGAGCCACCAATGGCAGACTGGCGTAATCGGATACATGTAGTAGCTGGCCTTTATATGTATGCACGGGTACACAGCAAACCATCGATCGAGCTAGGCCCTTTATCTTTCATTAAGGTATCCAAATAGAGGGAAACCTTACATGTAACCCTGCATCTTGAAAGGATTCAATGGCGACGACTGGTTCTTTTTTTTATATGATGTTCTTGTTTTATGAGTGGGATTGACGCAGTGCAATATCTTTCTCAACTTTAAAACTTTCATGCATAATCTTGATATCGGGTGATCTTTACTGTATGATGCACAATCTTTGCTTGATATCGCAATATCTCTTTCATAACATGTGCAGTCATTGCTTGATATCATGAGATATTTATCTTAAGATGAAAAGTCATTGCTTTATATTGTAACATATTTATCGTAAGATGCAGTCATTGCTTGATATCATAAGATCTTTATCGCAAGAGGTACAATATTTGCTTGATACCGTAACATCTTTATCGCAAAATGCAGTTATTGATTGATAATATACGATCTTTCTTGTAAGATGTACAATCTTTGCTTGATATTATAAGATCTTTATCGTAAGATGTAAATTAATTGCTTGACGTCGTAACAACTTTATCGCAAGATACAGTTATTGCTTGATATTATAAGATCTTTCTCGTAAGATGTACAAACTGTGGTTGATATTAAAAGATCGTGAGATGCAATGTCATTGTTTGATATCGTAAGATATTTATCGTAAGATGTATAATCATTGATTGATATCGTAAGATCTAGAATGCTGAATGGATGGCTGTAGCCGAAAAAGATAATGATATCTAATGAAGCGTTGTGAAGTTGGTTTTAAAAATTTGCCCAGGTTATAGAGCCATATCTGCTCCAAGCTAAAATCAGACATACAATTATATATTTTCGTCATACTCTACAACAAGTTAGCAGACATTATTACCATCATTTTGTATGTATATATGCATGTGTGTATTGACGTCTTGCCTCGTATTCAGGACTTTATTGTACCTACCATGAAGCATATCTTCGAATCGTACTATTGTTGATGAATCTAATAGGTGACATCTTGATAATATCGGCCTTGGGAAGAAGTTCCAAGCATGCTGTACTGTTGCGAAATGTTTGGGCTGAAACTGGGTAGAGGAAAATCTTAGGAAAGGCTTCGATCGTTGTGCTAGCACAATGCGAGAAGTCATCGTGACCAAGTCTTTGAGTGTACTGGACTTCTTCAACTAATAATCACGTTGGTTTATGTTTTAACATAATCTGTCACTAGGTTTAATTGCGAGTAATGATCAGATAATTTCCACATGGATTAGCTAGCAGATAAGTGAATTCGAAATAAAAGCAGTTCAAGATTATGCCTGTTGCAAGTTATGGTTCACAGATATGAACCTTGAAATTTTCGATAGGGTTAATCTTATTTAGGCAAAGGTCATGAACTGGTTTCACATTTTCTCTCTCTGATTGATTACTTGCAGGCATTTTTTTTTAATCTTACTGAATTTTCGATGAATATTTTTAAATACATTATTTTTAAAGATTTAAATTTAAATTAATTATTCAAATTAATTTTGATTATTATTTTTTTAGATGAAAGAACGAAAATGAAACCGAAATTTTCATGGTGATGTTTCTTTTTTTCTGCGATACAGATAAACAGCAAAAGAAACTATATATTGAACCAGCTTTTCAACGTCACATGAATAGTTTAATTTAATGCTTTACCGTGGGCAGAGACTTGAATTTTAAAAAGTACTAGCAGCATCGCCCGACGTTGCCCGTACTTGATTCAAAAATCGTACGACTCATACAG
This sequence comes from Acanthosepion lycidas, assembly GCA_963932145.1. NCBI lineage: Eukaryota > Metazoa > Mollusca > Cephalopoda > Sepiida > Sepiidae > Acanthosepion > Acanthosepion lycidas. Next base: position 21,662,551 of record OZ010593.1, read on the forward strand.
CAATCGCTAACACTTGACTTAAAATATTTTTGCCCTTCCTTGGCTTTAAAGGAGTGCCCTTTGCCGTGCTGATGTTGCCATATGCCTTACTTCTTGCCTATCTCACACTGCGAATTTTTTCTAAGCTCTATACTAAACATCAAATCTATTACGAAAAAAGAACTAAACAAAATGAACCCAAAACGATCAGCTTTAAAAAAGGATTCGTAACCGAATGAAAAAAGAATGTTAACAACAAATACTTTTTCACACCCAACCCAGTTTTGCGGAATCAGAATCGACGTTGAGTTTAAGCAAGCGAATGAGCCAATTGGAGTAAAGTGCCATGCAGATTTAATTTTTTCCCACTTGTGACGAATGCAGCTATCGATTTTTTTTCCATGATAGCATGCTAGTTAACATTAGTGTCAGTCATCTGTTGGCTCTCACGCTGGCCAATAGAATCTTCCTGCCTATTCGTGGAAGCCAGCTATAGGCTCTCACTCTGGCCAGTAGAAAATGGCCGCAAACTACATGAAAACTGCCGTAGAAGCATGAAAAAATCGATTATTTCCACTAACGATGGGAGTTGGGAAATGCAAAGTCGGTCTTGGCTTTCCCGCTAAGTTGGAGCATATGCATGTAAATTTTGGTGCAAATCCGTCGCAAATTGCGTCCGTGCATTCGTTACACACGCACACACACACACACACACACACACACACACACACACACATCCTGCCTTTTATATATATATATACATATATATATATATATATATATATATATATATATATATGCTTCAAAGCCTCCCTGTCGGTTCTTGATTGGACCTTCGGTTTGTTCAGGAATTTAAGAGTCCCTAAGTCTTTCCATATTCTAAGCCCTGGAAACTCTCCTGCCTGCCGTTTGACCTGGGTTTTGCATGAGACTTTCGTATTCTCGATGGAGCCTTGACTCTTCTGATTGCAATCTGGTCCTCTAATATATATATATATATATATATATATATATATATATATATATATATATATATATATATATATGCAATCTGGTCCTCTGAAATATATATGTATCTATCTATCTATCTATCTATCTATCTATCTATATATATATATATGTATATGTATGTTATGTGCATCGGTATGTTTTGGGGGCAAAATGCTAAAAAAAATGCCATTGTAGAATTGATCCGAACGTGGCTTGACAGCTGTGCCCCGACACACCTTTGCTTATTGATTGAATCACGTGCAAAACAAATGAACACTCGAGAACAATAGTGTTTACTTGGAGCTGAACAGAATTGAAAGCATTTATCAATAAGAATCAATGATTTTTTTCCCCCTGTTGCATCGTTCACCCTTCATCCCCACCATCATTTGCTTCTATCCATCGATCCAGTTAACAACAATCAAAACAAGGGAGACAATATTCAAATGTTACCACATTTTGATATAGACCATTTTTTAAACTTTGTTATCAACTAGATACTTGCAACTTGAAAGCTGTGTGTTCGGCGAATATCAAATTATTTCATGAAGAAATCCGAACAATACGTTATAGAAGATTGAAATTTCTCGTTTTTTTTTGTTTCCTGTTTTCTCTCAGCTGTTCGTTGCCAAGGTTTTACTTTAGCAATTTTATACGTTTCTCACACTTTTATCTTCATATTGCTTCTTTTTTTTTTTTTAATAGCACAGCCATACAACATGAAATTAGTTCTCTTCCTGTCCGTAGACATTACGGTTTTCTCTTTTATTTTATTTTTGATGGTCCGCCATCAAGACACATATAGAGTTCATCTTCTACAGGATTCTTTTTTCCGCTACTTGAAGTTACGCGTTACGCGTCTGTCTGAATCTTTAGACGTCACAAGGAACGTTATATTCAATTCTATATTAGAATTGTTTTTTGAGAGTCCGTAACATGGTCAATTGTTAGGCCATATAAGTTGTGTTTTTGCTCGAATATTTACATAGACAGGTCAATGATGCATTGTGGGTAGTCTATTGCATTTTTGTAACGGTCATTTTGGTGAGCTGCAACGATTACATTTCGAATTATTTTAGGGGCTATTGAGTGGAAATAATAAACAGTTTTGTTTTAATTAACTTATTTAAATTATTATTGATTATTTTATTAGTTATTATTCTACTTATTTGCATTTATGTGTGCATTCATGGTTCGTTAATTTGCTTATTATTTATTTATATTATTTACTTATTTGAAAGCTCGGATTTATTTATTTTAATTATTTTTGTTTTTATTTTAGTTACTTATTTTTGTTCGTTTATATGTTTATGTGCTTGTGTGTATATTCGTTCCTTTATATATATATATATATATATATATATATATATATATATATATGAAGGAAAAAATCGCTTGAAGATGGAACAGAGCTTACTTTAATTCAATTTAATTCAAATAATTGTATTGAAGTTTTCGGCTCTTGTTTTGAAACATGAGAAATCTTATGTAGCGTGTTGGAATCATATTTTTAAATAAATAATTATATATATATATAAAAGTGAAGTCGACAGTCAGAGGCGTCAGGCTGTTTCATGCTTGGCACAATCGTCACGTCGACCAATTGCATCTAGCATGAAACAGCCTGTCGCCTCTGGGTGTTGACTTCAATGTTCACTTTATATTTATATTTACATACGCTCTGTCCCTGATATTGAGCACTATATCCCATAAATATAGCACACCTTAATACTATATTTCTTCATATATATATATATATATATATATATATATATATATATATATATATATATATATATATATATATATATTAATAAAAAGAAAGAACAGTAAGATATATAATCCGGTGTTCTTATAGATATTTTTATTTTTACAAAATAGTGCTCAATGTAAATTTACAGAGCATTAATATTATAAGTTAATAGACTTAAAATATGGTTTTTCGCTACACAGTTCCAACCATGTTTCAAAAATGGAAGCTAAAAGCCCCTAATTTAATTTTGTACTTAAATTAAAGACATTAGTTCCATTTCATCCTCAAGCAAATTTTGGAGTAACTTTAAAAATTACTGGGTTTTAAATACACAGCTAAAACAAAATTCATGTTTCCAAGGTTACAGATAAATCTATTTTGCTAGACTAGGGGTGTCTGGGTGTTCAATATGTCTATATTTTAATGTATCAGTTATTGTTACGTTTTGGTAGTGGGTAGGGATGTATTTTTCAATGAAATCTAACATCCGTTAAAAGCGTGTCGTCTGGATTTTTTTTCTTATATATATATATATATATATATATATATATATATATATATATATATATATATATATATATATATATTCTAATCTCAGTCCGTCTTTCTACAAGTGACACCTTGATCCGACAATTTTGGCTACAACTTCCGAGCCGACGCGATACATCATTTCCTTCCCCAACCTATAACTCTCTTCATCTACTTTTACAAGTTCACTTCCCCCACGACTCACACTAGTAATAATAGACCTGCTTAACGATTTTACATCGATCAAAATTTTAAATTTTATTTTGATTTCATAAAAAATTCGCCCATTAAGGAATCAGACAGAGATCAATTTTGCTAACGATATCCACTGGAAAATACCCCATCTACACCTGTCGGTGAGTAATTCTCATTTCTATATTTATTCCTTGTTCCATTGATGAAGGACACAGACGTGTTCAAAAATTCCGAACTTAAAACCTTTGTCCCAGTGCTTCATTTCTGTCTGTGGTTTATAATTAATATCTAATAAATTTTTATCATACTGATTATATTGGTACCTTTTTCTTTGTTCTTGTTTTATTAACTAACCTATCTATTACATATACATATACATACATATATATATATATATATATATATATATATATATATATATATATATATATATATATATATATATAATGTGCGTGTGTGTGTGTGCAGGTATGTAGAAAAATATGAAAGAACACGTTTTGTTTTTATTTTAAAAAACAGTGCTCCATACAGAAGTAGAGCTTAGATTATAATTATTTTTTATTTTATTTATTTATTCATTTTTTAAATATGATTCCTTCGCCAAAAAATAATCATAATATATATATATATATATATATATATATATATATATATATATATATATATATATATATATATATATAATAATAGGAGATTAAAATTAAAACATGTTGAAATGTATGTGTGTATGTTTTTAGAGTTATAGGAATGTTTTATTTTCTGAACACAGTCAGCACATTGTGGCCGTGTTCGTAGTTAATATTATTAAGTGTTGGGCTTTTCTTTTTTGTTATTAAGGCTTCCATTATTTTTAATCTTTTTTACATGTGGATGAGGTTATTATGATTGTATTTTCTACATATATCTCTATTTTCTGCCTATACCTTTAAGACATATACACATCCCATACATCTAATTTAGCAGAAATTACATCATCCATGATAATGGCTAAAAGTATTGCCGAAAGTGCTCGGAATTATAGAACATTTGGACAGTTTCTACACACCCTGAGTCCAGTAAAGAAATGACTTGTTCGAACGCAAGAAAAATTGAATAAAAAGCTTCATCATAGTACCTAGTTAATAATTAGTTGCACCTCGACTGATGAGAACCAAAAATGGCTTAGTTGTCACCAGT
>OZ010593.1:21672171-21739671 GCA_963932145.1 Acanthosepion lycidas
CAAAATTAATTTCGGGGCTTTTAGCTTCCATTTTTGAAACATGGTTAGAACTGTGTAGCGAAAAAAACATATTTTAAGTCAATTTATTTATAATATATATATATATATATATATATATATATATATATATATATATATATATTAATAATAATAATAAATAATAAATTTGTTCCTCACCGAAAGCACAACTCTGTATATACAAACTGTATATAAAAGATTTACACAAAAGACCTACGTAGATAGCGAATCTAATCATTGTCCTTATTATACCGAAAACTCTTGCACAAAAAAGTGCAATATAGATTAACCCCAGCAATAAGGAAATAATTGATGAAGCTAAATTTAAATTATTTAAAAGCTTAGCACAAAGAAAAACTCAATAAATACAGAATACTTTGAAATAAAACATGGGAGGTAAAAATATAAAAAAAACACCGCGACGTGTTAGGATCTACCGCTTCTCCTTATAGACGCAACGTAAAAAATAATATCGGTTAAATTTTTCTTAATAGATAAATACATAAAATCTGAGCAACATCAAAGAAGATTTTAACCAAAATAACATCAAGACAAGCTACAGCTGATTTAAAATATCGAAAAATCCATATCCCATCATAATAATATTTTAATTTGTAATTATATTAGAATCTTGAATAAGTTCTTGCTGATTTCTCATGAAAAGTAATATTTTATGTACGAAAATTAGTAAGAAACATGTCATTGAATGTATTGTTCATCGCTAGCCACTACGTTTTCTCATCATCCTGGCAGCATTTGAATTCTACATTGAAAAAACGAAACGTCTTTTGCGGCTAACCACGGGTCGACCCATTTTTTGGTATCTTCATAAGAATAATAGTGCTGCTCAGCCAGGTCATGTGCCATTAATCGAAAGATGTGAGAATCAGACGGGGCAATGTCTGGTGAATTCGGCGACTTCCTATTTAAACGTTTTCAAGTATGTTTTCACCGGTTTTTCAACATATGGCCTAGCGTTGTCATGTTGCTTGTTTAACAGCCGTTTTTTCTTCAATGCTCGGCTCAAACGCATCAATTGTAGACGATAGCAATCTCCCGTGATGGTTTTGGTCGGTTTGAGAGGCTGATAATAAACTACACCCAACTGAAGCAGCTGTTCCCACTTGACAAGTGGCTTTTTGACGTCTCTCGGCTTCAACTCGTACGGCAACCAATGTCCTTGCTTTTCAAAGACATTCCTAATGCTTTCAAACGTTTCGAAACTATTGTGCGATCAACTCCTAACGATTCTGTAAGTTCAGCTTGCGCCTGACACGAGTCTTCATGAAGTAATGCCTCCACTTTTTTCGTCTTCAAACTTTTTCGGTGCGCCATAGAGTTCTTTATATTCAACATCAAAAACGATAGAGCGTGATCGCCGTAAGTCTCAACAAGAATTCTGTGGGCTTCAGATGCAGATTTAAAAAAAAAATAAAGTAATGCAGTAAAATTCCCCGCAAATACACTTTCTTTGGCGCGAAATCCGACATGTTTAACATTATGAAAAACAAATTTGTTTACAATTCGGCGAAGTTACTTACACTGAATTTTAAGCTTGCTTATATAACAACCTTATAGATGGATGCATTACCATCTGAACTTAGATGCACACAGTTCTGGGAACGGTATCTGTTGGAAAACAGCGGTAACTTATTCAAGGTCCTAATATAACCAGTAAAAATAAGAGTAATAACGAAAATTATAGTAATAACGAAGATAAATAATAAAAAATATAACTGCCGAAACAATATGATCTGTCCCTGAATCAGTTAATGTTTGACTAAGAATATTGTATATCGGGCTAACTTACAATCTGATAAAAATATAAAATTTTACAATCGGTTCAATTGAAACTGTTTGCAAAGATTGTTTTAATAATCACAAACTAAGTTTAAGTAGCGATAAGTTGAAAAACAACACCTGTTTCTCCAAATGTTACTGTCAATTAAAGTATGCTGATAATAGACCGACAGTTACATAATAGAAATAACTAAATTTTAAAATCGTAAAGGCGGAAGATGTAACCGATGCCATGGAGAAAAATCAACTATTTACAAAAATTTAAATAATCCTAATAACAAAACAAATAAATTAATTGTCAAATATATTGCACCCAATGGACAATGGAAACCAGATTTTAGTACATAAGTATATTATATGTTAATGAATTCTACAAATTTATATTACTCTGAGGAGAGGTGTTTTCACGAAACTTGTAGACGAAACGTTTTTTTTTTACCTTTCTTTATCTACAGGTTGTAAATCCCTATTTTATCTATGACGGACTCTTGTAGGTAGTTACTTTTCAATCAGTCTGTATAAACAATGATAACTTCTATTTATGCAAACATACATATGTGAACACAGAGGCATATAGACGCTTTCTCGTTCACAGATATCTGCATGGAAAAATAACTGAAATGATTAATGTCGATGAAAACATTAAGAGGAAAACGACTAAATTAAATATGTCTGGTCTGAGAGCTACTGATAAAAATGTCTGCATTTGACTTAGCAAAATAAAGTTATGGTAAACTGAAATCAATATTGTGGGAGAAATAGGGGGAAAAATTCTATAGTTATGGATGGTCGTTTCCATAAACGCTGTTCTCAGTATTTGCTGCCTTCATATAGACACTAGAAGAAATGAAAAAAAAAAATTTTTTTTTTTTTTTTTTTATGTGCCCTATCTCTTCAGGATGTAAGCGATCAAGGTCCTCCACTTCTTCCTGACCCTTGTAGCTCTCAATAAGTTTTGTTTTTTTGCTATTTCTTCCAGTGCCTGTTCTGCCATCCACTTGCTTAAACCCGATGAGTATGCCACGCGTTGCCTTCCCTTGTCCTTTTTTCCTCTATCCGTCCTTTGAGTATCAAATTTTCCAAGCCCTTCTTTCTCATTACGTGCCCCAGAAATTACAGCTGCTCATTCCTAAAGCTATTAGGTTGGTGCAAAAATAATGACGTAATAATGTCGTTTTTTGACGTTAAAAAATACGTCAAAAAACGACATTATTACGTCATTATTTTTGCACCAATCTAATATAATTAATACTGAATGTTTATAAACCTATACTAGTAATGGCATATCTTTCTGTGCCGTGTCCCTTCAGCATGTAGGTGATCATGGCTCTCCACTTCTTTCTGTCCCTTGTAGCTCTCAATAAGTTTTGTCTTTTTTGCTATTTCTCCCAGAACCTGATCTGCCATCCGCTTGCTTAAACCCGTTATGTCACGCGTTGCTTTCCCACGTACTCTTTCTCTCTATCTCCCCTGTGAGTATCAGATTTTCCAAGTCAGCTGCCTCTTCCAGAGGTTAAGCATACGTTTCCTCTTTGTTTGCATCTTCCCCAAAACGTCATCGTTCCTCACATGTTCGGACCATGGTATCCTTAGCATTGGAACTTTAAGTAAACATAATGACGGAGAATTATTTCGTGGGTAAATATTTTGAATTTGCCCCATTTGCAGCCTTGATAAGCCCGTTAAGTATGTCAAGTGTTGCTTACACATGTCCCTCTTTTTCTCTATCCGCCTTGTGAGTACCAGATTTTCTAAGCCTTCCTTTCTGATTTCATGCCCCAGAAATTACAGCTGCTTATTCCTAAACCTATAATTAATACTGAATGCTTATAATCCTATAATAGCAATGACTTATATCTTTATCTTTTCTGTGCCGTGTCCCTTCATCGTGTAGGCAGTCATGGCTCTCCACTTCTTCCTGTCCATTGTAGCTTCCAATAAGTTTTCTCTTTTTGCTATTTCTCCCAGGCCCTGTTCTATCATCCACTTGCTTAAACCCGTTAAGTATGTCAAAAGTTGTCCCTCTTTCTCTCTATCTGCCCTGTGAGTGTCAGATTTTCCAAGTCCTCCTTTCTCATTACGTGTCCCAGAAATTTCAGTTGCCTCTTCCTGATGTCAATTATAAGTTTCCCTTTTGTTTGCATCTTCTCCAAAACCTCATCGTTGCTGACATGTTCTGTCTATGGTATTCGTAAGCATTAGAACTTTAAGTAAACATAATGATGGAGAATTATTTCGTGGGTAAATATTTTGAATTTGCCCCATTTGCTTATTTCTGCTGGAAATCTTCAAGTGATTTGGATTTTGATATTTGATAGTTATTTGTTTGTGATTCTTTAGCGCCTGGGCGTCCTGGGTATGGAGGAAAACTACATCCGGTAGGAAGACCCCTGATCAGGAGCTTTTGAGGCGCGTTGAACCGCATCTTAATTGCTGTTGTTACCTGGTCCACTCTGACCCGGATTTGTGCCACATGTTAGGATCCCAGCTATGGGAAAATAATGAAACCCCAAACTAGGGTCTAAACACTATCAAAGTATAAAAATATATTTTATAGAAAAAAAAAAAAAATCTTCCAGCAATAGATAATAAAAAAACAACAGCAATAGAAAAGAATTAACACACCTGGCAAGAAAATTATTTTTTGGTCCATAATAAATTACCCATAAGGTGTTGATATGCCGTTAAACAAAGTAAACCGAACTAAAACAAACTGTAAGATAGACTGTAGGATTATCTTATTTAAGGGTTAAGAGATTTATTTGCTTTAAATTATAGCGTAAATTATTTTCTAGAAACTCTAAATTATTATGTATTCTGCTAAGCAAAAAGGTATGTCGAACTGGCATGAATTCTCTAACCTCGTTTGTGGCAGTGAATGTGGAACAATTTCATTACAGATGAAAATGAGGCTTAAAGTAACAGATGTGCTTCTACTGAATTCAGAGAATATCATAAGCAAAAAATGCATGTAACTTGTAAGTTCTATGGAAAATAGCAAATACAAATAAACTTATACCAACAATAAGATAGCAACTATCAAAATATTCTGGGAAATATAATGAGTACAGAGGACTTAGAGAATTAAACACTCTCAGGACATATCAAGCATCAAGTAAAGTACAGGTTGATCCGAAAGTCTTGTTACCCTTACATAATATAATTTTCGATTTCAACGCTCTTTAGTATGACCGGATTAAGAGCATATGGGCCCTACTCACTTAAAGGATTTTGGAGCCCCCATATATTTGAGAGTTAAGTATTATCAAGGAGAGAGATTCACATGAACGATGCCAGAATACCCATCAGTTGAAGGACGCTGTTCGGAGAGCCTTTGCAACAATCAACAAAGCAGAGCTTCGTATAATATCACACGGGACATGGCACCACGCAAATAATGGTATTCATAGAGATTTTCTCGTTGTGTGACATTGTCACTGAAAGTGAATAAACTGAATCCAGTATATGTGCTTTTTATTACTGTATTACTTGTTATTCTATACATTTTGTTAGGGTGACAAGACTTTCGGACCACCTTCCACAACAAAGTAGATCCCTTATTAATTTTTATGCAGTTTGGAATAGAGGGCTTCTCGGTGTATGACAGCGTCAAAGAAAGTGAGTGAACCAAATCCAGTACAGGTGCTTTGTATTACTGTATTTTTCTATTGTTCTCATTACTTTTTGGTAGTGGGTGATAAGACTTTCGGACCGGTTTGTGCAATGAAGTTACATAATAAAATCTCGATGTGTGAAAATCCTGATCGCTTACTTGGGATATGTTATATGAAAGTATATTTGATTTGATACCTCCTGACGAGTTGATGGAACAATCAATCAATATATATGTAGGATTAATACAAATATAAAATTTGTCACTTAGCTTATTGATTTTATACACACACGCACACACACACACACACACACACATATATATATGTATATATATATATATATATATATTTGTACTGGAACAAGGTTTAGGGTGTCTCATTAATCGATACTACTGTCAATTCGATCTTGTCCAGCTGCCTTAGCTTGCCAGGCATATGTATTCTGCACAAAATAGCACAAACTTGGTTAAGCGTCAATCAGTCGACCTTAATCTCAAGAGATTTCTCCCGCAACAACCTGTTTTCTACCCAGAACAGAAATAACAAACTTTAACCAGAGATCGACAAACGATTTGGGCCCAATGCGGATATCGCAATGACGATTTCCCCTGGTTTGCGTCAATAGATAACACTTTTTGAGGTTTCCAAGTTTATGCAAATGTCATAAGACGAATAGAAAACAAAAATAGTGAATATTTTGAGATGGTAAAAAATAAAAACAACGAAAAGCATTTCGTTTTTTGCTATCATTGTTTCTTTGTCACATCACTGCTGCTGTTCAAGTGGAACTTAAAAGGCAAAAAATAAATTCTTCATCATATATTTTTAATCATACTTCATATTTAATAACTTCTTAATAACCATAAAATGAATTGGTGGTTTTGGTTTGTTTGGTTTATTTTGTTTTATGGCATATCAACCTCAATGGGTCATTTAATGCCGACAACATTTTTAGGATAGATTCGTATGAATAGAATATTTATTCTTTGGTTTAGATTGGTTTTGCTTATTTTGTTTTAGAGCATATCAACCTCAATGGGTCATTTAATGCCGACAACATTTTTAGGATAGATTCGTTTGAATAGAATATGTATTCTTTGGTTTAGATTGGTTTGGTTTATTTTGTTTTATGATATATCAACCTCACTGGGTCATTTAATGCCGACAACATTTTTAGGATAGATTCGTATGAATAGAATATTTATTCTTTGGTTTAGATTAGTTTGGTTTATTTTGTTTTATGGCATATCAACCTCAATGGGTCATTTAATGCCGACATCATTTTTAGTATAGATTCGTATGAATAGAATATGTATTCTTTGGTTTAGATTGGTTTGGTTTGGTTTATTTTGTTTTATGGCATATCAACCTCACTGGGTCATTTAATGCCGACAACATTTTAGGATAGATTCGTATGAATAGAATATTTATTCTTTGGTTTAGATTAGTTTGGTTTATTTTGTTTTATGGCATATCAACCTCAATGGGTCATTTAATGCCGACAACATTTTTAGGAGAGATTCGTATGAATAGAATATGTATTCTTTGGTTTAGATTGGTTTGGTTTATTTTGTTTTACGGCATATCACCCTCAATGGGTCATTTAATGCCGACAACATTTTTAGGATAGATTCATATGAATAGAATATTTATTCTTTGGTTTAGATTGGTTTGGTTTATTTCGTTTTATGGCATATCAACCTCACTGGGTCATTTAATGCCGACAGCATTTTAGGATAGATTGGTATGAATAGAATATTTATTCTTTGGTTTAGATTAGTTTGGTTTATTTTGTTTTATGGCATATCAACCTCACTGGGTCATTTAATGCCGACAACATTTTAGGATAGATTCGTATGAATAGAATATTTATTCTTTGGTTTAGATTAGTTTGGTTTATTTTGTTTTATGGCATATCAACCTCAATGGGTCATTTAATGCCGACAACATTTTTAGGATAGATTCGTATGAATAGAATATGTATTCTTTGGTTTAGATTGGTTTTGTTTATTTTGTTTTATGGCATATCAACCTCACTGGGTCATTTAATGCCGACAACATTTTAGGATAGATTCGTATGAATAGAATATGTTTTCTTTGGTTTAGATTGGTTTGGTTTATTTTGTTTTACGGCATATCAACCTCAATGGGTCATTTAATGCCGACAACATTTTTAGGATAGATTCATATGAATAGAATATTTATTCTTTGGTTTAGATTAGTTTGGTTTATTTCGTTTTATGGCATATCAACCTCACTGGGTCATTTAATGCCGACAGCATTTTAGGATAGATTGGTATGAATAGAATATTTATTCTTTGGTTTAGATTAGTTTGGTTTATTTTGTTTTATGGCATATCAACCTCACTGGGTCATTTAATGCCGACAACATTTTAGGATAGATTCGTATGAATAGAATATTTATTCTTTGGTTTAGATTAGTTTGGTTTATTTTGTTTTATGGCATATCAACCTCAATGGGTCATTTAATGCCGACAACATTTTTAGGATAGATTCGTATGAATAGAATATGTATTCTTTGGTTTAGATTGGTTTTGTTTATTTTGTTTTATGGCATATCAACCTCACTGGGTCATTTAATGCCGACAACATTTTAGGATAGATTCGTATGAATAGAATATGTTTTCTTTGGTTTAGATTGGTTTGGTTTATTTTGTTTTACGGCATATCAACCTCAATGTGTTATTTAATGGCGACAAAGTTTTTATTGCTGGTAATACTTTGTTTTGTCAAAAATCTATTTTTGGTAATATTTTTTAACATCAAAAATTTATTGCTGGTAATATTTGTTTTCCTTCAAAAACTTATTGTTGGTAATATTTCTTTTTCTTCAAAAATTTATTCCTGATAATAATCTTTTTTTAATTTTTTTTTTTTACCAAGTATTTCTGGTTCAGGGTGAACCTGGGAACACCAGAAATTAAGAGGTGGTTCTACACTCCTCAAAAACTGATCATACGAGGCCTTCCTGCTAGATGTAGTTTATCGTCTTACCCAGGACGCGCATGTAGTTTATCGTCATACCCAGGATGGTTATATATATATATATATATATATATATATATATATATATATATATATATATATATAGATGTGTGTGTGTGTGTGTGTGTTTACTTTATTTTAGGATATTACATCGGAAAACATGTCAAAATAGCTACATAAGTGCAGTTGTGTTTTGTTGAGTATCAACGCATCTCATAATCATTTACAATCGCCTGATGAGATGCGTTGAAAAACGACTGCAATTGTGTAGAGATTACCGAAAAGACCTCGCTATAGGAGAGGCCCTGTATATTATATAATATTTCTTCTACTATCAACCTCACCTTATTTAACAGTGGGAATTGTGTGTTGAAATATAAAAGAAAAATAGGAAGAAATTTACTTGAATTCCATCCGCGCTCAACACCCGAAACGCTCCTACTAGTATTCAAAACAGCACACACAAAAAACATCTTCATTCAAAACATGATGATAAATTAACAACACTTAAAACACCCCCCTTGAAAATGGCGAAAGAAGTGGCCGAAATCGTTTGGGACAAGTGATAATGGACAATTTTTCTCTTATTGCCAAAATGAAATATTTAAGAACACAGGAAAAGGTAATTAACTGATTAATTAAATTTTCCATCTCTGTCATATTAAACGAAATACGTTTAAAAGAAATTTTGCTGCCCAAAAATTCTTCGCCACGAACTGACCCAGAGATTTACTTGACCCCCTCACCATTGAGTCAGCTTGTGACACAAGCTCGGTTTTTAACGTGAGGACATGAATGTTTCCACTCGGACCGGTGGTCTTAGCTTGTCTAAGCTGGTCAAAGCTTGTCTAATTTGGTCTAAGCTTGTCTAAGTCGGTCCTACCACCACTACGTAACAGATGACACACAACAGTGTGAACGGGTAGGGAGAACGCAAAGGAGGAGAGAAAGCCCCGTCACGGAACAGATACCACCTCTGCAGCATCCATCCCGACGGAAAAAACAACACTTCTCCCCCTCTGCCAATCCCTCTTACAGAATCCGGAAACCTCCGCTATGAATTGAGCCCTCTGGTAGCCGGCAATGCATATATATCTTGTATATAATTTGTTAAAAATTCCTTTTCATCCTAGCCTGCGCTGATGGCTATGGGCGAGATTCACCGACTGAAATCTGTCCGATTCCGACTTGAAGTAATTGCATATCTAGCCATACTGATGAGCTGTCAATGACTATAGATATGTATATATCCTACTATTCAAAACTTTTTTGTGGATAGCCCTGTTTGGGTAGACGTTCTTTTTTCTTTTAAATTCTTCTTTTTTTCTTTCTTTTAAGTAAATCAGTGTAATTTGTAGGAGAAATTATTCTCTAATTCGGTGTACAGAGAGCGTCACTGTCCAGGAAGATTCAGTTACCCTTTTGGAGAATGCACACCCTCTCGCTCAGATCTTCTGGTATTCCCATATCGGTTCATTTCTTTATTTGTATCTGAATGTATGTCGTTTCTAATGGCTCTTTCCCCTTGTAAGTATGTCTGTTTTTATCACATTACTTAAATGCTTTTCTCTAAATTTTTATGCTTAAAACTTTGTTACAGGACTCCTGAGGTTCAGGAATAATGAAAGTACAAGTATAGCTAACTTCAGATTTATTTACAATATGGATCAAAACATCAGGCTAATACAAGGGTAAAATCCTGAAGTGAACCAAAATTATCTAAAGTGGATAGTTTTTTTGTTAAAAAAACCTTTTATTTCCTTAGATTGATACTTTCAAAATGTTTTAAGTCTGCTTAAAATTGCTATTCCTTTGTTGTTTTTTCTTCATTTCAAAGCAGTCTTTAATTTTTGCAAATTCTCAGATCATGGGTTTTCAGTGTTTTATTTCAGTTTTTCAGAACAAAGTCTCTCGTATTTATATAAATCTTATAAGTTTTTATTGAATTTACCTTTCATCACAATAATTTGGTGGTGATATATAGACAAATGTACAAATTTAGCTGTTTCAATGTAATAAAAATTGCCTATTGCCATTATACGTCAACAGTTCTTTCTTTTTGTCTTTTCTTTTTTTCCCTTTTTGCAATGTGTATGCTTTTGTCGCAGTGATTAAAAAATATTTTCATGTTTAAAACCTATTCGGTACACGACTCCTGAGGTTTAGGAATAAGTAGAAGTGCAAGTATAGTTAACTTTAAATTTACTTAAAATTTGCTTAAGAATCAAAATACAAGGTCATTACAAAGGTAAAATCTTAAAGTGAACCAATATTTTCCAAAGTGAATAATTTAAAAAAAAAAATTATTTTCTTAGATTGATGTTTTAAAAAGAAAGTCTGTTGATGTTTGGTTACAAATGCAGTTCTTTTTATTTTTGCAAATTCTCAGCTAATGGGTTTTCAGTGTTCTACAGAAAATCTTTGAGAACTAAGTCTCCCATTATTATAATTTTTCAAGTTTATTGCATTTCCCTTTCATTACAACAATTTATTTAATGTTATCGTTAAAAGAACTGTCACAATAACTAACTTTTTGATTTATATATATATTATTTTTTTTTTTTTGCAATTAGAAATTTCGTTTTCAGTAGCCATATATTTTAAAAGTGATATTATCATAAAACTTGCATCTAGGAATAGACCCAACAGCAATAACTCTTTTGTTTACAAGAATGTGTTTAGAGAACTTCTAATAATAATCGGAATGCGATCCAGTCAACACTGAGCACAAATACCATTAGCTACTTTTTGATGAGATGTTCTGAGATTGATAACGATAGATCTGTACTTTTAATTCTCATTGTTGTTTTATATACTCATTTATATAACACGGGGTGATATAATTAATTTGAATATGGCACTGAATGTTCCACACAAGCAACGATTAGACGTCAGGCAACGTGGTTCTACAGACGGATTCAGAAAATACCATAGACGGAGAATGCAAGTAATGAGGAAGATTTAAGAAAAATAGACACCAAAAAGAACACTTGTACATAGAAATGAAAACCCTGGGAAACATAATGAGGGAAGAAGGGTTAGAAAATTCGATACTCACGGCATCTGCTGAAGGACAGGGGAAAGAGTGAGCAACCGAGATAAGACATGAGAAAACCGATGGCAGAATAGAGAATGGGAGACAAACATTTCTAAAATCTACAAATTATAGGAAGTTGTAGAAAGTGATGATCACTCACTTCGTGAAGGTAAATGACGATAGAAACCGAAAGAAATCTCAGCCATAATCCATAGAAAATAATAGAAATGGCGTAGTGCCCAGAACGCCGGTGAAATGTCTATTAGTTATCCAATCGAAAAAGGAAAAGCCAGACTCCCGAGATGACAGCGTCCGGTTCCTTTACGACTGCCGTTTTAACAGTCGGGTTTGATTGACTAGTTGTTGTGCGGGGTCTTATGACTTGATATGGTTATTTACACATAATATTGATGAAGATGTCCATCGCTGCATGACGTATTCCTTATCGACTACAGTCAGAAAGGAATGAGAAATTGTGCCAACATCTTTCCATCCATCCCCAGGACTTCATCTCATTCGATGCTTCTTCAGTCAGGCTGCATTACTGACCGCCCAAGGAAAAGATCTTGGCATAAGCACTACATCAGGGCGTCAAGAATTGCTTGACTGTAATGAACAATAGCAGAAACACGATAAAAGTATTTAAGAAAATAAACAGGTTCTAGATCGATAGAAAATTACTGCCGTTATTTTTTTTCTAAATTATTATGTTAATAACATTTCGACCAAATTCTGCTTACGGCCATATCACGTTGTATCATCGGTTCCCATACGATCACCGAAGTTAAACAACGTCGAGCCTGGTCAATACCTAGATGGGTAACCGTTTGTGAATACCAGGTGTTGTAAGCTTTGATGTGCGGGTGGTGTAATTGATATTGGCTCAGAATTGTTAATCGGAGACCGAGTTCCAATGCCAGTCGTGTTCGTTATATTCACTTACGCACAAACATCATTGGGAAAAGTATAATTCTACTTCGTCCCCCAGTTATGGGTTAATTAGTAAAACTTGTATCACTAAAATCATTATTATCTATAAACAAAAATCTCACTAATCTAAAATTATTTTCTAGCTTTAAACAACCTACAAATGGTCGATAAGCCGTAGAAAACGACTCAATCGATCAGAAATCACTTCGAATAAAAAACTAGAAAGGAACCCCCATCAATACTGGAAAGAGCGATAACACCTATTAGACTTGAGAAACCTCTTTTCCAGAAAAAATTGATTCGTGTAAATGATTTTATGAATTTGAACCGAAAGAAGTACTGGCTTCTCGGCCAATGAATGCCAAATGGTTCCTTGTAGGGAAACGGCAAATACCATAATTTAGCCTTTCTCATTATGATTAAACATTATTATCTCCCACTTTTTTTCTAATGAAAATGTGAAAAATTTCAGTCAGAATTTCGAATATATATATATATATATATATATATATATATATATATATATATATATATATATATATATATATATATATATATGCATGTATGTATTTATGTATGTATGTATGTACACACACACACCTGGTCAAAATCTTAAGACCAGATACAAAAGGGATAAAATATGAAATACTGTTACTTTATTCGAAATATATTTGCGAAACATTTACATTTAAATAGAAAATATAGTTTATCAACAAACAAGTGAAAATTTTAAGCTTTTAATTGATTAATATATATTATGTATTATTTGAATACCTATACTCAAGCGGTCTGAAAAAAATTAATTAATTATATCAATTACATTTAAATGAAAGTCAACTGTACCGCATTAAGATGGCCATTTCGCGCCCCAGGGAACCTCTCGCTGGGGCTTGTCAATGCTAAAACATTTGCAAAAAAATAATTTCATTTTTATGTAATTCATTTATATGCCCTATATGCTCTATAATAAATATGTTGAGCTCTCTTTTGTGGATCAGTTTTAATATCTATATCTATATCTATATCTACATCTCTCTCTCTATATATATATATATCTATCTATATATCTATCTATATATCTATATATATATATATATATATATATATATATATATATATATATAATATTAGTGGGCAATATATATATATATATATATATATATATATATATATATATATATATATATATATAATTAAGTTATAAGGAACTTGGTAAATCCAAAGAGGATGAAATCCTGAGAGCTCAATGTGAGGACAGAGCTAATATGTAATGAAAAACAAACCACTTTAAGGTACCATTACGATAATTTATTTCACCTAAATCCTTTTTTAAGGATTCAGGATCATCAGGTAAAACTTCCAACAACGAATTGAGCAGAAAAATGGGATTAGAAATTGGTGGGTAGTGTAATTTTTGTAATTTAATAGAGGGGGTTGAGAGTGGCAGTTAAACAGACAATATAAAGTATAGGGAGGGGTTAATTTTATATCTCTCTTAAGTATGTTTTATATTGGAGTAGGAGGAGTGACAGAACCTTGACCTATTTAGATGGTTAACAAAACGGAAATGAAATGTAGAAAATGTATACAAGTGGGTCTTATGGTAAAGAGAGAGATAGGGGGAGGGGGAAAGAGAGATGGAGTTGTTATAATTTTGTTTTAACAAAATTATGTAAAAGATAGCTTACAATGTTTGATAGAAAATTCGATGTCTGAAAAAATTTTTGTTATTAACTTAAATCTTTTAAGTAAATAGTTTCGGGACTAAATATAACTATTATTGTAATAAACATATTTATCTAGGACATAAAGAAATATTTAAAATTTTAATAGTTTATTCACCCGACTAATTGTATTTCCACAATATATAAAGAAAAAACAGTAACAATAACATCTATTTTAATATTTAAAATTAATTTATGAATGTAATTTTTATTTATTATATTGGTAAACTAAATTAAAGATTAGGTTTCATTATTTAATAGTATTTGAGGGTAATATTAATTTTCATTTATTCATATATGTCTCACAAATGTATTCATGTGAATCCCTACATACATGCGATAATTAACAAGTCCAAAAAACGCATAGAAACACATGAGATAATTTACACAAAAATTAATTTATCCTCGT
This sequence comes from Acanthosepion lycidas, assembly GCA_963932145.1. Taxonomy (NCBI): domain Eukaryota; kingdom Metazoa; phylum Mollusca; class Cephalopoda; order Sepiida; family Sepiidae; genus Acanthosepion; species Acanthosepion lycidas. Next base: position 21,686,710 of record OZ010593.1, read on the forward strand.
ACATAAACTATATATACATTTTACAATCTTTATCTATATTTTAATATTTGAAATATATATAGATTTTAGTTTCATTCCATAGTTAAAATTTAATTTTAGGTGATTTCGCAAGTGTCTCATTTTAAAGGAATTTAGCTAATATTATTACTATTATTAATAGTTAAAGAATGGTATATTTAAATTTAATTTATCAATTTAGAAATGAAACTCCCTTCAGAAGATAACAGAATTTAAATTATAGAATATTACAAGAGAAGGATATTACAAATTAAGAATAGTAAATTTAAAATGTCATTAGAAAGACCCAATATTTCATTTAAAATCAATTCATGCACGTATGCACATATATACATACACACACACACACATACATATATATATACATATATACATACACACACACATATACATCTATATATATATACATATATATACACATATACATACATATACAATTCATATATTTATATACAAATCTATATATCAAAAAATTTATCTAACCATTTAACCATCTATATATATATACATATATATAGACATACTCATATACACATACACACCCTTAAATACATGTTCATTCATATATAAGCACAAAACACCCACATACAAAAAAAGATATAAAAAGAATATATATATATATATATATATATATATATATATATATATATATTTATATATATATATATATATATATATATATATATACATACCACCATACATACACATAATTATATATATATAAAGAATATTTTCTACAATTATTCACACATGGATGTATATGTATTTATATTACATTGTTATACACCCATTTACATACATATACATATATATATTTTCCAAATATTAATTCTAATCTCAATGTCCAAGACAGAGCAAGAATATAATATAAAAGTCTCAAACACAAATATTAGTGTTTGAGCCTTATATATATATATATATATATATATATATATATATATATATATATATATATATACGGACATACAAGCACACACACAGACACATATATATTTATTATAAATATATTATTATTAGTGTTTGAGCTTTTTATATTATATATATATATATATATATATATATATATATATATATATATATATATATATATATATATATATGTATACGCCCATACACGCACACACACGCACATATTTATATGTGTGTATATATAAAGCGGATGTATTGATTAAAGTAAGCAGTAAGTAAGTAGAGTGATATTTGAAAACAGAAATTACAGTATAATCGATACAAGATGAATCGACGCTCTTTACAAATGTACTTTGAACTTTAAATCTTTAAATTAAATTCATTGGCTTTAAATGTCATATTGTTCGAGACAACGAAATTATAATCATATTAACCTCGACTAAAATTGGTCTTTTCATTCTTTTTTCCCCGGTTTAGTATTTGTGATTAGTCATTTTTATTTTACAATTAACCTTATAAGCCGGAGACGACCGCATTCTCAGCTCGATAGGTAAAGATGGCTTACCGCGATTGAAGACTGTAGCTCTTAGAGGGGCCATACTTCTCAGAACCTCGAGAATCACAAAGAACTGTATCAAATCACAGAAACGAGATCCCTTGAGAACTTTTCCCGGCAACAACTAAAATGGGTAGCTTATATAAATCGAAGCTAAAATAATGACATGATTTTCACTTTCCTTACTAATTCAAACGAAAGGTTCTATCAGTACTGGAAGGAGCGATAACAGTTACTTAGCTTGAGAAATTATTTTAAGAGAAAGACTGTATAAATTTCAACGAATAGTGACGCTGGCTGCTCGACCAATGAATATCAAATATTTCTTTATAAGGAAATGGTTAATATTACCATTGGTAGAACGATGTTCCCCGGTACGAGCTATAGGCCCCGTTCGCTCGAAGCTATTTTTAACGATTGAATGATCTGGATACTTTATATTTTTTACTAATCTTAATCCGATACAAGGCCCAAGAACCACTTGAGGTAGAAGGTTATTTAAGGAATTTGTGGTAAGAGGTTCTCTTTATGAGCACATGTGGGAAAGATAACGGCTAACCCAAACTGTTAACTAGATAACCACTGTACCTTTACTGTGTGGAATTTCTCTTGATAATACGAGAACAAAAATAGCTTAGTTTATAACAAAATTAATCCAGCTTGTTATATATGATTAGCGGGATGAAAAATGAACGAGCCGAGTACGAATTCATTTCATTTTCGCGCAAATATCCCTGGGAAAGATATTAATCCACTTCTTCTCCATCCAGCTATAGGTTAAACGTTAGGGCAAACTAAGCTCTTCAGCCTTAGCTATCAAACGGTCTAAAGCAGCGTTTCTCAACCTTTTTACCCTTGCGTAACGCTTAAAATAAATTACTTGTCTCAAGGAACCCCGGCGCAAAAATATAATTATATACCATATCTTATTTCATTTTCAGCATAGTTCGTGTGATAAATATCATATTTTTGAATAACTGGTTTAAGAAAAAGTGAATACTTCTTTGTCAAATTGTTCGGTAATAACATTCATACTGTTCGTTTATAATACTTCATCAGGGAGTTTTCATTCACACAAATAATATTCTAAACTCAAACGTAAAAAATAAGCATAAGTAACCGATATTATATATCTATAATATAAATGTAACCAGAAGGAAAACAGATAATTGCTGCATCAGTTTTTTTAAAAAACAATCCTTTACTGGCAGTGTTGAAATGGCAAAATGTCCTGTGAACCAATAAATGGGATAAGAAAATGTTACTTTCAGAGTCATTTGATAAAGTGAAACATGCTTCTCTGATGTGAAGCCTTTTGCTAAACAAATACGTAGATCGATGAGACAATATTTTGCGTATATGAAATTAAATAGTCAAGTAGTTAAACTTATATCTTCGGTTGTCGCGGAACTTTTGGGGACCTTTTGCAGAATCTTAGGAAACCAGTACAATTGTTTGCTTAATTGATTATCATCATCAAACGAGAGTTTGAAAATATAGATGACAATGTTGATGGTAAATAGAAAAGGAAACTGCAGGAATTCCTACAAAAGTTTGTAAAGGAAAGTAGGAAGAAAAGATAAAATTTAGTGATGTTTCTTTGTCTCAGCCCGTAATGGGTGCAAGCATGTCATCAATGAAGCAAAGTCAGTATTGGCTGAAAGAATGAAACAACGTATTGCACCTCGCAAAATCGCTTCCAAAGATTATTGGTGTCCCTGCAAGAGGCGTAGTAAACAACAACAACCTCGCAATATCTCCTTTATTCAATCATTTTGAAGTTCTGACTTACTCACCTGATAAGGCTGAATGCTTCGCTTGGAAATTCTCATCCAATTCAGCGCTCGACCCATCCGATGTACTAACACATGATTTCTCCCTAGAACTGACGCGAGTTGCACATAACCCCAACGATGGTATTGGGCATATTTTCTAAATTAGAATCCCATAAGTTTAGCGGTGGGGATGGGATACCAACCATTGTCCTGAAGAAATGTCACCCAGAACTGGCTCCTGTCCTATCTAATTTAGAAGTCCTTATTTGTTGTACCTGTCTTTAAGAACTTTGGAGGCCTTTTTGACCTGTGTAACTACTGTCCTACCAGTCTCCTATCACTCTTCGGCAAAGTCTTCGAAGCTTTAATCAACGGCGAAGTGGTTAAGCACCTTACACCCCATCATCTGCTCCCTGACAAGCAATATGGCTTCCGTTTGCCCAATCTACCACTGATGTGCTCACGGTGATAACTGAATTTGTTTAACAAGCACTTCACAATAACGTGGCTCTAGATATCTTTAAAGCATTTGATAGGATTTGGCAAGCCGGTCTTCTTCGTAAGCTTCAGAGATACGGAATATCAGGACGATTATTTGACTAAATACAATAATTCATGTCAAACCTTGTAATGAAGGGCATCCTAAACGGATTCTCCTCCAGTTCTTTTTTCATTAACGCAGGTGTTCCCCAAGGCTCCATCCTGGGTCCTACACCGTTTCTCATCTTCATTAACGATCTTCGCGATCTCATCTGTTCCCAATATCAGTTCCACTATTTACTCCTCTCTCAATAGCAAATCTGGTATTGCTGATAAAACTTACCTGGCCGTTGGTCTCGAAAAGGGCCTAGAATCTGTGGTTGACTGAGGCAAGAAATGGCTGGTAAACTTTAATGCCTCAAAAGCAAAACTGTTCTTTTTACCCACCACAGACAACCCTCCCTGCCTCCCATTAGAATGTCTGATGCTCAACTCCAAGAGAGTGCCTCTCTGCGCCTGCTTGGTTTCACACTGTCCACTGACCTGAGATGGAACAAATATATTGAATCAATAACTTCATCTACCCGCAAGGAAAGTTTATTCTATATGTCGCGCCAGAAATTTTGTTCTCGCCTGAGTCTATCATTCATATCGAATAATCAACCATTCGTCCTTTCATGGAATACTGCTGCCATATATGGTGTGGATCTCCAGCTGTTCGTCTCAATGTTCACGACAAAAGAAGCACATGCAATATAATTGGTCCTAATCTGACATTTTGTCTACAGTCACTTTCTCACAAAGATGCCGTCGCTTCTCCCTCTCTTTATAAAAATACTTTCACGGTAACTGCTCCAATGACCTACTTCCGCTGGTTCCCAAACTGCATACTAGATTGGCATCTGTCCCACCCTTCCCCTGTTGAAATTGTTAAATGTAGCTGTCGCTCCTACTCCAATACCGTCATGTCTTGCACTTCCTGTCTGTGGAACTCCCTTTCGCTTACTTGCTTCCTTGATAATTACAATCTAAAATTACTCAAATGCAATGTCAATCGACATCTTCAGATGCCTTGATCTAATTCCCCGTATTTCTCATCATCCTTTCCTCTATCGGGCCTAGTTACTCTTGCTCCCGCTATCTGTAACCCATGGCGTGCTAGTGGCACTCCCGCCATACTTAGTGTGAAACGTTTAAAAAATTAGAATACATAAAATAACATCTTCTACATTGTGGCGCTGGCGAAAAGGCTCTGTCCTTTTTAGCTCCTCATAAATTTTGCCTTTTTGCTATCTCCCCTAAACCCTGTTTCATCAATCTATTTATTCAAGCTTTCTAGGTAAGTTATACCGTGTTTTCCCCAGTTTCTTGTACCTTCAGTCTGTCTTGTGAGTATCAAATTTTCCAAATTTTTCTCATTATATGCCATAGAAATTTCAGCTGTCTCTTTCTGATGTTAAATATAAGTGTCCTTTTTGTTTCCATTTTCTCTAAAACTTCGCCGTTTCTCATATATTCCCTACATGGTATTCTCATCATCTTCCAGTTGGACTAGATTTCTGTTGCTTCAAGTCAATATTCATCTATCCAGAATCCACTGCCATATAAGTGCGTGACATTATGTGACACTAGTAAAAAGGGAAAGCAAAGGCTTATTTTGGAATATGACTTGGAACAGACAGAGTGTTAAATGCCGCCATATAGATTTATGCCCGCCTGCCTAAAAGCGCAAGTGACGAGACCATGTCACGTGATTACATGAAAGAAAGAAAGGGCCAATTGTGTATAATTGATAATTTTGAGGACAAAGGCAGAATCAAGAGACTGGCCTATGCCTGTCTGTCATCAGGCGGAAATGGCCTTACCGATTTTCTCCTTCGTTGAAGAAATTAAATTAGGGAATGGACCTGTGGGGTTCATTGGTACTATTATTGAAAATTAAAAAGATAATTACAATTAATAACTAAAAGTTGAGCCAGCCTTTCAGCTGACGCTGTTTGGAAGTCGGTGTTATCAAAGAAATATATTGAAGAAGCGGGCTTAGATGAGATACCAAGAGAGACGGAGAAAGTAATGGTGCGAGGCATAGAGATAAGAATGAATGAGTTCTACGGGCGTGCAAGAACCTGCAACCACTACCCGTACGAGGAAATTTGGAGAGATAGTTAATATTACAAACCAGACAACAAAGAACACCGTCAGCCACTACTCTGTCTTTGAATCAAAGTCAATATAATCGCAGCGCTCGAGCGTCCCAAGATGTTGCAGTTGAAGTTAGAGTTGCAGATAGAAGACGAAACGAAAACAACGGCGAAGGAGCTGCTGAAACCCACGTGACCTACTGCCGAAAGAATTCCCGTCTTCGCGCCCTGTTCCAATAAATGCGCACAGATAAGCAAACGTTTCACTAAAGAGATTTTTGTGGGAAGGGTTAATTTTTGTCCTACCATGAAATACATAAACCAAATCGAAAATTGACCCGATGACATATTTTCGTTTTTATTACGTCTGCAAAAATACATTTCCCTTTTTTTTTCAGCATAGCACAATTCGCCATGGTTTGAATCACTGTCTGACAATTAATCGATCCCTACCAGCTCTGTGATCAAGAAACACAGCGTGGGCGGTGCTGGGTGGTGACCGAAGTGGACAGCGACCAACGACCCTTGAACATCGTCGACAGTATCGAACATCGTGGGCATTGACGCTGCAATCAATTCTTCGTCCTACGACCCTGAGGTCCAAGACATCTTCTGGTATAGGCACCGTGAAGCAAGGATCAGAACGTCTGGTCACTGATGACCATTTTGACCCAGAATGGACCACCGGGCTAAGCGTTCTAGAAGGACTGGTTATTACGTAATTTTTTTTTTGTTTCAAACGAGATTTTCCTGTTTCTTAATACTTTGCATTAGCTTTTGGAAGGTACTATTAAGTACCCCAATACGCCTTCAAATTTCAGTGTTGCGCTTTCCTTCCTCTGATAGAAAAAAACACTTCCTAGATATTTAAATTGTTGTACTTGTTTGATTTTGATGTTTCCAGTTTGTAATTTGCATGTTGGAATGTTTCTTTTGCTAAGAACTATGCATTCTTTCTTCTTGAAAATGTTTAGTACTTTCTCCGCGATTTCCTTTATTAAATCTTGAATGCGTTTTCGTAGTTTCCTTTCTGTGTCTACTATCAACAATGTGTCATCAGCATATCTTATGTTGTTGCGACAGAAAACTTAGTGACATTGAAATATAAAAAAGCCCACGACACATCTTTGGTTGGTTAGTTGTTTTTTGCCAGTGTGAACGGTAAGGGCCACAGTAAATATTATTCTTTTAATATCACTGTTATATACCGTACCTATGAACACTAATGGGTATGTCCCAATCCTCATAAATACGTTGGATACTATTTTAAGTGGGGGTAATATGCTATGTAATCAACCACTAGCAGTGGTTTACCTACTTCACATCCCTGGCGAGTATTGTATTTTGTTGATGTTATAAAGATTATAATTTCATTTCCAACCTCCGTTTTGGTTATTCCTCATTCATTAACCCTTTCTAGGTTACAGCAGATAGATAGCTAGCTAGCTAGATAGATAGATAGATAGACCCCGACTGAGGTTGATAGTGTTATATACCATACTATGAACACTGATGGGTATATACCAATCCTCATAAACACGTTGGACACTATTGTAAGTAGGGGTAATATGCTGTCTAAGTAATCCACCCCTAGCAGTGGTTTACTTACTTCACGCCACTGGCGAGTATTGTATTTTACTGATGTTATGAAGATTACCATTTCATTTCCAACCTCCGTTTTGGCAATTCCTCAGTAAGTTTTCCTCGGCTACAATAGATAGATAGATAGATAGATAGAACCCGACTGAGATAGTGTTATATACCGTACCTATGAGCACTAATGGGTATGTTCCAATCCTCATAAATACGTTATACACTATTGTAAGTGAGGTAATATGCTAAGTAGTCCTAGCAGTGGTTTACCTACTTCACGCCGCTGGCGAGTATTGTATTCTGTTGATGTTATAAAGATTAGCATTTCATTTCCAACCTCCGTTTTGGTTATTCCTGATTCATTAATACTTTGTATGTTTAAACAATCACCAAGTTTCGTCAAGTGTTTGCTGAAGACATTCGAGAAGACAATGAAAATGAAATGGTATGAATTAACATTTTATTCCGTGTCAAGAGAACTTAATAGAAAAAGATAATTTCAATTTGTTAGAGGAATACGTCTTGTTGAGAGCATAATGCAAATCATTGAGCGTTCATCTTCCTATCGTTTCGGGTATGAACATTGTCTTACATAACACAGAAATTATGGGCTGATCATCACATAGTAAAACGAACGAATGATCAATATTTCTCGGTGATTTGTTTCTCAAGAATCTAATTCGTCGTCGTTCTGGACCCGTATCGTCTCATCAAGATGAAGTCCTTCGCTCTCAAATCGTGTGTCGTCTGTTCTTCCTCTTTCCTTGCGTTTCATTCGATTTCACCACCTCTTCCTTTTTCCGGTAAAACTATGGCTTCCTCTCTCTTAAGTTAATACACAATGCGGGAAATTGTGTTAGAGTTAACTAAGAAATGATGCTAGCTAAATATTTGCCATGGAAACAGCATGTTGTATCTATAGCATGTTGTATCTATATATATGTATATATCCAACTTCTTTTAAATGTCCTTTTATTGCAGGACGTTCATGATTATGACATTGCACAATTTCCCCGTCCTCTGTAGCTATAGTACAATTTAAACACTGATCACCAGAGAGCAAAAACAAGCGATATCATTTGGAATTAAGTAGATCACGTGATGGTAAAGAAAATGTATATAAGGGAATTAGCGTGGCGTCTAAGTGATCATTACCCGGATTACTTCGGAAGTGTGCTTGTCAAACTCTCTGCCTCTGGGCAGAGAGGAATCCAGACAAAGCTGAACCGAAGGACAGAATCTCGTCTGGGCTGGTAAACAGCTTCCCGACCCCATTTTTTACGGGGTCTACGGGGAAGTTTTGACCGTTCCTACGGTCACGGATACCCAACTATAAACTCGGCCTTGTGCCGCATCTATCCGCGTGGGACGGTTAGTGAATATCTCACTATACGGATCACTATTTGGTAGTTACTATTCGAGCAAGTATTATCAAGGAAGTACGATTGGTGCAAGTGTTATTCGAATGTCTGACGCCAGTATTGTTCAATGGCGTTACTATAGTTGTATCTGCTATTACAAGGTCTCTACTACAACGAGCATTACGAAAGTGACAACGAGTATTCGTTGCCATTAAAAAGTAGAACGAGTTTTCGTTGACATCATAAAAGTAGCTCTTAGCAAATTTTCTATTTTCTCTGTCTATCCTAATATCGGTGTTACTATTGTATAATAACTCTATTGCAACCTGCCGTAAATGAAAGTGTACTAATTATTGCTGGAAAATGCTCAGGACAAATGATGACCTGTTTATTTTTTTTTATTTTTAAATAACATGATTTTTTTTTATTTAACTGTATAGAAAATTGTTAATGATTTTTAATACATAACCAGTCCAATATCTTTAACCCTAACCCTAACTCATAACCCTAACATCTAATCCTAACTAACATATTTCATACTTCCAACAGTTGGTAAATAACATACCATAGTGGAAAATTAATAATAGATATACTACAGAAAAAAATGGACGGCAGATATCATATTATAGTAGCTCCCTAATATCTCTTCCGCAGACCATTTATAAAAGTTCTTTAGGTATTTTATGCGCTGCTTTCCTCTGTGCCCCTTCCTTTCAATCTATCATGTGAGTATCATGTTTTCCAAGCCATCTTTCTTCGTTATATGTCCTAGAAATTGCAACTGTCTCTATCCTATGTTAATTTTTCTTTTTTTGTATCTATTTTCTATAAAACATCGTCTTTTCTCACATGTTCAGTTTATGGTAATGTCCGCAAATTTTTGGAGAAATACATGCTGCATCAAGTCTCTTAATTTGTGATTAGATTGTCTAGCATTCACTGCCATAGAGGAGGACCAATAAATAAATCATTTCCTAGAAGACTGCGAAAACCTGCTTAAACACTATTTCACTGTGTAACATAATTTTTATCCTTGGGGTAGCAACTGTTATTTCTTGCTTGCTTATGCCTATAAACTAGCAAAAATGGTTAATATATCCTTTAAAATTTATTGATGTGACCAGGATAATGGCATTTCTGGAATTTGCCTGTTTTATTTCTTCCTGGGTAAGACGATAAACTGCATCCGCTTCCTGGGTATAACGATAAATTACATGACAGCAAGGCCTCTGATCAGGAAGTTTTTTGAGTAGCGTGGAACTACCTCTAAATTGATGGTATTTCCAGGTCAACCCTAACACAGAGTGTTAGAACCTGTTAGTGTCCCAACTACGGACAAATAGTTGGGCCCCAAACTGGGTTAAAAATGATGTGGAGGGTGTAAAAATCGGTTTTAATACCAGCAATGCATTTTTGAGGGGGAAAAAATTAACAACAGTACTTTTATTAGGGGAAGAATTAAACGCTGTTGAAGAAAAAATTATTAACAGCAATACATTTTTGAAAACAATTACCAGCAATATATTTGCGGAAAATATTTAAATATTAGCGGCAATAAAAAATCTTGTCGACTTTAAAGAACCCATTGAATAAAACAAAACAAACTAAACACAAAATCGTTTTGGCATTAAATAACCTTTGGAGGTTAATATGCCACAAAACAAAACCGTTTCTCATTGGGAAAACTGGCGAATGTGAACATTCTCGTTCACTCAAAGTAGGAACAAAACGACATATGATTGAGAAGTAACACTTATATATTCTAGGATTACACAACAGAGACCACAAAAAAATTTGAAGTAAGTTTTCGGAATTTACGCTTACACTGGAAATTGCTTTCACGAATCAGCCTCTGAATATAGTCTGCCATCCGGTTTTCATTATACGATCGTTAGTAGCCTGAACATTCTAGAAATTCTTGAAACTTCTAGAAAATTCTCTTTCGGCAACACAACGCTGGTTCTCTCCGGGACGTAATGGAAACTAGGCTAGTTTCAAAACATCGACGTTCTGGTCACAAAAGCAAAATTAACTCGGTAACTGCTCCGATGAGCTGCTTTCTCTGGTTCCCAGACTTCATGAATTTAAGCGTTCTACTAGGCTGGCGTTTCGCTCTCGCCCTTTTACTGTCGAAACTGTTAAATGTAGCCGTCTCTTCTACTCCAATAGCTTCATGTCTCGCATTCTCGCCTGTGGAACTACATCCCCTTTTCCAGTTTCCCTGATGGCTATAATCTCCAACTATTCAAATGTAAGGCCAATCGACGTCTCCAGATGCCTTGATCTATCCCCTATTTCTGTTACAGAAAATGAAGACGTGCAATGCCAAGCCAGACATGACAGCAAATCTCCATTTGTAAAGATAACGCCTGGCAGAAGTCAAATACGCTCTGGAGCGATAGAATAAGCCGATCAGTTTTTAGCTAAAAGTTAAAAACGACGTAATCAATCATCGTTATTTAAGATGTAGGTGATCACAGCACTCTACAACTTTCCTCTGTTGGCAGCTCAAAAATACTGACGGCTTACCATCTCCATTTTGCAATACCCTGATGTTAATTCAGACGAAACCATTAGGAAGTTACTCGCTGTTTTCTCCTAGTTCTCCTTACTTCAGTACGCCTTGAGTGTATTCCATTTTCTAAGCCGTCCTTTCTCATAATATTTTCCCAGACATCTCAGTTGTGTTTTCGTAATTTTCAATATGAGTGTCTTTCTGCCTTTTTTCAGAACCTCCTTGTTGCTCACGTGTTCTGTCCATAGTATTCTCAGTATCCATCTGTAGAATCACATTTCTGTTGCTTCGAGTCTCATAGGTTTCGTTATGCGCAAATATCTTTGGGAAAGGTTATGAAACCACATCTTCTCCCCTTCCTGGTTTGGATTAATTAGTAGGACTTGTATCAGTAAATGATTAATATCTCTAAACAAAAAAGATTCTTAAAATCCAAAAATATTTCCTGGCTTTAAATAACGTACAAAATTTTGATAAGCCGTAAAAACAAATCAATAAATCCTGTCTTTTGTTGTTCTAGGTATTTTTTTTAAATATTTACCATCCACCTTTGTCTTTCTGTTGCATAGACCCCTCAGGCTGGGAGGCCAACGGTGATCATTTAATTATATTGCCTACTGTCTGTCGACTTCTCCTACCAGGTGATCGCTAGATGTTTTGGGTTCAGAGATGAAAGAACTTCAACACGGAGACTTATTACTTTTTTTATTAATTTCGACATGTACTACCTGTTCAGTGGGGGTTGTCCACTCTTACTGGGGAGCCGTTTCAGACACGAAAAAGAACATGCCTACATTGGTTGACGGTTAAGATTCGAGTCCCTGAAAACCTTTTTCTTTAAATATCTTCCCCAATCTAGGTCAGCCAGTCAAAATCGACTTCCTTATTATGTGATGTATATGATCTCGTGCTCAACCGCAGGAAATCAGAGCATGGATGTACTTCCTCTAAGAAAGAAATAGTCTGCTAACATCTCTTTTTTTTTGTAGTACCTAATCTGCGTAAACCTCACTCATTTGTAATGTGATTTTTCAATGGCATCCTTAACATTTTATTGTTTGAACCGAATTTTCTTCACTACAATATTTAACGGAAGTTTTAGAGAAAATGGAAACAAAAAGGACATTTATCAGAACGAAACAGTTGACATTTCTATGGCACATAACAAGAAAACAGGCTTTGGAAAATCTGATCCTCCCAGGATAGATTGAAGATAAGAGGGATAAGAGGGAGACAACTTATAGTCTACCTAGGGAGCTTGAGTAAATGGATGGCGGGACAGGGTTTAGAAGAGATAGCAAAAAGACGAAAATTATTAAGAATTACAAAAAAAAAAAAACAAAAAAAAACAAACGAAATAGTAGCGTGCTATGTTCGCCAACGTCCTCGAGGGATACGGCACGTAAAAGAAGAACTTAATGATTTAATATGAATTTATAGCAGTGGTAGAACAAGGAGAGATGGTAAAGGGTTAAACGTTGTAAAATGAGAAGAAATAGTGGAGAGCTATGATCGCCCACGTCCTTAAGAGATACAGCATATCCAAGAAGAACAACATAATGATGTGAATGGATAGGTGAGTATGAACAAGGAGAGGTGGTAAAGAGTCAAACGCTGTTTAGCGTTGCAAGGGAGTGGAAATTGTGGAGAGCCACGATCGCCCACGTCCTCAAGGAATACGGCATATGTAAGAAGAAGAACTTACTTAACGATGTGAATGGATAGATGAGCAAGAACAGGGGCGATGGTAAAGAGCCAAACGTTGTTTAGCGCTGCCAGGGAGAGGAAATAGTGGAGAGCTATGATCGCCCACATCCTCAAGGAATACGGCATATGTAAGAAGAACTTACTTAACGATGTGAATGGATAGGTGAGCAACTCAAGGAGCGATTGTAAAGAGTCAAACGCTGTTTAGCGTTGCAAGGGAGAGGAAATTGTGGAGAGCCATGATCGCCCACGTCCTCAAAGAATACGGTATATGTAAGAAGAAAAACTTATTTAACGACGCGAATGGATAGGTGAGCAAGAACAAGGAGAGATGGTAAAGAGTCAAACGCTGTTTAGCGTTGCAAGGGAAAGGAAATTGTGGAGAGTCATAGTCACCCACGTTCTCAAGGGATACGAATGTACAAGAAGAACCTGCTTAACAAGGTAATGTGAATGGATAGAAGATCAAGAACAAGGAGGGATGTTAAAGAGTTAAGCATTTCTTAGCGCTGCTCGGGAGAGGAAGTTGGGGAGGACCATGATCGCCATCGCCCTGAAGTGTCACAGCACATAGATGATGAATGATCAATATCTTACGATACATGGTTGTCCATAAAAGTTGATAGACAAGGGTGATAATCCTCTAATTTATCCATTTTGCTATCGACTCGTGATTGTTTCTAGATGGAAATACGCATGGTGTTCTCGGCAGTAGAAACAAAAATCCGTTAGCAAATTATTTCAATACTGACGACTTCTGATATCTGCTCGCTTATAGCGGCCGAATTAACGTCAATCACCTCATGTGAAACACGGTTTGCTGCAGATGATAATTGCACTGGCAGTGATGTTAATTTGTTCATCGCAGAATCTCCGGGTTGCTGGCTCCGAGATAAGACAAGTGCTTTTATCAGCAGCACAAGCGATACTTCACCTATTTTGACGTACAAGGATGTTTATTAGATCAGACAGCCGACTAAACTAAACTAACGAAATTTGAAGAATGAAAGTTTTCATCTAGGCTGGTCATAAAATCTTTCAACATGTGTATGTTTCTGTATCGACTTGAGCAATACCATGAAAATCAGATAACATTTTTTTTTAATTATTATCATTCGCCAAATTCAATTCAGGTAAACTATTACTGAATAAGTTTGTTGCGTTGTTTCTAAACAGAGGAAATAAGAAGTGTATATGAAAAGAATAGGTAGGATAGATAAGAGTCGAATCTAGACTTGAAGAGGTAAAGATATTTGGGATCGAGGAAGCCATCGCTCGGAAAAATGTTCCCCGAATAAACGTTCTGCGGTATAAGAATGAAAAAAAAACAATAAATATGAGTTGATACTATGTAACTGTCATGGCGGCTTTCAGCTGTAAACGTCTGAACTTGTGGAACTAAGGAATGTAGGTTGTCCGAAGTTTTTTTTTCCGGAAATAGCGACAGATTAAAGTACGCCTCGCAATGTTTTGTCTGTGAGAAACGGATTGCAAAATAAATGACCACCCACAAGATCGCTTTTGAATTCTGTCAAAAGCTGGACAGTGTAGTAGGTTACTTTCGGGAGAGTTACCACCGGTACAAGGAAGCGAGCATTCTTTCCTTATCTTTAGCAATGCTTCGAATATACAAGTTCCGTTTGTGTGTGGTTTAGTCCTAACAGATGTTCGTATCAAGAAGCTTCACATGGAGTACAACCTCTCATGACGACTGGAGGAAATGTCGGATCTGTTCGGTGGTAGTTGAATAATATCGAATAATACCAGTTGTTCATAGTTTTAATTACCGTATTCAAATACGGTAATTAAAAATTTGAACAGCATATAAGACGCACGGGTGTATAAGACGCACCCCAATTTAGCAGAATAAATCAAGAAAAAAATAGTAATTATAATTAGTAAATAGTACAGCCTTATTTTAGTTAAACAAGCCATGATTACAATTAAACGAAAAATATTAGGAAAATAGAAACACCAGCCTGCAAATACTTTATTATATCCAAAGGCAAGAAAACAAAATAAAAATCAAGCAATTATTACAGTTGGGCAAAACAGTACAGTTACCATTAAAATTGTTATAATAGAATGCCCCACACTTCCTATCGCATATTTGGTATGAATATATCGGCATCTATATATAGTGAGCACAGGATATACCTGGGGGCTAGCTTCAAGAATTACTAGCTGCAACCCGATTCCCTGTCTTTCAGTAGAGTATTCTCTTTTAAAATAAATCTCCTCTTTCATCTACGTGCGTGTTGCTGTTCCTTCACTCGAGTACCACGTTTGTTTGTAATCTCTGTAAGGATAGAACAAAAATTTAGTGAAAAATGTTCCTTTATATGATCTGTACAACCAGCGTCTTGTAAACATCTTAGTGGAATAGTTAGGATATAAAAATTCTAATTGGATTTACGCCAATGTGACCGGAAGTTATCACAAGAAACATATTTATGAATCAAATATATTTCACGAATATTTAATTTTAATTTATTGCATATAATTTTAGTGAAATAAAGTACTAATATTAAACGTGATGGCATTAATATAATGAATATTATCAATGATAACATTTTTAATCTGCATAATAGCCTCTCAAATAATGACAATAAATATATGAAGTTACTCAAAAGTCTAAGCTAATAGGAGTTGCCAGCTAGCTATTAGGTTGGTTAAAAAATAATGACGTAATAATGTCGTTTTTGACGTTAAAAATTAGGTCAAAAAATGACATTATTACGTCATTATTTTTGCACCAACCTAATAATTTCAGCCGACTATCGCGAATTTTAAACTGTTACATGGCATATAAGACGCAAGGGGAATTTTAAAAGATATTTTTAGCAAAAAATAAGTGCGTCTTATATGCCGTCTCAATTTATTTAAACTTTATTCAAATATATTAGGTTGGTGCAAAAATAATGACGTAATAATGTTGTTTTTTGACGTTAAAAAATACGTTAAAAAACGGCATTATTATGTCATTGTTTTTGCACCAACCTAATAGTATCATTTGTTACTGTATTTTTGTTAAATGTTACTTATTTACTAAATTATCCCCCAATACTAGGCTCAAGAGCTACTCAAGGTAGAGTGTTACTGAATGATGGGTATGTGCAGATTATAATGATATGTAGATTATATAACGGTTTTACTTGAAGAGGCCAAGACTGTAGGGATCTCTGTTTATATTTCTGTGATGAGGTATTGTAATTATTTACAGTGTTCGAACTGTTATCCTCACCTTGCTATGTTTCGTCCGTTGTACACTCTGACCTTTAGGTGATTGGAATTTCCATTCGAACACTTTATCTCGTTCACTAAGGTGGATTTTTCTAGTTCCACATGCCATGCCTCTTCCAGATATCAGTTATTTCCTTTTAATTCAACTCTCCAAGTTTTTGAAGCCAGTTATTAATGTCATAACTCTTTGTGACAAATCACTGGAATAGCAAATGTTTTATCAATTGGACCATTTGTCCTGGAGTGTATTAATTTTTCAGACTTATATACCTAATGCATGAGTACATTTTTTTTTACCAGACCTCATATTACAATTTTGTTGTTATTGTTTTTTTTTCTCTCGCATTCTGTGTTACTGGTTCCCATATTGTATTCATGTCTAAGGTTGGCCAGCTTGGAGATTTTTATGTTCAAGCATATGAGCTGATTCCTTACAAAAACGTAAGAAATCAGCGTATATGCTAGGCCACAAAAATCTACTAAGCTCTGGAAAGCACCTTCTCGGGAGTCTGTTTTCTGGCAGAAGCTGTCCAAGAGGAACTTTATTGTGTTTGTCATTAAACAGCATTAAGATTATTTAGTTTTAACAAACTTTATATATTACAGGGATGCCTCTGTGTGAGGTAATGGTGAATGAGCTCGTTTATACTAGACAAGTGACCCATAGATATGGACTTGTGCTAAACTTATTTAACCTTTCCAAATTCATGATTCTTTTTATTCTGGCAGCGCAAACAACGGTTGGGAGGGTTCGCTGAATTTTTGTTCTTGTTCCTGGTGTACGCGCTGGGTTCCCCACATTAAACCCAACCTGTCACATCCCGTCTTAGTGAGGAGGTAAGGGTAAATATTCATATTAGCGTGCATTTTTAGACTATAAATGTTTTTTTTCTGAATTATAGGGTTTCTTAATTACAGATTTAAATGCATTATTATCATCTTAATTAAATAAAATAAATTCACTTCCATGGAAGCCCGTGAGTATTAAATCAATTTTCACTGAGTAAGAGAGAAAATGAAATTAAGGGAGGATGGAATTATGAAGTTTCCGGAAAGATTAAAAAAGATAACGGGACAAGAGATATATATTTTTCATAACTTTAATATCAAAAAATGTTTTAAAATGTCTTATTTTAATTAGGATATTGAGAATTCCAGAGGCAGAGCGAGTAGAAAATAGCAACAAAAAGGCACTTATGCTTAGAATCGGGCATATAATGAGGAAGGAGGGCTTGGAAAAGTTAATACCCACAGGGTATATTGAGGGCGAGGGATAGGGGAAGGCAGCGATACACCTACATGACGAACTTGTGTTAATTTGGAACGGATAGACGGAAATAGAAAGGGTAATACGATTTTGCAGTTCACGGAGAACATTTGCCACGTGATTTACAGTAATGCCTGAAATCACATTAGTTATTTTAGCGATACTTAAAACTAGGTACATTAAACTTTATAACATTTTTACACATTGTTTGTATTGCAAACAAAAATAAAGTCATAAAATTTTTAAAGTGCACACAAACTTTATGGACACACGGTACATATATATATATATATATATATATATATATATATATATATATATATATATATATATATATATATATATCAGGGAGAAGAATTCATACCTTTCCCAAGGGTATTAGCACGTAAGTGAATGTAATGGATTCGACTGGAATTCGATCTCCGATTCCTCAATCCAAGCCGATATCTATTACTCCACCGTGCCTAATATATATATATATATATATATATATATATATATATATATATATATATATATATATATATATATATATATATATATATATATATATATATATATATATATATACTCTATTACGATACGGATCGCTATTCTCTACTCTATCCACTATACTATTTCTCTATACTGATCACTACACATTACTATTCGGTAGCTACATTTTGAGAGAGTATTGGCGAGCAAGTACGATTAGTGCGAATGGTATTCGAAGGCGTCTCACACCAGTATTGTTCAACGGCGTTACTATAGTTGTATCTGCGATTACAAAGTCTCTACTACAACAAGCATTATGAAAGTGAAAACGAATATTCGTTGATATTACAAAAGTTAATTCGAAATATCTCAAAATAATACCATTAAAATCGCTTATTATTTAGATAATCGAGATCACAGAATGAAGGTACCTTAGCCGATCCTTTCGTTAGTTGTATTTTAAGTGCTTTGCCAGAGCTACATCAGTCAGTTATGTGCCATGCGGGATACACACTTAGGCGATCGTGTATCTTTCGATACATGACTGACGAGGCAGATTTTTTTCTTTCTGCGGTAGACCAATTGCCATCCAAGACTATAGAACAGGGTCTTTCCTGATATTTATCCATAACTGGGGGGGGGGGAAGAAGAAGATTCATCAGGGTATTAGAACGTAAGTGAATGCAATGGATCTGTTTGGAATTCGAACTATCCATTACTCCACCATGCCTGCATATAGTTTTAGAATTCACTGTTGTACTTTTTCTACAGTGGTTGCCACCCAAGTCTACAGAACCCAGTCTGTAGCTGCGGGAGAACAGATGAATTCATACCTTTTCCAAGGGTATTATCACGTAAGTAAATGTAAAGAAAAGAAATCGACTCGAATTTGAACTCGGCTCAAAGAATTATCAACTCGACCGCTAACCATTACCAAGGCTGGAAATAGAATTGACAAATATTAGTCCTGGACTTTTTGAGTTATTGAAGTGTGTGATAAAGATTATAACTTTACACGTTATGTGGTTAAGAATTGATGAATAGTTTTAAAATACATAAGACTTTGCTTTATTTCATATCTCAACATAGTACAATAAATCATATATTACAAGATTTTGTCGATAAAGCTAATGTCTTTGAGTAGATTGAAATTAGATTATGAGAAAAAGGAGTTCTATATCACATTTTCATATATAATGGTGATATAAAGGCTTTAACACCGTGAATATTTTAACTAAATTTATACAAATAGATACTGATATATATATATATATATATATATATATATGTGTGTGTGTGTGTGTGTGTATGCGCGTGTGTAAATTATTTTCAGATAGTGTGTATCTATCAGTCAGTTATATGCCATGCTTGATACACGCTTAGGCGATCATGTATCTTTCGACGAGGCAGATTTTTTCCCGCAGTAGGTTGCCATTTCTTTCTGCGGTAGACCAGTTGCCATCCAAGGCTATAGAAACCGGTCTGTCCTGCTATTTACCCATAGCTCGTGAGAGAAAAAGAGGATTCATAACTTCCCCAAGAGTATTAGCAAATAAGTGAATGCAATGGATTCGACTACAATTCGAACTCGGCTCTCCGATTCCTCAATCCTTGGCGCTATCCAATACTCCACCACAGTGTATCAGTAGAGAAACAGAAAAAAAAAAAAGCTATTCTTAACCGATACGTTTTATCCTCTGAGGGAATTTATCAAGGCAATGTAGGATTAATTGTGTTGCACGTGTTTATATACAAAAGCAAAGCACATACGTCTATCTCTTCCTATAACGATCTCGTCAGAATTTAAATAATATTTATAAAAACGATTCGTTCAATATTAATCGATTGCTTTTACCAGACTGAATTATGGCATGCTGTGTCAGCCACATCTTTCAACAAAAAGATGAACATTCATGAACGTTCTAAAATTTAAATGATTATCCAATGACATAATTACTTTTTGAATTTCTATATTATGTGCAAAAAAATAAATCCCACATTGCCTTGATAAAGTCCGTCAGAGATAGAAACGCTTCATGTAAGAATAGTTACATCTTATAGGACATCTTATATACGAGGATCATTCAATAAATAAGGTGAATTTTTCGGTATAATAACATCTAATACAGATAGAAGCTTTTTTTTATATTTTTGTTCTACTTCTTTTTCACATGGATTTAATTTCTTTTGCAGATTAAAAAAAAACTTTGAGAGTTTTGGCAATTAACAAAGATGGTCGACCAAGAAGCATGCTTCAGGATTGAACAGCGGTCAGTTATCAAGTTTTTGGTTGCTGAAGGGTGCAAACCAGTTGAAATTCATAGGAGAATGTCAACTGTGTATGGTGCCACATGTTTCAGCCAAAAAAATGTCTACAAGTGGGTTAAAATGTTTAAAGAAGGACGGAGCAGTGTTGAGGATGAAGACAGGCCTGGGAGGCCTACAGAAGTGAGGTTTCCTGAGGTGATCGAATCAGACAATAACCTCTTTCAGTCTGACAGAAGAACTACTGTGAACTGCTCAGGCAGGTCAAGAAAGACAAAGAACAAACGCAGGGGTCATCAGTCAGAAGGAGTCATCTTGCATCATAACAACGCAAGGCCTCACACAGCAGTCCAAACGGTGCAGACCATCAACGAGCTGGGCTGGGAACTGCTCCCTCATCCCCCTTACGGCCCAGACCTCGCCCCTTCAGACTTTCACCTGTTTGGTCCCTTGAAAGCGTTCACGAGAGGCACAAAGTTTAAATGTGACGATGAAGTCAAAAGTGTTGTGAGCGACTGGCTGAGACATTAGTCCAAAGATTTTTACGCTGAGGGAAGACGGAAGCTTGTGCACAGATGGGAAAAGTGTGTGATAGTGCTGGGTGACTACGTTGAAAAATAAAAAAAGTAAGCTTGAATCTGTATTAGAAGTCCCTATACCGAAAAATTCACCTTATTTATTAAATGACCCTCGTATTATATATATATATATATATATATATATATATATATATATATATATATATATATATATATATATATATATATATGATTAATCTTAGTACATTAAATCAAGAACATGTTAAAAATCGCTACATAATTGAATTCGTCAATGCGTCTCTTCAGGCGATTGGAAATTACAGGCGAATGAACGGTTAATTTAATTTCAAAAGCAAAATATCTCCTCATTTTTTCGAAAAAATATATATAGGTTTGAGGGCTTAACCTTAGATATTCGGTCTCATCTTACCTGGATATCTATCTATCTATCTATCTATCTATCTATCTATCTATCTATCTATGTAGAGATAGAAATATATATGAAATAATGAAAACAGACGCGCCTAAAAGGTATAGTAACAAAGAATTACTGAACACAAAATTCAAAGTCGATTATGTAACGCTAAGATATTTAAGAAAAAGTTAAAATGCCAACGAAACTCGCAACCCGGTTTCGACCGTAGGGTATCCTCAAGTTTTAGAGAGGCTGCAAGGTTGGTTGGCATTTTAACCTTTTGAAATATATATATATATATATATATATATATATATATATATATATATATATATATATATATTATAAATTAACTGATTTAAAATATGCTTTTTTCGCTACGCAGTAATAACCATGTTTCAAAAATGGAAGCTTCGAATTTAATTTCGTAATTAAATTAAAAACATTAGTTCCATTTCATCCTCAAGCGAACTTTGGAGTAACTTATTTTTAAAATTTACCGAATTTTAAAGGCACATAAAAATGCATATTTCACTGTTTCTAAGGGTACAGAGAGATCCAATTATTCAAACAAGGGGTGGTAGCGTGTTCATTTTTGATAACTTTTGTTGTATCAGTTATTAGTTACGTTCGAAAAAGGGCTTATAATTTATATATAAAGCATATTCGGTTAGCAAGGTTGATTATATTTTCTCTACTCTGTATTGAGCAACTCTATGAAGAATAGTATTTTTGGTTATTGAAATTTATTTTATTATATTTTTTATATATAGGCAAAAACTAATTACTCCCTACAAAGATGTAACTTCGGTGCATTTAGTTGCGCCTTGACTGGTGAAAACCAAACCATTTTTGGTTATCACCAGTCGAGATGCAACTAATTATTAACTAATTATTGCTCTACTTCTTGATATTGAGCCCTCTTTTGAATTAATGCTGTAAGCGTTAGAATTTATATATTATTTTCGTTCTGATTACATTCGGATATATATATATATATATATATATATATATATATATATATATATATATATATATATATATGTGTGTGTGTGTGTGTGTGTGTGTGTGTGTGTATGTATTTAGGCAGCAATGCTTCTGTGATGGACATTTCATTGAATACGACAGACAAGGTGCTTTGATTTAGTTTTTTATACAATTTCTCATGTGATCTAATAGTTTTTTTTTTTCAGATGATAAAATATATAAAAACTGTCCGAATGTTCTCTTTATCCGAGCGGTTTCGGCTATACATTTGGCCATTTTCAAGGTTGAAATATTTTAACTGTTAAATAAGAAATAGTTTTTTTTGTATGCATTTATATAATGTTTTCATTTTCTAAACACGGTCAAGATATTGTGTCGACGGACAAGATATTGTGTTTCATAGTTGATATTACTGAATGTTGTTTTTTTGTTTTTATTCATCAGTCTTCCATTATTTTTAGACTTTTTTTTGCATTTAGATGATGCTATTACATTTCCGTTGTCAACAAGTATTTTAGGAATAGGGTCCGGTAGGTTTCCATGTATATTTAAATGAGATCTAATTGAGCTATCGTCAGAAAAGTGGAGAGTGAGTCTTCGTGTCATACATGTTGTAGTATGGCCTATATTATTATTTACGAATTTTGATTGATCAGGAATACAATTTCTTTAATGGGCACACACACACACACACACACACACACACACACACACATTTCGGCCTTTGCTGCAAAAGGCAAAAGAAAGGATTTTATTTTAGAACAAATATTTACAAACCGATGTAAAAGATATCGCCATTTAATAAGAACGCTCATAAATATTCTTCAGGTAAACTATGGAAGATGCTAAATGATATAATTAATTGTCAAAAGTGAGTAAATGTTATTGTTGTTGTTGAATTTTTTAAAATAATGTAATTATTATTTACATTATTTGCCTTCCATAAATTAATTTATTCATTATATATTTAAAAAATATAAAGTTTTGAATTTAACTTATTTCTTTTAATTTTTTTTTTAAATTGACAACATTGATAAATTACATCATGTGACTAAGAAAAGTCTTTCTTTTTTCACATTTTTTTACTTATATATTTTTAGTTATATCCGACAATGAACACACACACAAACATGCGCACACACACACACACACATATATATATATATATATATATATACAGTATAACCCGGATATAAGAGACCATGATATAAGAGTAACCCGGATATAAGAGAGATTTTCTTTGCTCCCAAATTAGAGCCTGTGTTAATGTATATATAATAGACCAAACCCGGATATAAGAGAAACTCGGATATAAGATACTTCTTCTCCGGTCCCGACAACTCTCTTATATCCGGGTTACACTATATATATATATATATATATATATATATATATATATATATATATATAATATAAAAGACTCAAACACTAATCTGTATCTCACTCATTTGAACCGTTATTTAACTCCTCTCTTTAAAATTTCTCTCTGTTAAATTTTAATCCCCTCCTTCACTGTTAGACCTTCCTGTTCTTTTTTCTATTAAACCTCTCTCTAGAGCTTTCATACATTTCACTCTCATACTTGTTTCTCACTCTCACATATACTCTTTCTCACTAAAATTTTGTTTTTCATACCCGGAGTTATATTTTTCCGATTTCTTTTTGAATTTGTAGGTCTGATTAATTGGATTACGATTTGATTAGGATTCCAATGTAATAAATTATAACCATAGAATATTAGTGTTTGAGCCTTTTATATTATATCCTTACTCTGTCCTGGACATTGAGTTCTACCTGGATTCTATTTTTCTTGGGAATTTATATATATATATATATATATATATATATATATATATATATATATATATATATATATATTACTCTAAACGTCATTTTGTAGATAGTTTAGGCATTTCTGAACGGCTTGGACAGAATGCGTGTCATCCATATCACAGTCAAGATCTGATGAGGCTATTTAAGTACATGACTTGAGTTATTAATGTCAAATCTGATCGTATTGAAAATAATCTTATTGAGGAAGACAGTAATAATCGATATCCAAGGAGATTATGTCATTGAAAGTAACACTAAGTATAATATGAACCATATCGCTGTCTATCGTTCTTCTTTTACTATGATCTTTTCTTTCAGAACGTGGCTGATCATGGCTCTCTACAACGTCCTATGTTTTGCAGCTATTAATTTGTTCTTGACCATACTCCCTCGTTTTCCTATTCATTCATATCAGCCCATCAGGTAAGTGTCCCGCTGCCTTGTACCTCTTGCCTTCGATATGTTCTGTGGGTGTCGAGTTTTTCATGCACTCCTTCCTCAGAAATTAGAGATGTCTATTTGATTCAGTTTACAAGTGTATTTTTTGTATCTATTTTATTTTAAAATGTGCGCTTTTTCCAATGTAGTCTTCTCTTTTGTAAGGAAACTGTCCAGCATTCTCTTCCATATTGGGGGATTGATATTAGATAGTAGTTCAGAACTCTTTTGCATTGTTTCTAACAAATGTTTTTTACTAATCTGCCTCGCTCTTGGATGACGTCTTTTATTATTCCTGGTCGTTTTGGGATTTCAATGCCACATTTTCGATCCACTGTTAATGGATTTTCACACGTATTTAGACTCCTGTAGTTCTTCGATTGTCACATTTTAAATTTATAGTTCTCGTGTTAGGCTGTTTTACTTAAATGTTCTTTTATATTAACTACAACACTCTGGTACATTACTGATTTGGTCAAGTTTTTTTTCAGGTTAGGCGAGGTTCTTTTATCCGTTTCAGCAGGATATTCCTCCTTTTGTAAAATTAATACTATCAATACAAGTAAGCAAATGTTTCGGAAGAGGACCCGCTTCTTAATGTTATTCATCTTATATATAAAGTACAGTGTTATTGTGTTTGGGTTTGTGCGTGTGTATGTCCAAGCAACTCCTCCGCTCCCATGAATACGATTTCAATGATTGATAGCTCCTTCAAAATCCCTAAAAAAGCTAGGCTCTGGGAAAGATTTTCGTTGAGCTCAGATTCAGGGTTGCCAGTATATGTGAGGTTAAAACATTTATAATAATATATTATACTAGCCATTATCGTTGATTTCCTGGTTCAAGGGGAATAAATCTTATTTTTCTTTTGTATCCAAAATTGCAGTTAGCTTAAATGTTTTATTTCATGGGTGACAGAACAGGAGACAATTTATAGGATAAAATTAATATAGTGTAAATATGGGAAGATATACATTAGAATTACGTCACACATTATGAAATGGACAAAGTCCGACAATTATTTTAAGACATTTTTATGCTTAACATTCTTTTTATATTAGATACAAATATTTAAGTAAATGATCTATTTATAATAAACAGTATTAAATAACATTTACCGGCCTGAATGTCCGAGAAATTTTCATAGAAAACATTCGTCCTCCGACAGGATTCGAACCTGTATCCTATACGGAACCGTCATATAGCCTGACGTGCTTTTACCGATTTCGCCACAAAGGATCGTTCGGTTGGCAAGGTCGAATTTACTGCTTTTAAACTTCAATCATACATGAATCTCTCACGTACATTCATATCTGCTCATGGCGTATCAAATGTAAATAAATGACGTCACACATTATGAAATGGACAAAGTTCGACAATTATTTTAAGACATTTTTATGTTTAACATTCTTTTTATACATACAAATATTTAAGTTAATGCTATTTAATATTTAATACTGTTTATTATAAAACATAGCATTTAAATACTTAAATATTTGTATCTATAAAAAGAATGTTAAAGATAAAAATGTCTTAAAACATTAGAATTAGTTATACATTCAACAATTTGAAGAGTTAGAAAAAGATAATAGCTAATTAAGTGAAACTTATATAATGGAATCTATATGAATAAATGCGAAATTAGAGCTCAATTCTCCTACGAATTCTGAAAAAAGCTTGCCTTCTACTTCATAGTAATTTACACGCAGTATTTACTCTGTCTCCCTTCTGAGACAAGATGTGACACAAGGACTTTTTAAAGTGGGGACCCGAGCGTGAACACCCAGTAAAAGAACAAAAATTGCCCACAGCTCCCGCAACCGTCGAAAACCGATCGCTCTCTATCTGGTTCAATGAGAGGGCGTGGCTTCGGACATCTTTTCCCCAGGGATGGGCACCTCTCGGCATGATTTTCCTCAGTTACCCATCTGTCTTTTGACAGAGAATCCCCTGAGCGCACTCTGCCCAAAAAGAGAGACGCAACTGAGAGATGATAAAACTCTTCCAAAGAGGAATTTTCACGCGGTATTTGCTCGTTCTCCCCACTAGGACGTAATGTGGCACAAGGTATTTTTTTAGCTGGGGGCCCCAGCCGTTACAACCAGGCAAGGGACAAAAATTCCCTACAGCCCCCCAACCGTCGGTTGCGCGGCCCGAGGTGCGAGCACCGATCCCTCTCTTTGGTGCAATGAGAGGGCGCAGCCTCGGGCAGCTGTTCCCCAGCGCTGGGCACCTCTCAGCATAATTTTCTCAGACAATCTAAGACCACTCTGCCAAAAGAAAGAGACGCAACTGAGACATTATTAGTAGACGTATACAAATATTGAGCTTTTAGCCTGAAAGTCCCTCTTTGGAGGGATTTTCACGGTGTTTACTCGTTTCCCCACTAGAACGAGATGTGACACAAGGTCGATTTAATGTGGGGACCCAAGCGCGTACAATCGGGCAAGGGACAAATATTTCCCACAGTCCCCGCAACCGTCGGTTGCGCTGGCCTCGGTGCGAGCACCGATCCCTCCCTCTTATGCAATGGGTAGGCGCGGCCTCGGGCAGCTGTTCCCCAGGGCTGAGCACCTCTCAGCATAATTTTCTCAGTTGCCCCTCTGTCCTTTGACAGAGAATCCCTGAGCGCACTCTTCCCAAAGACAGAGACACAACTGAGAGATGATAAGCCTGCAATCCCTCTAAGGAGGGATGCTCACGCTAAAAGCTCAATATCTGTATTATATATTATCTACTTCTAGGCACTATCACTCTTCAGGTTTAACTAATTTGAATATTGATTTGAAAAGAAAAGTTTATTTCATTAATTAATTTTCCTTAATTATTGTTCTTTTATTTGAGGATTGTTTTGATTGCCACATCAAAAATAGTTCTGTTTAGGAATATCGTCTTAAAAGCAGAAAAGCGTTTGAAATTTGCATTTTACTCGGCGTTCAACAAGTTAGCATCTATTTGTAAAACTTTCCTTAACTATAACAAGAAAGTTTCTGAATAAAATGTTCATTTAGTGAATATATCTTATTTAGCCTACAGATAAGCAAGCGGGCGAAGGCTGCTAGTTTGTAATAAACCAGCGTAAAGCCAAAGCTCCTGAAATAAAAATAATGTCTCATCTAAGAAATTTTAAGTAATAATCAGATGTCTGAATAATTAATTGGCTTGATTCTACACCAAAGGAAAGGATATTAGTCTATATTAATCAGAGAATTTCATAGAAATCGTAAATGTTCAAAAGAAAGCATTGGCTATTGGGCTTAAGTTGTACAAATGCTGTTGTGATCATATTTTATTTTTATTTTCACTTTTTATCACTATAGATTAAGCACACGAAAAACATTATATTTTTTAGAGGCTAACAAGTTTTTCAGTTTTCCGTATAAATTAATTGTAAATTGAACTAGCACATACCATGTGAATTAATTTAAAAAATAAGATTCGTTATTCGTAAAGAGATCTTTTTTTTTTTACATATATTTCTATCGATTAAGCAATCCTGATCTCCAGAATACGAAATAAAAATAAAAATCTGTCTATATGCCCGAGATGAGGTATTGTAATTATTTACCTTATTGACATTGTTCGGACTGCTGTTCTCATCTTTCTTCGCACATTCACGACGTTTCGGCCGTTGTACGCTTTGGCCTCCTTCAGATGACTGGAATTTCGAACCAAACCCTTTATTTTGTGTACCGTAGTATATGGTTCTAGTTCCACGTGTCATGCCTCTTCCAGATATTTTAGTTATTTCCCTTTAACTTAACTTTGATTCACCACTGTTGTAGCCTGGTATTGACTATTTGAGAGCAACTGGCAAAATAATAAGTCAATAAAATGTTATATAATGGTTCAGTTACTGTTTACTCAAAATAAACTTTCATGAATGATTTTAATATATAAAGCCATATCCTTTGTGCTGCAAAAATACATCATGGAATTTCCATGGTTTCTGCCAATCTGCGTAAAATTCTTCCAAATGTCAATTACAGAACTGTACTTGTCATATTTACTGGAATAGAAACGCTTTTATCTCAAACGGCAGATATTGCCCAAAGATGTCAAATGACCCGACCTCAAATATTTGATGTTGAATTTTTGATTCGTACTGCATTAGGCAAGACAAGAGGATTTGGAGAAATGCCCTAAAATCATTGACCAAATATTGGAAAAATTCCAAATTCCTTTCGCCGGTTCGACCAAAATCAATGCCGTCCCCAATGGTTTCCAGGAAGGATTTTTTTTTTCTGCGTGGCCTTACAGAATATAAACTTTAGATATGCAAAACATTTTCGGTAGTATAACCAAGAGCGCTTGATTATATCCTTGAAGGGTAAGTCGCTACTACATGGAGATTGCCGTGAATAAATTTGGTTGATGTTTCCAATGGAAGAAGCCATTACTTGTTTAAAATTTGTGTGTTCCGCGTAGTGAACAATCGAGCAAAATGCCCCGAAACTGAAACTGTCTCGATAATATTATTTTCTTTCAGCAATAAAACATCACACATATATATATAAAAGTAAACACTGAAGTCAACACTTAAAGGAAACAGAATGATTCATGCTAAACGCAACCATCAGGCCACATGCGTTGTTTATTCTCGACTACGAGTCAGTGTGCATTATGGGTAGTCTGTTTTAACGGTTATTTTAGCGGGGTGGTTTATTTATTTATTTGAAATAATTTATTTTACTTGTAATTTTATTATTTTAATTTTATATATTTTTATTTATTCTTTGCGGTTTAAGTTTTTTTAGTAACGTGGTAAAAATTTTGAGATAAGTTCTGATCGTTTATTTAGTAGTTTGTTTTAATCTGGGAAGGTAATTATAGCTAAATTTTGTCCAGTTTTGGGATTGATTGTTTTAATCTATTCTGACGGTTATTTTAGCGGGAGTGGTTTATTTATTTTTTCATTGTTACCTTTATTTATTTATTTAGATTGATTATTTTTACTTATTTTTGCTTATTTATTTTTATTTTCAATTTGTTTATTTATTTGGATAAATTTATTTTACTTGCTTTTTCTTATTTATTTTAATTCAGATATTTTTCGATTTTTAAGTAAAGTAGTAAAATTTTTTAGATGAGTTCTGATCATTTATATAGTACTTCGTTTTGGTCTGGGTAGATAATTATAGCTATTTTTCGTCCAATTTTTGGATTGATTGTTGTAGTGTATTCTAACAGTTATTTTGGCGGGAGTGGTTTGTTAATTTGTTTATTATTTGCTTGGATTAATTTATTTTACTTGTTTTAATTTTCTTATTTATTTTAATTTTATTTACTTTTATTTATTGACAACGGACATGGTGAAATTTGAATTTGTTGTAACCACTCGAATATATATATATATATATATATATATATATATATATATATATATATATATATATATATGTATATATATATATATATATATATATACATATATATATATGTACGTATGTTTTTAATAATCAAGTCTATGTTCACCGTAAATCCCATCATATGATGTATAAAGACATATTCCTTTGAAAAGCTGGTCTAATAAATATTTTTTGCAGCATATCTGTATCGCAGAAAAAAACATCGCTCTGATAATTTCGGTTTCATTTTCGATCGTTTCTCTAAAAATAATAATGAAAATTAATTTGAATAATTAATTTAAATTTAAATAAGTTTAAATATTTAAAAATAATATATTTAAAAGCAAATCAACAAAAATTCAGTAAAATTTAAAAATATAAATCCATGCATGTGAAGAAGGAAATAAAATGCATATATATATATATATATATATATATATATATATATATATATATATATATATGTATGTATGTATGTGTCTGTGTGTGCGTAAAATGTGTGTATATACATATATATATTTATATATATGTAACATATATATATATATATATATATATATATATATATATATATATATATGCGGTACTTACTGGAAAGCGCACAATATCAGAGCTAACATATTTAGTTGGATTGATGTGAGTTTGTGACCCTGGGTCAGAAACATCATCAATCCAACTATATATATATATATATATATATATATATATATATATATATATATATATATATATATATATATATGCAGAGAGAGAGAGAGAGAGAGAAAGAGAAAGAGAGAGACGAACAGACAGACACAGAGAGAGAGAGAGAGAAGCAGACAGAGAGAGAAATAGAAAGAGAGAAATGACACAGAAATGTAGGACAAATAAATTAACACCCCATGATGACTGGCAGATTACATTCTTAGATTATCTCTATTTAAAAAAAAAGTGTAAAACAGGCTGCTGTTATGTTTCTCTCCACACACATGCACACATGCCCCCCCCATATATATATATATATATATATATATATATATATATATATATATATGTATATATGTATGTATGTATGTGTTCGAATTCCAGTCGAAACTATTACATTCAATTACGTGCTAATATCCTTGGGAAAGGTATGACTCTTCTTCTACTCACCCCACAGCTATGGGTAAATAGGAGGACAGGCCGGGTTCTATAGCCTTGGATTTCAACTGGTCTAATGCAGAAAGAAATGGCAACCTACTGCAGGAAAAAATCTACCTCGTCAATCATGTAGCGAAAGATACACGATCGCCTAAGCGTGTGTATCACTGACTGAACGGACCCTATACATGAAATATTGACATTGTTCCTTCTTTTGAACCAGAGGTCAATTTGTTACTGGGCTTGAAATTATAATTCTTTGAACTGGAATCCGTCAGAAATGACCTTAGTAATAGGAGGCAAAATTAGAAATCAATATTATGCCTCAATTAGGAATAAATTTAAAGGAATGTACATTTGCATTTCGAATTAATTCTCTTTGCAACAAGAAAATTCGAGATTTCTGCCCTCGAAGCTATTATCAACCCAGTGATGTCAGTGATGGCAAATGATTCCCTTTACAATAATCATACATATTGAACAAGGTACACGTTTTCTGGAGAGAATTATGTTTTGTTTTGTTTTTGCAATACTCTCTAGAATTCTTTCACAGAATGTCCAGACCATATTCCGATTTGAAGGAATCATTTCATACTGAGAGACAAAGTCTGACTTTTGCAAATGAAAGGAAATTGTAGATATTTTGAATGCGATTTCCTGTAGTGAAGTCTGTTCGTGACTCAAAATAATATTTCACTTTTGATTATGACTTCTGTCACCGTTGATTTCTTACATCCCAAGAACGTAACAAGAAAACAATCTACACAGCCAATATATTATAAGGCAAGAAAAAAAAACCGATAATTTGGTATCAAGAATGTATCTTCACAACAGAATTTTCCAACTTATAGAGTGAGCCAATTCTGAGAAAATTAGAAATCTTCACATATGGTACTCAGAAGCACACTGTTTCTAGCAGAAACAATAATTAAACTACAAGAACTCCTACAAAATATAGTGAACGAAAGCGTGAAGAAAGGACTACCTATCAGTTACAATAAGAGAGACTATATGGTTGTCAGCAGGAGGAGCACAACAGGCAAATTACAAATTGGAGATACAAAAATCAAAAACAGGTACAACAATTTAAATATCTGAGAAGTGTTTTAACATGGAAAGAGTGTAAGGGAAATTAGAATGGGAGAAATGTGACTTCCAGAAGCTAAGCAGAGTATTAAGAGACACAAAAACACATCGTTAGAAACAAACAAAAGAGTACTGAAATGTTACGTAATATCAGTCCTTTTATATAGCAGTGTATGCGAGATGAAGAAGAGACTCGAAGCAACAGAAATGTGGTTCTAGAGAAGGATGCTGAGAATACCATTGACTGAACATCATAGCAACCACGAACTTTTAGAGAAAATGGAAAAAAAAAAACACCAGAAACATACAGTTTGTATTTATACGGAACATAATGAGGAAAGAAGGCTTGGGAAATTTGATACTCACAGGGCGCATTGAAGAAGAACGTGATAGAGGAAAACAACGCGGAGAGATTTTGTAAATGGATGAAAGGTTTAGGGAAAATAGCAAAAAGATAAAATTTATTAAGAGCTACAGAGGGCAGAAAATTGTGGAGAGCCAGGATCACCCATGTCCTTAAGGGACACGGCACATAAAAGAAGAAACATTTGGACCGCTTCTTGTGTAGTTAGATTTGAGATTGTACAAACGATGGTTGTCATATCTCAAACGGTAAGAAGAAGGTATATCGGTTTTATATCTTGCTGATACATCCTCATTTCCGACTAATCCTAATGACTAGAGAATGACAATCTGAGTAACTGCGACAAAGAGCAATTGATTTTATGAAAAGAATGTGACGCTAAATAGAGCACTCACCTAGAAAGGATGGCAGATCATTTTATCTCGGTCATAGTTGTTGCGTATGTCTCTCCACAACATCCCATTCGATGTATCTCTGACTACGTTTCGTCTTTTCTTTATCACAATCAATCCTTGTTCTGTTATCCATTTACCCACGTAAGTAAGTTACTCGTTACTTTCCCCTGTCCTTCCAACCATCAATATCTTTTGTGAGTTGCCTAAGCAACGGTGGGATAATGTTTCGCGGCTCGGATTGAGGAATCGGAGAGCCGAGTTCGAATTCCAGACGAATCCATTACATTCACTTACCTGCTAATACCCTTCTTCTCCACCCACCAACTATGGGTAAATACCGGGACAGACCAGGTTCTATAGCTTGGATGGTCTATCTCAGAAAGAAATGACAACCTTCTAAGAGATATATAATCGCCTATCACGCATGTCACATAACTGACTGACTGTTATATATATATATATATATATATATATATATATATATATATATATATATATATCCAAGTATATGATTGGTGTATATGGAATGAATTCCAATAACCAACAATTACTATTCTTAAAAGAGTGCTCAATACAAAGTAGAGCAGATATAATTATTTATTTTTAAAGAAAAAAAAAATTTATAACATAAATATGTTATAAAATCACTACAAAAATAGCCATTTTGTTTCAACACCTTACCGAAGGTGTTGAAACAAAATGGCTATTTTTGTAGTGATTTTATAACATATTTATGTTATAAATTTTTTTTTTCTTTAAAAATAAATAATTATATATATATATATATATATATATATATATATATATATATATATATATGTGTCTTAAAATAATTGTCGACGAATAGCACATAACTGACTAAGTGCCAGATTTCCCATACACTTTTGCCGGAAATATTTCATTTATCAATTTTCATTTGACCTGATATGATGGCGTATACAGTTAATATTTTACCATTAATCACATCATTTTGAGTTATGTTAAAAATTGGCCAACAAAGGGAAGTAACTAAGTTTGCAATAAACAATAAAAAGTAAAAGAAAAGAACCACGCAAAAAATAATTTTGAGCAAATAATATCAGTCAAAGCATAGTAATAAGGCAAAATGTAACTATGAATTGGCGTTGACACATAAAATGAATACAGGCGTGCGATCCCAGCGTTCTGACTTCAAGATAAGAATAAACAAAATTAAGTCTGATGAAACTGAGAAGTGACCAATCATATTGGTTACGAAGACATCCCAGCAGGCATCTGTGTTTTGCCTATAAATTTTGGGAAGGGGAAGTCTTTTACAAACTTAGTATTAATATTAATTGGGACCAACAAAGTCATAATGTATTGAGGATACCTATGTCGACACTATATAATGAAAAGTATGAGGAGATTATATATATATATATATATATATATATATATATATATATATATATATATAAGGCTCCAACACTAATGTCCCATGGTTATAATTTATTACGTTGGAATCGTAATCACGATCCAATTCATCAAACCTATAAATTCAAAAGAAAAAAAAATGGGTGGTTGGGAATTTGTAGGACTGATGAATTGGATCGTGATTACGATTCCAATGTAATAAATTATAACCATGGAATATTAGTGTATGGGACTTTTATATTATATTCTTGCTCCCTCCTGGACATTGACCTCTACCTGGATTTTATCCTCCTGGAAATATATATATATATATATATATATATATATATATATATATATATATTGATCACTAATATTATCAATACATACATAAATGTGTATATACTGGGTATAACAGCAAAATTCTCCAAATTGTGTAACAGGATGTGATAGTCCATACCAGAAAATATCTAAAAACGAAACTACTTAACTAACTGAGTTTCTTTTTTCCAGGTTTACAGGTAAGACGTTCAGCCATCTTGACACAATTTTTCGTAAGAATACCTGAAAAACGCAGCTAGAAAGAGAACGTTTTGTGTCAGCCCCACTATGTCTTCTCAGCTGAGTGATACTGAGAGGAAAAAGTTCATTCACACCTTTAGTATTGGAAACAAAGTTAATTCTCTAGTTTCCATATTCAAAGTACATTCAAGAACTATCAAGAGAACGATGAATATTAAAAAAAAAAAAGAGGGAACATTAGAAAAGAAAACTGGATCAAGAAGTAACAACAGCGAGAGGGATCATCGTTTCAACTTAGAGCTAAATACATTCTTATTGCTCAAAGTAGAATGCAATAGTGTTATAAAAACCTCGGATAATTCCAGTAATATACCTTTAATCATTTCTAAGATGAAACGGTTCAAAGCTTAATCTAACTATTAGACAATTTGGCTCTTACACGATTTGGACAAATTTTCTGTTACACACGATATATATATATATATATATATATATATATATATATATTAGATAGATGGATAGATGTATTGTCTAGGCACGCGACAAGCCGACTGAGAGTGTTGGCTCCCTTAGCCTTCGTTAAACAGGAAGAAAACTAGTCTAATCATGACAACCAGTTCTTTTTTTGTCCATGCTTCACTTCGTCAGAGTGATGGGAGAGGTGACCTAGGTAAACGTTTTCCTTCACTTTAGACATTTTATGTACAGGCATTGCTTGATACCGTAATATCTTTCTTTTTTGCGTGCCGATTTGCAAGCCGTTGGCGAAAAAGGTAATCGTAACCAAGACAAGCTTGTGCCAGATACTTTGCGTTTGCAAGAACCATAGTTGTTTATCGTACAACTTTGTTTGACAACGATAGCTTGATATGATCATCTAGACAACAAGCTGGCAGATATCATACATATATTTCCTTATTACTGTTCCCTGTTGTTAATGTTTACAAATATTCACTACCCCCACGACTTAAACATCTAATATTGCGTATCTTTGATTTAATCTCAGGGAACGTGATGACGCATACACTCTTGTGCAAATTAATTGAAACAACTGCTTTAGTTTCCTTTATTTCACTATTTGGTCATTTTATTAACCCACTGGAGTGACAGGTTGTAATTGATTACTATTTTTAGCTCGGATTAGGTCATTTACAGTGATGTGCAGTATTAATCTGTTTTCGTGGTGTATGATGAAATTTGTTTGGCCTTGAAAAATATTGCGTCATCCGAGATTGCATCAGATTTATATCACACCCAGACACTATTGTCTCGATTGTCGATTAGTTGTCCTATAGCTATTGCATGCGATAGATGTCACTCCAAGTAAGTATACGAAAATTGTTATACTGCACGAACACAGTGGCAAGACTTAACTGTGAGCAAATGAAAGTAATATAGACTCCCCCGAAAACTATCCTGATGTAGATCCAATCGAGAATCTGGGGTCAATTTGCAAGGAACGACTACGTGGAATGGATATACGAAGTACTAATGTGTGCACTGGGTCAATTTTTCATTGGAATAATACGAAGGAAAGTAGATAATAGCGGAATTATTCGTTTTGTTTCAGTTGATTTGCACAAGTGTGTATGTTGAAAAACATGATTGACAAACTTTTGAGAAAGAGGCAGAGAGTTCGATCCTGTAAACCTGTTCTTGAAATTCAGTACTTTTGCTTAAATTCCTCAAGTGGGATAGTTGTTTTATTAATGATGCAACAAAGCCAAGGAGGCCATTAAGAATCAACGGGTTATTTATAGCGAAATAAAATGAGAAAATGTTAGTGAGGACAATAAACGGACAGGATTTAAAATGACAGATGATATCGATTAGGGTTGCATTTAAAATTTTGAAGATTATAGTTGATAAAAAAGCAAGTATCCAGATTGGAGTTTCAAAGAATGACGTGCGGATGAAGAAACTATTAGAATAGAAATTATGGTTGCATATAATTATTTCAACAGTAAAATAATGATGCTTATTTACCAATCCAGTATATTACATTCATGACCTCGACGTACCAAAGAGGAAAACGCACCATAAAAAATTGCCATGAAAATATCTATAGGAAAAGAAAAGTTGAGTTACAATGGTGGAAAAACGACTCAAGCTGAGACGGTATCAGTAACGTTGCACATTCTCCTTTCGGATTTCTCAAGAATCCCTAGATATATAGCAGGAGCATCAGACCATCTGTGTTAGGTCAAACGTGCATCCGTTGTCTGCTATGGTTCCGTCAGTATTCGTGATAGAACGATTGGCTAAGATCGGGTGGGATATACCCTATTTGACGGCCTATAAGACGCACTTTTTTTTTTACTAAAAATATCTTTTAAAATTCCCCTGCGTCTTATATGTCATATGAAGGTTTAAAATTCGCGATAGTCGGCCGAAATTAGCTAGCTGGCAATTCCTATTAGCTTAAACTTTAGAATAACTTCCATATACCTAATGTCATTATTTAAAAGGCTATTATGCAGATTAAAAGTGTTATCATTGATAATATTCGTTATATATATATATATATATATATATATATATATATATATATATATATATATAAAAGTGAACATAGAAGTGAACACTCAGAGGCGACAGGCTGTTTCATGCTAGACACAATCGTCAGGCGGCCAGTCGATTGTGTCTAGCATGAAACAGCCAGTCGCCTCTGAGTGTCGATTTCAATGTTCACTTCTATATTTACATACGCTCTATCTCCGATATTGAGTACTTTATCCCATAAATGTAACACGCCTTTAAACTGTATTTCTTCATATATATATATATATATATATATATATATATATATATATATATATATATATATATATAAATATATATATATATATAATTATTTATTTGAAAATTATAACATAAAAATGTTATAAAATCACTACAAAAATAGCCATTTTGTTTCAACAATTCTGGTGTCTTATCAAGGGATGGCGTAGAATCAATTTTCGAATAAATATTTATATTTGCTCTACTCTGTATTGAGCACTTTTTTAAGAATAGTTTTGTTGTTTATTGAAATTTATTCCGTATACACCAAACTTATACTTGGGCATATATATATATATATATATATATATATATATATATATATATATACAACAACCCCTGGTTGATCATGCCAGTAGTATTATTTGAGTAAAATCTGAAGTGTAAATTCACGCCACGCATTAGAATTGGCGAAACTGAGATTGGCTTAGTAACCAAACCTACTCCTTGGAAACATAATCAATATACCTACGGATGGTAGACTTATAAACGAGCAAGTCTGGCACAGCACACTGAACGAATATTCCTTACAGAAGCCCTAGCAATTAATCCAATATAATCATTCCACTTCATGTTAGGGAAAACGTGAGACCGATGGGTTCCAATGAGTTACTCTTCTAGATATTGGTATCAGTTAGTAGAGCGATCATGAGTGAATGCCTCTCTCCTGTGACTAAAATAAGCAGTTTCGTTTTGAAGGCCACGAAATTTACACGCCCTATCTTGATCGATTTAACAAAAGATTGAATGTTTCAAGACCCTATAAGGCTTACTATTAACCCATTACCTTCCATGAACCCCACTTGGGGATTTGTTGAAATTAAACTCACTACATTTTATTCCTTGTATTTACATTGAATTGCTTACATACATTGCATTTGCAGAGATATATTTTACAACACTTAGCCTTTAAAGTTTTTATTATTTGCCGTAAGAAGACACTTTCTGTCGTAATTTTACATTTCACGAGTAGAAAAATAATGACTCCTTTGAAAAGTATTTTTTTATTATTTCTAATCAATATTATTTTTTGATGTTTTATACACATATATATTTGATGTTCTAGTTTTTATAAAAACGACAATTGTAACTACTGAAGTTAAACATAAGGAATAAATAAACGCCTAAGACACCTGACTGGGCCAAAAATGCGCATTAAAAAACATTTGGTAGTTAATGGGTTAAGACAAGAGAAAATAAATGTTATCACTTTAGATACCGAATTTGGTTCATTTATTGACTGATTGATTCGTTTTTTTACGGCTTATCAACCCATAGCCTGATAATTAAAGCAAAGAAACATTTTAGGATTGTAGTAATTGGGAGTGGGGGTATAATAATGATTTAGTGAGTCAAGTCTTACTAATTAACCTATAGGTGGGGGCGAAGAGGTGGATTCATACCTTTCCCAATCGTATTTGCGCGTAAGTGAATATAAAAGACCGATAGGAATTGGAACTCGGCTCTTAATATAGCAATTCTGAGCCACTATCCATTATAGTGTAAGTGTGTATGCACGGGTGCTGTAATGATTACACCACTCGTGCATATACGCTTACAGTAGTAGGTATTCCCAAACACTTACTCATTTATCTACTGACCAGGTTTAAAGTTGCTTAACTTTGCTTATCGTAAGGTAACCAATGCTTCAAAGGAATGTGGTCGTAATCCACCCAGTCTGAAAGTGATGACATCAGGAAGGTCAGAGATGAAGATAAGAAAAGCAGCCAGGCCCAAGAACAGAGTCACGTCTAAAGAGGACACACGCATTAATACAAAAAGATATATAAGAGCAATTTGTTAAGAAAGATTTAATTAAATTAAAATAACATACTGTCTGATTAAATGAATTACAGACATTATGTCTGCTTATATTTACCATAATCTGTTCACACTCACGAATAGACATGTGTAATGTAAGACGTCTTGTTAATGAAGTTGTCGTATATATTTGTTTTTCTGTCGGAGATACATTATCTCAAGGGACATTTGAATTGATATCTAATTTAGGTTTTACGTAATATATCAGTTATTGCGAATAATTAAATTGGTTGCATTATATGTTTTTTATAATATATGATTAATTTTATTTTTATTAGGCTCCATGGAAGATATATTAATACGAATGATATTTTTTATGATTTTTTTATCCTTTTTGTAGTTAGCATGCATCTGGTTACAATATAAGAATTTGATATATTTAGGGTCTTTTGAAGAACTACTATATTCTATTAGACGTATGTTGAGGCTTTTTATATATCATTTTATTTGTTCAACAACAATGTGGTTTGGGAAGTCATTATTAAGAAGAATCTGCTTAATATTTTTTAGTTTAGTGTAGAAAATCTTTTTTTTTTTTTTTGGAGGAAAAACAAATATATATGTTGGATATACAACTACATTAGAAAGACGTCTTACACTACTTCGTGAGTATGAACGGATTATTGAGATAATTTACAAGGATTTTCAAACAAGTCAAGGATGATAAATTATATGAATAAAAATGGCCAGACAAAAGAAAGAAAGAAAGAAAGAAAAATGGCAAAAAGTAAAGAGTGAAGAAACCCCCCCAAAAAAAAACTAGAAAGGAGGGAACAAATAAAAATAGAAAATAGTGAAAGTCTGGATATGAGGGGTGGTCAGAGAAGAAAAAAGGAAAAATGAGAGAGTAAATAACCTATTTATTTTAGACACATTGGAAATCTGAAGGTAGTTTAGACTTAAAAAAAACCTTTACTTGGATTATTACATATATATATATATATATATATATATATATATATATATATATATATATAACACACACACTTATATATATATATATATATATATATATATATAACACACACACACTTATATATATATATATATATATATATATATATATATATATTATAAAATGGACAAAGTCCGACAATTACTTAAAGACATTTATTTGTTTAACATTCTTTTTATAGATACATTTACTTAAATATTTGTATCTATAAAAAGAATGTTAAACATAAAAATGTCTTTATATATATATATATATATATATATATATATATATATATATTCGACGCTCCAGTCGAATACGACGTGTGAGGGTCAAGCAGATCCGTCCCTAGGAAACCGACAGCTCGACAACAGCACATCAGATTTGATCATAGTGCCGAAAGTTTTGAAGGGCTGAATACAGAGACTTGGTGCATTCCAAACGACCCTCCGCAGGTTTTGAATTCAAAGTTGTCCTTCGCCTAGATAAGTTGCCATCCAAGGCTATAGAACCCAGTCTATCCTACTATTTACCCATAGCTGGAGGGAGAAGAAAAGGATTTACATCTTTCCCAATGGTATTAGCCCGTAAGGGAATGTAATAGATTCGACTGGAATTCGAACTCGGCTTCCTCAATCCAAGCCGTTATCCATTACTCCACCATGCCTTCCTTCTTTCTTTCTTTCTCTCTCTCTCTCTCTCTCTCTCTCTCTCTATATATATATATATATATATATATATATATATATATATATATATATATATATATCGCAATAGTTATTTACGCCATTAAGGTTATTTTACTAGCGTGTATGATATATAGAAACAGAAACTGTGTCATAAATATTATTCGTGTCATTCGACAAAGCTTTTAAAAATGACAATTTGCGGGTATATACAGAGATTGGTGGCTAGAGAACACGTAAGATCTTCATCTATGAGGAATTATCGTTACTCAGTTTGTTTACAGTTGAACTAATGTCCTTATCTTTTTTTTTTTTAAATCACAGCTTTTCGGCCGTAGTGTTCATTGACCTTCTGCTTCAGAGAACTGAAACATTGTAGTAACAAGGAAGGGGACATTAGTACCGACTGTAAACAATGGACAATTATGTAAATCCACATCGCAGAAATTCACAAAGAAAATTTTATTTAGCAATTCTCATTTTAACTGAAGGAATAATAATTTATTATTATTGTTTTATTTACTTTGATTTTTGGCGTGTACTCATTTCTATCGAGAATCACCCCCACCACTGACCTAAGGTCAGAAATGGCATCATGACATTTTCCACTGAGCATTTAAGGAAAAAAAGCACCCACACACAAACATATTTTACATTGATAATGCCCTTTGTAAGGTGTTGGCTGTACTCATAAGAAAATTTTTTTTTGTATTTCTTTAAGGCATGGGCTTCCAGGAATCCCTTCAATGAATCTACTGGAATCTTTACCAAACAATCCGAGGGTCCCAACTGCAACAGGGATTGTTGATGTTCTCATGTGCCACATTTTTTTAGATTTCGATTTCAAGGTCCTTGTATTTTGATACATTGCAATCTGCAGGGACTGCCATATCAATAAGGAGTTTTTTTTTTTTTGTTTGCTTGCGATCTCGAATAACAATGTCTGGGTAATTAGCCTTCATTGTTCTGTCTCTGTGTATTGTGTAGTCCCATAAAATTGTTTCGGGTCCTATCTCTGTAACCGGGTCTGGGTGATGTTCATACCAGTTTCTTTCAGTTTCTTTCCCGTAGAAGTTGCAGATTTTCCTGTGCAGATATTGGCTTACTCTGTCATGCCGTGTTTTATATTCAGTGGGTGTCAGTACCATGCAGCCTGATACAAGATGATCAATTCTTTCTGGATATTTATTATTATTATTATTATTATTATTATTATTATTATGAGCTGTCCCCAAATAACAAGAAAGTCTTAACGCCTATTTATTTTGTGCGGAGAAATTTTCCAAATTGTTGCAGAAATTTTAAAACAAATAATTCCGTAAAGTCTCTGAAGATTCATCAATTTTTCAGTTAAAAAACATTGAAATAATCTTCATTAAATATTGATAAGTTGCGTAATATATAATACGTCAGGCCTGCCAGGAATTTGAGTTACGTATGTGTTTTCATCTTTCGACATCATACCTAGTACGCTAATGTCTACAGTTAGGGTGTCTGTTTTCAGATGCCACATATTACTATTTTGAGATCATTTCCGTTTCTTTGATGTTATAATCCGATAAGTGTTCTTGTCTAACCAAAAGCTTAAAACACAACACTTTTCTTAGCACGGGAGCTATTCTAATCAGCGTTGCAATATAAGCACTCTGTATAATGTCTGGTATCCCTAAAGTGTCTTGCGAAGCAGATAGGTTCTTGCAGATGCTTCTGAGTGCACAACCAACAGACAAAAATCTATTTCGCCTTCATAATATTATTATCCCAAGACAACGCATCGTCAATCAGGAGCCGCCGCTCACTGTCAGGGCGATTGCACTCCAGATACTTGTCAGTTTAATTTATTATTATTATTTGTATCCTTAAAAAGGGTTAGAAGCAGACAAAGGTGGTACTCGAATGAAGGAACAGTAACACG
The DNA here is from genome assembly GCA_963932145.1 of Acanthosepion lycidas. Classification (NCBI taxonomy): domain Eukaryota; kingdom Metazoa; phylum Mollusca; class Cephalopoda; order Sepiida; family Sepiidae; genus Acanthosepion; species Acanthosepion lycidas. Next base: position 21,729,574 of record OZ010593.1, read on the forward strand.
CGCGTAGATGTAAAAAGAGAGGTTAATTGTAAGAGAGAATACACTACTGAAAGACAGGGAATAGGGTGGCAGGCAAGTAATTCCCCAAGAAAGGATATCTACCAGCCGCCCCACGCGGTCACAAAGCCGAATTTAATGTGGGGGTATCCCAGCTCGTAGGCTCGGCCAAAAATTCCCTGTAGACCTCGAGACGAGAATCTGCCCTTCGATATAGCCTCGTCTAGGGTTCCTCTCTACTTCCGGGCAGAGAGTTTGACCAGCACACCAGGAGACGAATCTCCAACTCTAGATCAATTCTCGAAGGAAACCCCAGATATATCCTATGCTCACTATATGTAGCTACTGATATAGTTAGTCCATATAGGTGATAGAAAGTGTGGTTTATTCCATTACAATATTATTATTATTATTTCATTTGATCTTGTTTTGGTCAGAGTTCAGGCCTCGCGGCTGCCTGACTTAACTCTTTATTCCTAAAGAATATCTACGAAAAACATCGAGATCTAAGATGATGATATCCTGGTATCACAAGTCGCAAACAAATAATGAAGAAAATTTTCTGAGCGAAGCGTGAAAACTGACGGCCGGACAAGAGGGCAGTCTATAAAAATAATGAAAGGAAAACAGATTGGTCCGCGATAAGAGATACAATGACCAGTAGATAAGAAAAGATCAGGTTTATTTTACGTAATGGCTGCTGTTTGAAGCGGAAGAAACGAAAACAGATTAGAGTCAGCTATTGTTATTAGGCCATTTTTTTCTAAATGAGTTACGCTAAAGAGGTTTGTTTTTACTTTATTTTATTATAAACGGAGAACGTGTAATTGAAAGACATTGTCTACTTTCTCGCTCTTCTTATATACCTCTTGAGCTGATGGGCACCTCGACGTGGTGTAATGGTTAGAAAGCTTGTCTTACTAGATCAATTACAACTGAGTAGCGAGTTCGATCCTCGCTGGGTGCCCCATACTTTCGGCCTTGTGCCATATCTAAGCCGAGCTTAGAAAATCACTATACCTCTTGAGCTGATGCTTATATAAGACATCTCTAAATTTCGTCTTAGGCGTTGTTTGTCTCAAGGTCCTTGATAAAATCCAGAGACGGATATGCAATGTAATCGGCCCTGATCTGGCATCTAGTCTGCAGTTGCTCTCTCCCTCTGTCTTTTTTACAAATACTTTCACGGTAACTGCTCCGATGAGCTGCTTTCTCAGGTTCCCAGACTTCATGAATTTAAGCGTTCAACTAGGCTGGCATCTCGCTCACAACCTTTCACTGTCGAAACTGTTAAATGTAGCCGTCTCTTCTACTCCATGTCTCGCAACTCTCGCCTGTGGAAATCCCCCTTTTCCTGTCTTCCTGATAGCTATAATCTCCAACTATTCAAATGTAATGTCAATCGACGTCTCCAGATGCTTTGATCTACCCCCTATCCTTCTTTTCATCCTTTCCTCTATCACTCCTATTTGCTCTCGCTCCAACTCTCTGTAGCCCCTTGCGTGTTAGTGGCTTCCCGCCTTGCTTGGGGTGAAACGCTTAAAAAGGAAAAGAACAACTGATATTGCAAAGGAGTTTGGTAGCGAAAGAGAGCGAGAAGAAGGGACTAAGTATACATTACAAAAAGCCAGAATGCATGGTCATCAGGAAAAAGATGAGCCCGAAATGTATTAGGTTGGTGCAAAAATAATGACGTAATAATGTCGTTTTTTGACGTTAAAAATACGTCTAAAAACGACATTATTACATCATTATTTTTGCACCAACCTAATAATTTGCAAATCGGAAGCCCTATAATCAAGCGGGTGTAGAAATTTAAATATCTGGAAAGTGTTCTTACAAAGGACGGTAAGTGCGACACTGAGATCCGAAGATGTCTTGGGATGGCCAAAGACGCATTCCAAAAGACAGATAGGGTATTAGGAAACAGGAGGATTACGTTGGTAACAAAAGAAAGTGTACTGCACTGCTACGCGATATCTGCGCTCTTTTACGGCAGCGAATGTTGCACGGTCTCCTCAAGGATGAATAATAGACTCGAGGCAACAGACGTATGGTGCTACAGAAGAATGCTAAGGATACCATGAACCGAACATATGAGCAACGAAGAGGTTTTGGAGAAAATGGAAACAAAAATGATACTTATTCTTAACATCAGAAAGAGGCAGCTAAAATTTCTGGAACACATAATGAGAAAAGAGGGTTAGATAATCTGATGCTTAGAATGCGGATAGACGGACAAGGGAAAGCAACGCGTAAATTGATTAACGGGTTTAAGCAAGTGGAGGGTCTGGGAGAAACAGCAAAAAGACAAAACTTCTTGAGAGCTACAAGGGAGAGAGAGAAATGGGGAGCCATGATCGCCTACATGCTGAAGGGACACGGCACAGAAAAGATAAAGATATGTCATTACTATTATAGGTTTATAAACATTTAGTATTAATTATATTAGGTTGGTGCAAAAATAATGACGTAATAATGTCGTTTTTTGACGTTAAAAATACGTCAAAAAACGACATTATTACGTCATTATTTTTGCACCAACCTAATAGGTTTAGGAATAAGTAGCTGGACAGACAAGGGAAAGTAACATGTGATATACTTAATGGGCTTAAGCAAATGGATGGCAGAACAGAGTCCTGGAGAAATAATAAACAGTCAAAACATATTGAGAGCTACAAGAGACAGGAGGAAGTGGAGAGCCATGATCGCCTAGTTCTGAAGGAGAAAGCACATCGAACTTTATTTCTCATGATACAGTCCCTATTTAATATTTCATACTTAGATGAGCATCAATCATGTGTTCCAGTAGTTCAGACCTTCACAACGTGAACACAATATTCCACTTCTTCGGGATCGAATCATGTAAGAAGAAAGTTCAACTCGGACAACTATTTTTTTCTCTCAAGAACTGCTACTTTAAGAAGCACACTAACCCATGGATATTTACTTGAAAATTACAGTCTTAAACTTTTCATGGTCAATATTTATGTAGTCTCCTTATCCTTAAAATCTTCACTTCCATTTATATCATATGAATTATTCCGTTTAAAACTAACTTCTATCTTGAGTGGCTCATGAGATCTACATTAGGTAAACTTTAGTACAAAACATTACAGTCGTATGTGGGAATTCATTTTCATGTGAGCAGACGATATTTCTGGGGTTTGTAAATAAAGCTGGTAAAATGATTTATGGCTTAATCGAAACATTTCCGTTTCTCAAAAAAATTGTACAGCCTTGTTGTTGCTTTTTTTTTTAACTAAGTTAAGAAGACATTAAGCAAATATGATTTTTTTCTCTCAAATAATCGAAGTATTCTTTAGTTATATTATTTAAGAGATTCGGATTTTCGATTCAGTAAACCCGCCAAAAGAATATGCAGGTAGCGTAACGGGTATCGGCGCTGAAAATGGAATCAGTGCATCGAGTTCAATTCCTGGACTAGTCACTTTCATGCATTTTCACCCTAATGTAACGTCATGAACCTGTCACTTGTTCTAGGGGCTAAATAGTAGAGTAGACTGAGTCTTCTTGTCATGGTTGAAAACTAGTCTAAGAAAAGGACAACTGAGAATTAAACCTTTGAGCCCTACGTTTCTGAATAATTTTAACGCTTCTTCCTGAGCTCCCGAGCGGAAATTTGCAAATAATTGGTATGCAATGTTTCACGCTAAATATAAAAAATAGTTACAAGTGTTTATCCACCGTTCAGCCAGTAACTGAGCATTAAGTCATCTTTCTCTGTCACTGTTTAACCGGTAGCTGAGCATTAAGTCATTTTTCTCTACCACCGGTAAAGCGGTGGTCAGGAATCAAATGGTTAAATAAAATTAAATAAATAAATTAATAAAATAAAATAAAAATAAACTCTGATTTCCCAAGAACGGTATTTCGGAGGTAATAAAGAAAATATTATTATTATTATTATTAAAAATAATAATAATAATGGTGAGTTATGTTTGACTACGTCCTGAAAGGAAATGTCATTAAAAATAAAAGGGAAAACTTACAACAATAGCTGCTGAAGTTCGTTTTGTTGGAATCATATATTAAATAGTCAAAGATGTATTAAACTGTTTTGTGTACAATTAAGAAGCTAATTTACTATTTGCTAATCTGATATCCCTTTTCTCCATAACTGTTTCTGGATTTGATTACTACAGGTCTTCCTAAACGCAACTTACACTTTATGAAGCCATGACTATGCTACAATGACTGCGGGAAATAGAAGAGGTACTTGTATACATATATCAATTGCTCAATATGATACTCGAGAAACCCTTTGTATCTTACGGCAACATCACGTTCAAATACCGGTTTCCGTATGATCGCCGTATAAACAACGTCTCGCAGTCAGTAGCTTGATGGGTGACCTCTTAAGAATACCAGGTTCTATAAGCTTCGATATGAGGTAGTATAATGGAATTGTTAATCGGAAAACCGACTTCCAATTCCAGTTGACTTCGTTAGATTCCCGTACACGTAAATACATCTATGGGTTAATTAGTAAAACTTGCGTCACTAGATCATCATTATACTTAAAAAAAGTAAAATATAAAAGTGTTTTCTGGACTTAAATGATCTGCAAAGTGTTGATAAGCCGTAGAAAACCAATCAATCAATTTGTCTGTCAGAAACAATGGACATTTGTTCGACAAAACGATATATGACATACACTCGGCGCTGAAAGAGATTAATGTAATAAGGCAATAGATATGATATAAATACGTAAACACCATGGAAACGACAACAAGTAATCGATTTACTGTCTTTGCCAAGAATTCAGGACAATTTATTCGATAATAAATTAAATATAGCCGTAGAGAATTTCGGATTAACCCTCCCTAATTTTCGAAAGCGCTCCTAGGGGTGCGCTCGCCGGTTTATAAATACTATGTGATATTTTTTTTCTCACTGTCTTCTTAACTTATTCGCTTATTTGTCAACATGTAAATTCCACGCGGAGAACACGTTTCCCAAAGGGAAAAGCATGAACTAAACACATACTAACCACATACACACAACACACATACGTACACACATTCAATCACTTTACATACTGAGAAACCAAACGGTTTTCACATTCTTTTCTTACAGACACCATTGTTTTTATCACTAGTTATTTTTGTTCGTTTATTTTTTTCGTATGTGTCAGTATCACTGACTAGTGAGATAATTATTCATGATCACAACCCCCCACCTCTTGTCAAAGAGAGTGATGTTGATTTCCTTATTTCTCGCTGGGTGATTTAGTGCATTTAGTTGTCTCAGTGGTTATGTATTTTCGTTGTTGGTTTCTACAGTAGCAGTGATTAAGCCTTGAATAAAACCCTTGGTGAATTCGGAGTCGTTTTGCTAAGGATTTTATTTTACTATAGTGTATACTAAATCTCCTTTGCGGGTCCCTGTGGCAAATTTTAAATTGAAACCGAGGGGTTCTCCTTCTATATGGGAAAGCTCTATATCCGATATATTTTCTGTTAGATTAGGCTTTCCAACATATTACTACTTACTGTTGCTGCATAGTTTGTTGACTTTTTATTTCAGATTGTTGTTTTGATTGTCACTCATTTGTTTCATAGTTTCGTGTAGATGAATCATTTTCAGCTTTATACAACATATATTTTATATCAAGGATGATTTTATTTTACTTTTAACTATATTTATGTGTTGTATTATGTATGTATCTAGAAATATAGGGATGTTTTATTTTGCAAAGTTGATCAGCACATTGTTCATGTTATTGAGTGTTATTTGTTTTTATTAGGGCTTCCATTATTTTTAATATTTTTATGTTGATATGCTTATTATGCTTGTATTTTCTACTACCATCTTTCGGATGGGGTCTGGTACGTGTGTCTTTCAATGAGTTCTGATGGATCTGTGGTCGGATATCTGCAACGTAAGTCGTCTAGATAGACATATAGTAGTGTGACCGAAGAAATTATCTATGAATTTGGTTTCCTCATCAACACTGTTCTTTAAGAGGCATTTGAACTCGTAAAGTTAGTTCTTTGTAGTTTTTATTATGTAGGTGTGCTGGTATTATTTATAATAAGATTAGCTGTTTTAAGTTTTTTTGTAATATATAATTTAATTTTCGGGTCGACTGTGGTAGTGTACTTCATCTAAGTGAAGATTCATCTTTGCTTATAGTTGACGTGTATTTGGCTTTTGTAGATGTTAATATTGTTTTTGACTGTGTTCAATATCGTTATTAGTTAATTTGGGAAAAATAGTGTCATCTGGTGGTCGATTACTTAGGGGAAACAGTGTTAACTAGTATCTGTTTTGAATTGCTGATTCCTTTAAAGAAAAGCAGACGTGAAGATCATTTTAGGCCGTCTTTATGTATTTTTTTTATAACTGCTATTTTATATCTAAGTGGACATTCAATCGTAAAATTAGCGTGTCGAGAGTTTCTGCTAGGGTTTATATATATATATTTATATATATATATATATATATATATATATATATATATATATAAGGAGCTGGTGAAAGGGTTGTGAGTGTATTCTACGAGAACGTATAAGAATGCGAGTTAATTGTTTTGACTCAGATTTTTTGGACGGTTTTACACATTTTGCGCCCAGAAAAATAATTTGAAAATAAAATATCACGATATCTCTTGATACAACCCATACATTCGGTTGAAAAGTAAAAAAAAAAAAAATAAACATCGTTGATAATGGCTAAAAGCGCTAAAAAAGAGAAAACCCTTGTACGAATACAGGAAAAATTAAATAAAAAGCTTAACCGCTGTACCTTGTCAGTCGTCTTTAATGAAACATATAAAAATATATATATATATATATATATATGTATGTATGTATATGTGTGTGTGTGTGTAAAAAAATATAGAAATTAGAAAAGAACTCGTTAGGTAAATAATCCAAAGTTCTTTAGTATTTTTGTTATTATTTTAAAAATCTTGCTTGAAGATGGAACAGAGCTTGATACTTTAATTCAATTTAATTCGAATAATTATATTGAAGTTTTCAGCTCTTGTTTTGAAACATGAGAACTCTTATGTAGCGTTGGAATCATATTTTTAAATAAGTAATTATATATATATATATAAATAATCATATATATATATATATATATATATATATATATATATATATATATGAAGAGATAGATAGATAGATAGATAATGGCTAGAATAAGATAGATAGATAGATAGATAATGGCTAGAATAAGATAGATAGATAGATAGATAGATAGATATTACTATGTACTTAGCTTAACATTGTCCGATAATTTCGTTTCGTTATGACGTCGGTTCCATTTTCCAATATTACTTTTCGAGTGTTCCATTGATATTCGCTAAAAGATAGTTGAAAGTACCCAGACTTTGGAAGATAGATTTTCAAATGTAAATAAAGGAACAGTAGAACCAATATATTTGAAAATGTGGCCGACGATATATATGTGTGCGTGTGTGATTTGTTTGTTCGTGTGTGTGTTTGTTTTCGGGGGGGGGGGCGTTTGTGTGTGTGCGCGCATGCAGTGTTTCAAATTCGCTATACATATTTATTGAAGAAGAGCGCTTAGAAACTAAGATAGACCCTTCAATGACATGGGGAGTGTTAAAATAGAAAGCAAAACCTCAGTGTGACTATCACTTTCACGCCCGACATCCAACCTATGTCCCAACTGTCGATATCTGTAAACACTCTGAAAATAAGTCCCTTGCCCTATAAATATAATAATTTTGCAACAAATATTATTATTATTATTTTTTTTTATTAATAGTAGTAGTATTAGTAGTAGTAGTAGTAGTAGTATTTCCTTTGATTTCTGGTTTGTACTCATTTCTTTTCGGGTCCCGAACAGAGACTTAAGGTCATGACATTTTCAACTAATAAAAAAAGAAAACAACAAAAAATACATATTTTACACAGATAAAACCCGCCATAAGGTGTGGGCGGTACTTGTGAGAACAATTTTTTTGTATTTCTTTAAAGCATGGGTTTCCAGGAATTCCTTTAATAAGTTCATTGGAATCTTTTCCAATCACTTCGAGGGTATCAACTACAAACTTATGTTCTCATGTGACATATGTTTCAGATTTCGATTTCAATGACCTTGTATTTTATAGATTTTTGAAGATTTTCAATGATACATTGCAGTCTGAAGGGACTGCCATATCAATAAGGAGGTACTTCTTGTCTTTGCAGTCTCTAATCACGATGTATGGGTTATTGGCTTTAATTGTTCTGTCCGTTTGTATTGTGAAGTCCCGTAAAATTGTTACAGGTCCTATCCCCGTAACCGAAAAATCCTTATCAAAGGTCCAATCAGAATTTCATAATGTTTCAATAAGTTATCCGGACACTGGATAAGAATGATTGAATTGATCACAATATTTTCTGTATTTTGTTTTTAACAGAGCGTCCCAATCAAGACGATAATGCTACTAAGACGCAAGTCGCTACGGGAGCAAAAGAGAATTAAATGATTTAAAAAGGAACCAAAACCCAATCTTAAATAGAAAACAAAAGATAAGCCTCTACTCCTGTTCAAAAAGACCGGGTAGAGTTTGAAGCTAACGATAGGCGAACATATTTACACATATTGAAGCGAAAAAATATTTAGCAAAATTTGAGAGCTCAGGTGGACATGTTAGAAGTATAGAGTTGACCTAGACATTCGAAGGAAACGAAATCCTAATCCCAAACAGGAAACAATGCTGTATTTATACGTCAAATATATGGTATATTTCTAGATTAAAGTGTTCAACATCAGGGATGGAGAGCATGTAAAAATAAGAATGGATAGTGAAGTTAAGGCCATCAAAGATAACCTGTGTCCTGGTTGAACGTAATCGTCAAGCCATCGTTCAAACGATCAAGCAAGATACAGACTATCGCGTTGTGCATGTCCACATTTATACATATAAATATATTTTGTAGAGGGCAATTATTAGGGTTTCTACAGTTACATAATTTTTGTTTATTTTCATCAGTTTTTTATTTTTATTTTTCCATTGTCCAAATTTTGGGGGTTTTGGTATAAGTGTTTATTTAAGATATTAGCATTATGGTTCTTATAATTTTTTCTAAGTTTTCCGTACATCTGTAACTCAATTTTAGTGTGTTTTTTTATTGAAAATAGTACTTAGTTTACTTTCACTAGGAATGCGCGGAATTTTTGTCCTAATGTGTTCTTTACCATTTGGTTATATGGGGGCGTATACCAAATTATTTTTCTATATCTGTTCTTTCTATGTTTTTTATTTTCATTTTTTATATAAGTTAGTTTTGGGTTTTTGTAGCCACTCATTTTTAGAGCCTTATTATAGGTATTAATATGCTCATCAAAAATCTTGTCATTTGCAGAATTTGTACTTATTCGTTTACTGACAGATAACGGTATATGTTTACTTATAGTTGCGGGGTGATTTGATTTAGGGTGTATATATAAAGGATTGGTGTTTGTTTTTTTATAAGGTGTGTATGTATTTTTATTTAGATCTAATGTTATATATATATATATATATATATATATATATATATATATATATATTTCTCACTCTATCGCTCTCCCTCTCTCTCTCTCTCTACACACATATATATATATATATATATATATATATATATATATTAATTCATGAATCATTCATACAGAAAACAAATATAGAGGTTAATGATTTAAATGGCGAGAATACTTCGTCGCAAAAAAATGTAAATAAGATAAATCAACCCCGAACCTGTATATGAATGATATGATCCCCGTTTATAAATTCCAGTTGCATAAGGTCTTTTTAATTTTTTACAAGCTTTCGTCTGTTTCTACAGACATCATCAGGTATGGAAGTAGATTTTGGTCTTGTTTTTACTTCTCAGTAATATATATATAATATTAGTGAGCAATATATATTTCTATCTATATCTATCTATCTATCTATCTATCTATCTATCTATCTATCTATCTATCTATCTATCTATATATATATATATATATATATATATAAATTTCCAAGACGATAGAATCCATGTAGAGCTCAATGTACAGAACAGAGCAAGAATATAATATAAAAGGCACAAACACGAAAATTTCATGGTTATAATTTATTACAATGGAATCGTA
>OZ010593.1:21742171-21902171 GCA_963932145.1 Acanthosepion lycidas
CGTTTCATCTGCAAGCGAAATTTTTGCTTTTTGACGACTACAGAAAGGGTTTTTGGCTAAGCTATACAAACTTTTATTAAACTATGGGATTTAAAAAAAAAAAAATTATGCTAATTATTTAATGCGAAAATTTGTTGATGTCTGCAAAAAACCGTTAACTCCTGCCTATGGTTTAATAATTTTTCATTATTTATAAACTTAATAATGTGTAGTCTTTCGTGTCGGCATAAAAGACATGGGTCATCCCAGGGTTTGCAAGTTCTTGTTTTATTTACTATTTTCCATTTTACTTGTGGTGTTTTATTCGTTTCTTTTAGATGCCAGAAATATTGGGATAGAGATAAATACTTCTTAAGTCTTAATAGCTTAGCCAAATCATTAAATAAGAAAAACTCTTTCTGTAGTTGTCAAAAAGCAAATTGAAACTCAGTGCAATACGGTTTGTATACAAAACACCCACTTGAATAAACAAATAAATAAATAGATAATCAGATAGACAATAATAAAACACAATCCTACCGACTGGTAACGACTTGTAGACGCGCCATAAAAATATCCACCACTGGAAACTAACTAGAGAATGACCGCCAGCATTGGCCGTGAAATAGACACCCTACCCAACCTTAGCAAAACCTCTCAGAAGATGATGAATCTATTGATAAGAATTAATTCTCTGATCACTTAACGAAGAAAACAAGCCTAGACACTCCTACAATAACGAATTTTACAACGGACCATGCCTAAAAACACCACGTAAACCAAGAGATAGCTTATTCCTAAAATTTTGCTTGAAGATGAAACGGGACTAAACACCTAAATTCAACTTAATTTTAATAATTATTTGGATGTTTTCAGTTCTCGTTTTTGAAACATGAGAACTCTTATGTAGCGAAGGAATCATATTTTTAAACCAAAAAATATATATATATATATATATATATATATATATATATATATATATATATATCCGAGTTCGAATTCCAGTCGAATCCATTACATTCACTTACGTGCTAATACCCTTCGGAAAGGTATTAATCCATTTCTCTCTCCAGCTTTGGGCAAATAGCAGGACAACCTCGGTTCTATAGCCTTGGATGACAACTGGTCAAGAAGAAGAAAAATTAAAAAAGCTTCGTAGTGTCGTTTGGGGGCCCTTGTGGCACGTAGTGCTCCAGGTCACTGTATTCGGCCCTTCAAAAAGTGTTGTTGGTTCTGCACAAACCCTTCACCAGTATAATCAAGTCATACATGCTGATGTCTAGGCTGTCGGTTCCTAGGAACTGAGCTGCTTCACCTGCATACATCGAATACGACGGGAGAGTCCATCATATATATATATATATATATATATATATATATATATATATATATATATATATATATATATAATGTCATCCACAGACAGACTGTTTCGCTGTTTCACAGCTCTTCAGTGAGACTAGACGTCCGGTTGCCTCTGGTTAGGATCGAAACCCGGCTGAATTAGCGCACGGCAGGGATGAAGGTGAATTTTAGCCTATTTATTTTTAGATAAACACACACTGACCGACAGGTCTGAATTCGCTTTTGCCGAAGAGTCTCGATATATATATATATATATATATATATATATATATATATATATATATATATATATATATATATATATATATATATATATATATATATATATATATATATATATATATATATTATGGACTCTCCAGTCGGTTTATACGTATGAGGATATGACAGCTTAGTTGATTAAGTTATGAAATTTTGTGCGAAAAACTTAAGTGGCATTTAAGTCCCGCTAATGATTTACAAAGAAGGCCACATATGGAGCAATATATATATATATATATATATATATATATATATATATATATATATATATGAAGAAATATGCTCTTAAGGTGTGATATATTTATCGGATAAAGTGCTCAATATCAGAGATAGATCGTGTGTATATATAAAAGCGAACATTGAAGTCAACACTTCGAGGCGACAGGCTGTTTCATGCTAGACGCAATCGTCAGGCTTGACGATTGCTTCCCATTTTTTTTTCTTTTGAATTTGTAGGTCTGATGAATTGGATCGTATTTACGATCCCAATGGAATAAATTATGACCATGGAATATTAGTGTTTAAGCCTTTTTATTATATATATATATATATATATATATATATATATATATATATATATATATATATATCCTTTCTTTTTTCTTTATTTTATTCATTTTCTTATTTATTTCCCTCACTTTTTCACAGTCTGAAATTTTATTTATCTCGTCATTTCTCTTGTCTCGTTTTTTTTTCTATTTTGGGATTTTGTTTTTTCTTCTAATTTTCTCTTCGCAATGTTTTTTGTCAATTAATCCTGAACTACATCTATTCCTTCCTCATTCAAAATTACGCACAGCAATTAATAAAAACGTTAATGAAAAAAAGAAGACAATTAAGAAATCAACTCCCAAGGACATTCACCGAAATTCCGCATTCTAATCCGAAGTGTCTACCATTATTTTTTTACTTCTAATATGCGTCTGCTATCGTTGTTATTCCCTTTGCACTCTCCCCGTTACGAAAGAAACGTTAACATTACTTATATGCAAAAAAAAAAAAAAAAAAAAAAAATCAGTACGCAAGTATAATTCTAGTAACAACTAATTTCATTACACGTTAAACAGAACCAGAAAATAAAATCATGCAAAAATATACACTATACTTATTTTCCATATTATTTACCCCTTTTTATAATACGTACTTTTAATTAAAAATATACTTAACGCCAAATTGTAATGAATCCCCTAAGAGAAAAAGAGTGATTTTAATTAGAATTACTAATTTATTTTCTGTCTATATTTCTGAGATGACGTCTTGTAATTATTTACACGATTTATATTGTTTGGACAATGAAACTATAGTGATGGACAAAACAGAATATGCAGAAAAACCGGAAGACCTCTTTAGAAATGGTAACTACAGTAAATTAAAGAAAGATCCAACAAAGAGTAACGAAAACTTTCTTAGATATTAATCAAGAACAAGGAATACTTCCTACCTGAGAGACGCAGTCAGTTGTTGCAGCGTCACACCAAGCTAACTCACATAGACGGTCTCCCCAAAATGCACAAAAACGGTATTTAGTTAAGGCCAATTGTTAGCTGCCAAGGATATCTGTGCCACGAGCTAAGTTGCTTTCTCGTAGATATAGAGGGTTGTGACCAAGTATAAGGTTAAGAAATATCAAAACAAGAGGGTGCAGATAAATAGTGTATTGAACAGTAAATATAACAGAAGTTTGTTAGATGACTTGGGAGTGTGTGTCGGTTGACCAGCGTTCATTCTATATCACTATTAATATTTAACAGCTCCCCTACGTGGGATGTATGTGGCACAAGGACGAGTTTACCGTGGGTTCTCCGAGGCTCGGCCAAAAATATTCCCGTAGAACCCGCATAAACGGGTTTGGGTCTGTCTAGCACCCCGGATGAAACTCCGCCCTTCGGAACAGCCTTGTCAGGGTTCCTCTATGCCTTTGGCAGAGAGCTCGACAGGAGCTGCGAACAGTCACAGCCTCGGAAGAACGGTTTACATCACTGTTAATATTTAACAGTCCCCCACGAAGGATATGCGGCACAAGGCCGAATTTAACGTAGGCTCGGCCAAAAATATTCCCTTCGAACCCGTATAAAATGGTTCAGGTCCTGTCTACCTCCCCGGACGAAACTTTGCCCTACCGCAAAGCCTCGTTCGGGTTCCTTTCTGCTCGAGGCAGAGAGTTCGACATCTGAACAGTCTATATCACTGTTCCCCCGAGGCTTACTCTCCTACTAATTTTATATGAAGTGGAAGAGTCCACAATAGCCTCATTAGAGGGAGGACGCTACAACATAGAATCTTTTATGTTCTATGCGTGACACACGCATAGGCGATCATGCATCTTTCGATACATGACTAACGAGGCAGATTTTTACCACATTTCTTTCTGCGGTAGACCAGTTGCCATCTAAGGCTACAGAACCCGGCCTGTCTTGCTATTTACCCATAGCTGGGGAGACGAGAAGAGGAGGATTCATACCTTTCCTAAGGGTATTAGCATGGATATTGACTGGAATTCGAACTCGGCTCTCTGTTTACTAAATCCGTGCCGCTATCCATTACTCCACCGAATTGACCTATTAATCGGAAAGACACCTTCATTTGTCCAAAACTCTGCCTCCTTCATGGAAATGATCAAAGATGCTCCCATCCAATCCAGCCCCATGGTGAATCTGGATGTGGTGAGTTTTTTCACCAAGGTACCCACGGTGGAAGCACTACCGTTAATCAGGGACAGACTGTCCTCATACTCATCCTGATGAGAACGGACCAGTATACCAATAGAAAACGTGCTGGAGATGCTGACTTTCTGTACGCAAACAACACACTTTCCAATGGGATCAGACATAGACAGGGTGAAGGTTTAGCAATGGGATCGCCATTATTACCAGCAATTGCAAACATATACATGAAATACTTCAAAGAAATGGCATTAGAATTCATATCAATAAAGCCGACCACATGGCTGAGATACGTAGATGAAACCTTCGTACTCTGGTCACACCAGGAAGAGCTCAATAAGATCATCGATACAGTTCACAATGGAGAAAGAAAACAACAAACTACCATTCCTGGATGTATTAATATCTTGAAACGAGCATGGGTTCAAGGCATCCATATACCGTAAGCCAACAATCCTCAACTTCAAATCCCACCATGGATACTGTGTAAAGAAAGAGACCGTCCATTGCTTACATCTTCGATCAAAAGTCAAAAGTGGCAACTCATGAACAAGAAATGGTCAGTATAAGCAGTGCCCTACAACGTATCAACTACCCTGAATACATAGCGGCAGGTCCGACAAACTGGGATAGAAGGGTACAAGAGGATAACAATACGCAGAAAACAGCTACGGTCTGCCTACCCTATGTGAAGGGATTATCGGAGAAAATACAAAAGAAAATGTGAACACGAGGACGACCTTCAAAAGTGGTTCAAAACTTCGCAGACATCTCTTCCAAGTAAGACCTCCGTCCATAGAAGTGAACATGACTAAGAACTGTGTATATGCCATCCTGTGCAGCTGTGGTAAGAAATATAAAAGAGAAACAAGTCGCCCTTTAAGATAAAACAGAAAGAAAATCGTAAAGCCGTAACACGAGGAAAATAGAAAAATTCAGGCGTAGCTGAACAAATATGGAGGGAAAAGAAGATCATCGCCCCCCGTGGGATGAGGTTGAAATAATAGACAAAGATCACCATTTGTGATTTTTTTGTTATTCTTACGACACGTGGTGACAAGATGGCTAAATGTCTTGTCCAAAAATCTGTAAAAATAAACTCAATTAGTTTTTTTTGTTTCTTTAGATATTAAACATTTTGGGGATGGACAATTATGGTGTTACACCCGCAACACACACACACACACACACACACACACACACACACACACACACACATATATATATATATATATATATATATATATATATATATATATATATATATAATGTAATTTAAAGAAAAACAGACAACTTTCAGGCTCCATTTGTAATAATTTATTTCACCAGAGAATTTTATTTTTCTCTGGATTTCAAAGGTGAAAAGAAAAATGAATTTAAAATTTACACTTTTGACGGGCAGTATTAAGCTTATATAAGGTGACATAGAAGGTGGTGAGGAATAGTGTGAGAGACATAGTCGAGTCTAGAGAGGGAAAGGAGAGTTTTAAAATTTATTTTTATTTTTATTTTTACTACAATACTTAATATTGAGGAAGGAGGAGGTAAGAATCAGACATTGACCTACTTAATCTGTCAACTCAACGGAAATGATATGGGAAAAAGGAAAAAAAGGAGAAAAGGGAAAAAAAGCTGGTGATATAAAGGGATAAGATATAAGAGATGTACGTAGGGTTTTTCGAGGAAGAAGAGGGGTGGTATAGCTTTAGCAATTTAGATAAACACAGATTTTAACGTTTGATTGTAATTTAAATGTTTAAAAACTCCACAAAAAATCAAATTTAATGCTTGTCAGCAATTTAAATATTCAAATAGAGATAGAGAGAGAAAGAGAGTATGAGATGTGTAGACGTATACCCAAACATCCCACACAAACGCACACACACACACAATGCAAATACAATTCTTTTGATAATGGCTTATAAAAGCCGACTCTGCTAAGAAGACATAAGACTCATTATATTCAAATTTTGCCTGAAAACTAGAAAAATGATCCGATCTCTGTAAAATTAAATAAAACAATATGATTATCTTAGTCTTCTATCAAGACGGAAGGAGTTACTGTGTGAAAGAAAAGGTGAAAAAGGAAACATTATTAAGAGAATGCTATAAAAGAAGAAGAATTAAGAAGACACGATTGTCGTTACATTTAAGCCAGAAAGACGATAGAAGAAACCCTTAGCATAGAACTCACGATTACATCTAGCCATTCCCAATGTAAAATGATATTTTGCCGCTAAGCTAGCACTGCGTTTAAATTCATAAAGTCTAGGTACCACAGATCAAAGTTTATCAGAACAATTACCATGGAAGTATTTATAGAAAAGGCATAGGGAAGCTACATTATGGCGGTCGGAAAGTATCTGAAGCTAAGATACGGGGCTTATAACATTGCATATCCGTCTTTGTATTTTATGACAAATCTCTAAATATATACAGCGTGACCCCCAAAAACGGGAATGTTTGAAGTGCGTATTGCCAGACATGAGAAAGTGGCAATACTGCGAGACAGATAAACATTGCCTTGAGCAGATAAACATTTCGCCATTTAGAATTCAAGGTGAAATTCACAGTATCCCAGCTGAGATGATGCAGCAGTCAATGAGGAATCTCAAAAGCAAATTTTAAGAATGCATTCGTACAGGGGACGCCATCTACAGGACATAATTTTAAAAAAAATGAAAATTCCATCATCGTTTCTTAAATGGCATGTTTTAAGGTTTCAATTACTAGGAATAAAATATTTTTCTTCCATCACTCTTGGTTTTATTGGATTGTTAAAAGTTCCCGTTTTTTTTGAATCACCCTATATATCGGAAGTACCAGACTACAGATAGCAATATTCATTGCAAAAATAATAGCAGATATATAAATGTGTAAAATAGAATCTGCCAAGAAAAAAATGTCCAGGGCAGCACATTAAACCAACTTTCCTAAAAACAGACCTAGCAATATCTTTCTGCGCATTATTTCTATTATCCACTCATTGTAAACTTAATTTCCCTTAATCAGAGGTTTGCCTTCAGCGAATGGAGTTGTTCAGTAAACCAGCAAGGACTTTAACACTGAGTTCAGTAATTAATTTGTGCGACCCACGTGAGGCTTTACAGTGCTTCATTGAAGCAAAATGTCGCACTATTCACCCGACAGACTTCAAAACCCTCAATATTTCATGGCCTTTCCTAACATGAAATGTCGCCTTTCCATTATACAAATACACTTCCTGAAGTGGAAAGCCGAGCCAAACATTCGAGATGCGCAAAAAGGAACTAGAGCTACAGCATAAAAGCTGATTCATCTGTCATTTATCTTGAACTTGAAAGTTTATATACCAACAAATTATCAGTCTAATTTCCGTATCCAAAGTGCGCCCCGCTGATTTTAGGAATACGACTTTTAAATGCATCAATGTAAAACTACCAGTAGACCGTTTAGGAGTTTAAAAGATTATTCGATATTGCTCCGGAGTTTAATAAATTGCATGATACTTTATTAATAAAAAAAAAAAAAAAAATGCACCCTTGTTGTATGTCCGTTTATTACTTGTCTATCTATCTGTCTCTCTCTCTCTCTCTCTCTCTCTCTCTATATATATATATATATATATATATATATATATATATATATAAAGAAATATAGTCTTAAGGTGTGCTATATTTATGGAATAAAGTGCTCAATATCAGAGATAGAGCGTGTGTAAATATAAAAGTGAACATAGAAGTCAACACTTAGAGGCGACAGTCTGATTCATGCAATATGCTATCGTCAGGCCTCTAAGTGTTGACTTCTATGTTCACTTTATATATATATATATATATATATATATATATATATATATATATATATATATATATATATATATATATATATCTTTCTCTGCCCTTTGTTGCGGGATCTTTAATTTGTATCTTTTCTTCTTCTTCTTTCCTTCTCTTTCACCTCTTATACCACGATATTTATCTCGGCCATTGATTGGCTGAAAGATGTCGTCTGGTGTCATCACGTCTCCTAGTCGCACAGAGTTTCACACTGAGATCTTTTCACCATTTGGTGAAGGTAATTTTATTATCGCCTAAGTCAAATGATACCGTCCTCCATCTTAAAATTAATTCTTAAGATATATACACGCGCATACATGATTACATACGTGATGGCCAACACCTCTATGTCAAGTATGGCCATATACATACGTACGCTCTTATCCAATTAATTGAAACAAAACTAATAATACTATTATTATTTACATTTTTTTTCGTATTTTCCCAATGAAACCTGACCCAGTACAAATGTTAGTACTTCGTATGTCCATTCCACGAATTCGTTCCTTGCAGATTGACCACAGATTCTCGACTGGATTTAAATCAGTAGAGTTTCCGGGCCAGTCTGAAGCACTCTGATTTACTCAATGGTAAAGCTTGCCAGTGTGTTCGTGCAGCGTTACAAATTTTCGTACGCTTCCTTGGAGTAGTGTCCATCGCAGCTAATGGCCGCAGGACAACTAATCGCCAGTCGAGACAATAGTGTCTGGGCGTGATAAAAATCTGATGCAATCATGGATGAGGCAATAATGTTCAAGGCCAAACAAATTCCGTTACACACACCTAAAATAGATTCGTCTTATTGCACACCACTGCAAATGACTTAATCTGAGGAAAAACAGAAATCAATTACACCCTGTCACTTCAATGGGTCTAAAACTGACCGTATGGTGAAAGAAAGGAAACTAAAGCCATTGTTTCAATTAATTTGCAGAAAGGTGTATAGTTAAGAAAATGTTTTTTATTCTGTACCCCTAATTGAATGAAAGGTGGCTAACATTTTAAAAGAATTACCAGGACTAATTTGCAGGAAGTATTTTATTCTGTACAGAATAAGAATTATTTATTTCGTTTGTCAAAAGTATTTTCAGTTTTTACAGACCTTCCTATCAAGGATTATTTCATATATACATTGCAATGCTATCACTTAGCCCGCTATATTATTATTATTATTATTATTATTATTATTATTCCTGTTGTGTACGCATTTCCATGTCCGGGTGCCACCAAGCGACATACGCTCGGAAATGATACCATGACATTTTCCACAACATTTTTGCTAAAAAATAAAATGAAATAAATATAAAACAATGAAGGATCACACCGATTTTACATGGATAAAGCCCTTCGTAAAGTATGAGCTGCGCTTGTGAGAGCAACATTATTTTGTATTTCTTTATGGCATGGGATGCCAGAGATCCTCTAAATGAGTCTATTGGAACCTTTTCCAATCAGTCCGATGGTTCGAACAACAACTGCAATATTAATAATATCCACATGAGCGACATTTTTCCTTTGATTTCCACTTCAAGATCCTTGTATTTTGAAGATCTTCAATTTTTACAATTTGCATGACAATAAGAAAGCACATTCTCTTCTTGGGGTCTTTCATTATTAGTAGTAGTAGCATTATTATTATTATTATTATTATTAGTAGTAGTAGTAGTAGTAGTAGTAGTAGTAGCATTACTATTATTATTATTATTAGTAGTAGTAGTAGTAGTAGCATTGGTATTATTATTATTAGTAGTAGTAGTAGCATTATTATTAGTAGTAGTAGTAGCATTAGTATTATTATTATTATTAGTAGTAGTAGTAGCATTAGTATTATTATTATTACTAGTAGTAGTAGTAGCATTAGTATTATTATTATTATTAGTAGTAGTAGCATTAGTATTAGTATTATTATTAGTAGTAGTAGTAGCATTAGTATTATTATTATTAGTAGTAGTAGTAGTAGTAGCATTATTATTATTATTAGTAGTAGTAGTAGTTGTAGTAGCATTAGTATTATTATTAGTAGTACTAGTACTAGTAGTAGTAGCAATATTATTATTATTATTATTACTAGTAGTAGTAGTTGTAGTAGCATTATTATTATTATTATTATTATTATTATTATTATTTCTTTTGATTTCTGTTGTATTCACATTTCCTTATGGAAATGGCATCATGGCATTTTTCGCATGAACAATTTTTTTTTGCAAAACATAAATTAAAAAAGTAAAAATGAAACAACCTGCGATCAAACACATTTTATACAGGTAAAGCTCTTCATAGGATGTGAGCTGTACTTGTGGGAACAATGTTTTGTATTTGTTTAAGGCATGGCTTGACAGGGATCCCTTCAGTGGGTCTTTCAGAATCTTTTCCAATCAAATTGAGGGCTCCAAACACAGCTGGAATTATTGAGTTCTTTATGCGTCACATTTTTTAGACTTTCACTTCAAGACTCTTGTTATTTGAAGATCTTCAAAGACACATTACAGTCTGCAGGAACTGGGATGCCAATATGAAAGCACATTCTGTTTTTTGCAGTTTTTGATCACAGTCCCTGGACGATTAGATTTGATTATTCTCTCTGCGTACAATAGTGCGAATAATGTAAATAGTGTACATAATACCTCATCTCAGAAATATAGACAGATACTGATAGAGTCTTGTTGAACATTTCTTGTCGGATATCCAAACGATTGGATGTGGCAGGACCTTTGATGTGATTTAGGTATAATGTGTTTTATTTCCAGTTCCATGTTATATTTAAGAAGATTCACTATCACAGATGAGATTTTGTACATTTCCAAAACATTAAGTTTCCTAGAATGTGGTACACTATCAAAGGCTTTAGTATAAGCTATCCAAGATATATTGAGATTTCTACCATATTTCAAGCAAATTTCCAGGATAATTTTATTGATCGATAGCGGATCTTTGCAACCATATGAGCTACTTCCTCTTATCCTTCTTCTTCTTATTATTATTAGTAGTAGAAGTAGTAGTAGTAGTTGTAGTAACAGTAGTAGTATTATTCAGGTGTTGCTTTTGTCTCAAATGTGATTATGTATAAGTATTGATGTTCTGGCAATTTTGAAACATTATTTGAAACTTGGTAATTGAAACCACTAAATTTATTCACATAATTTAGGAATTAGAAAGAAATAATACAGTATCAGACAATATTACCCAAAAGAAGTTTAGAGGTTTTAAGGTTGACTATTTCTTCCCTTACACTTCGCCTTTATATGACCATTTAACGGTTTTAACCTCATCTTTCTTTCTTTCTTTCTTTGTTTTTTTTTCATTCTTTCTCTCCAGTTTTCTTCGTATCCTACCGCTTTCTTTCTTTCACTAGTTTTATTTCCTTTCAACGCTTTCTTTCTTTCTTTCTTTCTTTCTTTCGTTTTGTTCTATTTTAAAGGCTTTCTTTCTTTTACATTATTTTTATATTCCTATCTTGCTTTTTTTCTCTTCGTTTGTTTGTTTGTTACTTTC
This sequence comes from Acanthosepion lycidas, assembly GCA_963932145.1. Taxonomy (NCBI): domain Eukaryota; kingdom Metazoa; phylum Mollusca; class Cephalopoda; order Sepiida; family Sepiidae; genus Acanthosepion; species Acanthosepion lycidas. The sequence continues at coordinate 21,753,750 of OZ010593.1, forward strand.
TTTCTTTCAAACTGCCAATTCTCCTTTACTTTTTTCTTTCACTCATTTCATCAATTTTACACCATTTCTCTCATTCTGAGTAGTAATCACAAGTGATAAACAAAACAAAATGCCTGAAAAGTAATAAAACTCGTTATCCACGTCAACATCGATGCGCCATCACAAGAATCTCATCTCAGCCAATGAAATCAGTTTTTTTTTCATTATCTATAATCGAAAACACAAACATTCAACTGTGCTTGTTTATTGTTTTAATAGCATCACACCTCAGTTTCAAGACCTTCTGTAAGACATTCTGTTTCCTTTGTGTAGCAATATGAGAATGTATATAAATCGGGTGTATCCAGTGTTAAGCGTCTTGTTCTGCCAGTTTCCTGAATTGTAAACATATATCAGGGTGCGGATATTAGCACTTTCTACCCGTTAATATCTAGTTGTAAATCAGCGTCATTGTTGGTGATCGTTGTGCAAGACGAACTAGCATATAAAGGCCGTCTTCCCTTGAATGTTCTTTGTTGTGTGGTGCACAGTTGTTGTTTTTTTTTCGGGTTTCATGATTTACACTAAAAATTTTCTTTTGTAAAAACAGGTTTGGATTCCTTTATCCGAACATTGTCAAAAAATTAAAATAAAAAAATCTAAATCGACAAGGGCAAAAAAATCTACGGTGGATAAAAGCGTAGGTTGCTTGATCCCCAAAGTGACTTCAGTTCCGAGTTCAAACCCTGGCCTCATCAGAGAGAAACAAAACGTGCAGAGTTGAGTTATCAACGGGAATTAACTAAAACTGTTATATCCAAAGGCATGTCACGTGGGATTATAATGTTGCGGGCCGGTGTATGCGTTGAGAGATAAATAAGTGTGTCTCCTGAAATGCCCACAACAAACATGGCCGACTCGAGATGTGAGTACATGTAAAAATACAAAGAAATGACAAGAACCAATATATATATCAGCAAAGAAAGGATAATGTATTAACAATAAAGGGTTACAAGTTACACAGACAAAGATGTGTGTGTCAAATGAATGTGAAAACTTTTTGGGTTAAAGTATGTGTAATAAGTGAATGTGCGTACGTACGTGTCTATGTATCTACTGTTTATGCGTTTCCCAAAAGAGAACGCGATTTCCGCGAGTGGTTTACATGTTGGCGTGCAAGCAGAAGAAGTAAGAAGAGATTGATAAAAAAAAAAAAAAATAGCACAGAATATTTATAGTCCTGAAAGCGTCCCATAGTTGCAGTTTCGAAAATTAGGGGGAGCTAACCTGACAAGAACAATCTAAAGAAAGGTTTCGGTTCGAAATTTCAACAAATATCACCTGAAGAAGACCGGAGAGTGTGAGGGCCGAAAAGTTTCTTGAAAGTATTATGCAAAAACAACGTCTTCATTATGTGATTATTTTCTCTTCTACTCTCATGCCGTTCATTTTTAATTCTTGTTACTGCTGAGAATCTCTAAAGGATGGGGGTTTATGCTATTCGGCAAATATCTTTGTTCACTATACTGCAGCGCCTGTCTATAAGATTTGAGGAAAGATTGCCGACAAAACTGATCGAGATTCGCTTGTAATTATAATTAATCTGAGAAAACGTTTTATACAAATGACAGGATTTTGCAACATGCATGACATCCACCTGAACGTCTGAGACCCCGGAGTCTGTTTACGGATATGAAGGATGTTTTAGGTTAATATTTTGGTTTTGCAGGATCTTGCTGTGTTGGGCGAAAATATCCCTAGCTTAGCTTATTCTTTGCTCAGGTTTATTATATCCTATACTGAATTTGTCATAAATTATCCATACACCGAAATAGTTGAAGAATTTCGTATTTACAGATTCCATATCTGGCGTCTTTTATAATGGATTCACGGTTTTTTGTATTCTTATATTTCTTCTTCATTATATAGTTCTCTTTATGATCTCTTCATCTAGTCTCCCTCTGTATTCTTCTTCTTTTTCATCATCATCATCTTTTCTTTCTTCATTATCTTCTTCTATATCTCCGTTTCTTCTTTGTTTCATTCGGCTTCTTTACCATATACATCTCTTTATCCTCCCTCAATCCATTGTTCTTTGTATTATAATTATTATTATTATTATTATTATTATTATTATTATTATTATTATTATTATTATTTTCTTTGATTTCTGGCGTTTACACATTTCTTTCCGGGTCCCGCCCAGGGACCTAAGGTTAGAAATGGCATCATGACACTTTCCACTGACAAAAAAAAAAAGAAAAATACATAGATAAAGTCATCATTATTATTATTATTATTATTATTATTATTATTATTATTATTATTATTATTATTATTTTCGCCATCCTCTTCCTATTCCCCCGATTATTATTTATTTTCTTCCTCTCTTCTTGTTTCCTCATTTTTTACTTTGGTCTCTTCTTTTTCTTCTTCTTCTTCTTCTTCTTCTTCTTCTTCTTCTTCTTCTTCTTCTTCTTCTTCTTCTTCTTCTCTCCCTATTCCTCCATTTATTTTTATTTTCTTCTTCTTCTTCTTCTTTGTTTTCTTCTTTTTATTCTTCACAGTATACTTCTCTTTATCATTTCTCCATCCATTCCTTATTCTTCTTTGTCTTCTCCTTCCCCTCTTTCTCCCTGCATTCCTCCATTTCTTCTTCTTCTTCTTCTTCTTCTTCTTCTTCTTCTTCTTCTTCTTCTTCTTCTTTACCATGTACTTCTCTTTATCTTCCCTTCATCCATTTTTCTTTCTATTAACAATTTCTTCTTTTTATTATCATATTTTTTCATCTTCTTCTTGAGCTCACGGAATGTTTACAAAAAGAGTAACAGTGACTACACTAGAGATTGACTGACAGCAAATCTTCACAATACTCCAGCCATATTCTCGATTTTTCTAATAATACCGTTGTACTGGTGATTACTTCTCTTCCATTAATTTCCATGTCTTCTAATGTCATTCCTTGGATCTTCAGGACTGTTCCAATCTCCGTACCAACTGGTACTACTTTTCTTTTCAGGTTCCACGAAATTTAGCTCTTACCTATCTTTTGATTTCTATTCTGTAGACTTTCTGAACAGCGAAATCAATTATCTGACATTTTTGTTTCTGTTCGTTTACTCTCGGTACTTCGTTACTCTATCGAAGCAAAGAAAAGGTCGTAAGGAAAATGGGAACAAAAACTGCTTTTATTCCAATTCCAATTTATCATTTCAGATTTTGAAATGTTTATCCTGACTCCAACATCCTGGAACACTTGGTAGAATATGTTGTTTGTTTGTTCAATAGTATTCTTATCCTAACTATAAATGCTTACATCATCAGCATAACACTCTGTACGAGAACTGTTCGGAAGAAAAAATACAAATACACACACACATATTCCTTTCTTTCGTTTTCAATCTGATGAAGCCTAGAAAGGCGAAACGCGTAATAAATTCTAGTTTCAATGAAAAGGTTTTTCATTCATCATATTTCTTCAAAGCCTTATTTTGTATAATAAAAATGTGATATTGTGTAGTAAAATAAATAAATAAATAAAATTTACGAATATGCTTTTGAAAACGTTGTAAAAAAAAAAATTGTAAAAATGCTAGACTGTAAACAACGTAAAAATTTCTTATAGAACGGCAAGATCAAGCGTGAACCTGGAACAATGGAGATTGAGCAAGGGGGCTTGAACCTAGATTATAAATCTTCTTGAGAACTGATGGCAATCAAGATGCAGTATTAGCGAAAGAAAGGTCAACAACTGAATGAACTATATACAAGTCCAATGGACAAAACAGTGGTACACAGTCTAATAGGCAAATCAATTCCACAAATGCTGGTTATCACCGTTCTCAAATTTCAGGTAAGTAACTCCTCTCGTCAAAAACGAGTCTCCTCTTTGAATGAGCGTACTGTTCTTTTATACACCTGACCAGCCATCGCTCAGCCAATGAGCGCCCGGAACCAGCCAATAAAAATGGCTACAAGCAACACCACCACCTCCGTCCACACGAATTGCTGTCCGATTCAACTGCAGTTTGAAGGTCGCCAATTCGACGTCTCCAAGCTCCATTGGAAAACATACATGCGACATGTGCCCTTTTGAGTCACCGAGGTAAGTCTCCGCTACGCACTCTTCATAATCAGTACATTATTCTCTGGATGAAAAACAGAAACACTGTTTTCTATAAGTATATTCGTTTCGGATGTGGTAGGCAAAGCTTAAACGCTCAGTGCCCATCTCTTTACATCTGTGCTTGTATATGCTTAGAGCATAGTCTTCGAAAATGGCCTAAATTATAATGAAAACAAAAAGCTTCATCCAAGAAAAATTCAAATTGATACAACTAATCATTTTTACGGAAATTATAGGCAGGGTAGAGATATAGTGATATACTAAAATATCAAACTATGCAGGAAGCTGTGGAGAGTCTTTATCTTTCAAGTTCTGAAGTAGCACAGTGTGTAAAAGATCAACAATACGAGTGAAAGTAAATCCAGAAGAAATGATCAAATGTCCGAAAACAATGCTAATTTTACTTGAAGAGAATCGTCCCTATAATATTGTTAATGATGTTTTATAGAGAAATGCCAAAAAATATTAAGAAGCGACTGTCAGTGGTCAGGAATTTTGAAGACATTAATGCCAGAATTGTCATATCTGGGTTGGAGCTGCCCAATCCTCACTTCTCGGTTATCCAAAATCGTTTAAGCGGAATTGTAGGGGATGACTTATTTTCCATTCTACAACCTCTTTCCCCATAGACGAAAATTTGCTACTTTACCGCTACTTCAATGGCAAATGTTGAAACAAGCTCCATTTTGTAAAGCCACAAAATAAATAACTTTACAACTGAGACTCGTCTTGCAACGTCCTTTTCCTTCTTCTTTGCTGACTATTTGGACGATCATATCTCTCCACAACTTCCTGTTATCTTTTTGATATATCTTTGTTCTATCAAAGATTTACTCAAGTTCGTTAGATAGGTTATGCGCTGCTTTCCTCTGTGCCTCTTGTCTTCAATATGTCCTGTGAGTGCTAAATTTTCCAAGCCTCCTTTCTTCATTACGTACTGTAGAAATTTCAACTATATCTTTCTGATGCTACGTCTGTGTATACTTTTGTTTTCATCGCCTATAAAATGTTCACTCCATATTATTCACAGCATCCTTCTGTAGAAGCACATTTCCGTTGCCTTTAGTCTATTCTCTATCTGCGATGAGATAGTCAAGCATTTACTCTCATGCAGGTGTACTAAAATTACATAAAGGTTTCGTCCTGGATATGACGATAAACTACATCCGGTAACAAAGCCTCTGATAGGAAGGTTTTGAGGAGCCTAAAATCACGTCTTAATTGCTGATGTTCCCAGGTCCACTTTGACCTAGGGTTGTAGCACCTGTTAGGGTCCTAGTTTCCAAAAATCACTAGCAATACATTTTCATATTAAAGAAAATAATAAATTATCAGCAATAGATTATTCGGAAAATATTAGGAAAGCTCATAAGAAAATAAAATACTGGCATTAAATGATTGATAAAGATTTGTTATATCATTAAACAAACTATCATAACAGATCGGTACTATTTTCTTTCATTCCGATGAACTTTTCCTGTTTCTTAATTTGCTGAGGTTTTTGAAAGCACCTTTTTACCAACCCAAAACACCTTCGGATTTCGGTGTCACACTTTATTCTGCTTCATTATTATTTTGGTCCGTAGTATGCTGCAGCAAAAGCCATATTTCTAATATCTTTCGCAACATCGTTGGAAGACAGGATTTGTGTTTTTCTTTCTTCGCATCCAGATTCCGAACGCAGCATCGGAGCACCTGCTGCAGAGGACAAACATTTGAGAAATAATCGGGTACGTGATAATTGCTATGGAAACGCACATTGCCTTGCGTCGGAACAGGTGGTTTGTTTATTAACTCATGTAACAAATCTGTTCTGCCAGTATTGCTTACGTTAAATCCTGACCATTGACAATGCCTTTCTTTCTGATTTCAGTTGCATTCTTATTGCAATGGAAGTATTAGGTTGGTGCAAAAATAATGTCGTTTTCTCACATATGTTAATATGTAAGAAAACGACATTATTTTTGCACTAACCTAATAGTAATTTATTTCGATTATACATTTAATTCTTTTTTTTTTTCTGTTTTTTTTTTTTACTAAAGTTCATCCAAAAAAAGGCTCACCAGTCACTCAAGGTAAAGGGTTACTGTTTGATGTGTTTTATGAATATAAGAGGAGGGAGTAGGAAATGAATCTTTAAGAGGATATGGGGGGATAGAAAAAGATCCACGGGCGCGAAGTGCAACAAAAAGAATCTATTCGAAAAGAACTGACTGCTAGATTTAGCTATTTCAACAGTATGACAGTGAGTCCTAGTAGACAATCTAGTGCTACGCTTAATTTCACGCGGCCGTAAAGCCAACGAATAGAGCTCATTAGAACAACTGCCTTGAATATAGTTATAGAAAAACCAGAGGGAAGTCACGTGACGGCAGTCAGAAAGAGACTTTGTTGTCTATCAGTAACCTCTGTTCAAACAATTCCGAGATACTTAAATTTTTACACTTGATTAATTTTGGTATCTCCATCCGGTAACACGCATATTGTGCTATTTTTTATTTATTTAAATTTCAATCCTATATTCTGTTTACTTAAAAATGATGTTTAGTCCTTTCTTCTTGCTTTCCTTCACTATCTTCTGTTGGAGTTCCTGCAGTTTCCTTTTTTGTTACTGCTATCAACTGGGTGTCATCTGCATATTTCATGTTAAGACTGAGTTCACCAATAATGAGACTTGGTAGGACTTCTAAATCTTTCAGTGTTGTTTCACTTGAAATACTATCATTTCAGTACGCATCCTTTTTTTTAAAAAGTTTTTCCCTCAGAAAACTTCTCATGTCGAGTATGTATGCCCTTCTGAACACTACAAGATTGACCTCTTGAAATCTACAAGCCGCATTAGGTGTAATAATGGATGTCTTCCAAAAGCTAAGCAAAGTATTAAGAAACAAGAAAATTTCGTTAAAAGCAAGACTGGTAAATTATTAAACAATATCAGTCCTCCTATATGGCATCTAATTTCACAGATGAAAAAGAGAGATGTAGTTATACAGAAGGATGCTGAGAATGCCATGGGCTAAACATGTGTATGACTAAGAGAGTTTAAGGAAAATTAAAATAAAAGACGCTTAAACTTAGAATATGAAACAGTTGAAGTTTCTAGGATACGTAAGGTAAAAAGAAGCCCTAGAAAATTTAACACTCACAGGACATAATGAAAGCAAGAGAGGCAGAGGGAAACAGTGAGTAAGCTACGTAACAAGCGTGTGTAAATGGATGGTAGAAAGGCGACAGAGAGGGATGGTGAAAATACAAGCATGACTCAGAACTTCAAAGTATAAGAAGTCATGGAGAGCAATGATCGTCCACATCCTGAGGGAACAATTTACAAAGAAGAAGAATAAGAAGCCTGTTTTAGGTGAGGTTCCCGAATATTGATAGACAACAAAGCCTCTTTCTGACTGCCGTCACGTGACTTCCCTCTGGTTTTACTATAGATATATACAAGGCAGTGGTTCTAATGAGTTCTATTCGTTGGCTCCACGGCCCCGTGAAATTAAGTGTAGCACTAGATTGGCTACTAGGACTCACTGTCCTACTGTTGAAATAGCTAAATCTAGCAGTCAGTTCTTTTCGAATAGATTCTTTTTGTTGCACTTCGCGCGCGTGGATCTTTTTCTATCCCCCATATCCTCTTAAAGATTCATTTCCTACTCCTTCCTCTTATATTCATAAAATACCTCAAACAGTAACCCTCTACATTGAGTGACTGGTGAGCCTTCTTTTGGATGAACTTTAGTAAAAAAAAAAGAAAAAAAAGAATTAAATGTATAATCGAAATGAATTACTACTTCCATTGTTATAGAAATGCAACTGAAATCAGAAAGAAAGGTATTGTCAATGGCCAGGATTTAACGTAAGCAATACTGACAGAACAGATTTGTTACATGAGTTAATAAACAAACCACCTGTTCCGACGCAAGGCAATGTGCGTTTCCATAGCAATTATCACGTACCCGATTATTTCTCAAATGTTTGTCCTCTGCAGCAGGTGCTCCGATGCTGCGTTCGGAATCTGGATGCGAAGAAAGAAAAACACAAATCCTGTCTTCCAACGATGTTGCGAAAGATATTAGAAATATGGCTTTTGCTGCAGCATACTACGGACCATAATAATAATGAAGCAGAAAAAAAAAAATAGCGAAGTATCAAATGGAGTATAAATATAAAAAATAAAAATGCTTGGTCAGTTGGTCAGATTTAGCCAAATGGGCCAGACCCCAAACTTTTCAGCACACCTGTCATTGGAGTTGTACATTTATCGATGCAAGAATAATGCCATTATCTGTACAAGATAAAAATTAAAGACATCATAGATCTAATCCGTCTCCAAGTGATACGTCTCTTCAGAAACATGGACGATTATACTTCTCCACAGCTTCCTGTCTTTTGTTGTTTGTAACAATTATTTCTCCTTTACCTAGCCTCCGTCTGGAACATCGGTGTGGTGTAATGGTTAGCAAATTTGTCTTGCCAGGTCAGTTACTACTGAAAAGTGAGTTCGATCCTCACTGGATGCACCATGCTTTCGGCCTTGTGCCACATCTAAGCTACTCTTGGAAAATCTTTACCTAGCCTCTGTCTTTGTCAGCCTAAGGTAATAGTTATCGATACTATATTACTATGATGTACTGAGTTCAATCCTAAAACCTGTTCTGCTATGCCTTCACGCAAGTTTATTCTTTTTCTTCTTGTATGTTCCGCGTGCTTTTATGAAGCATGGCTCTCCACAATTTCCTGTCCTTTGTAGCTCTAAATAAATTTTGTCTTTTTATATCACACCAAATACCCTGTTCTGTCATCCATTTACACAATCTCATTCTTCTTCTTCAATGTGTTGCATCCCTTCAAGACGTTGGCGATCATGGCTCTCCACAATTTCCTGTCCTATGTAGCTCTTAATAGATTTTGTCTTTTTTATAACGCCAAAGACCCTGTTCTGCCATCCATTTGCACAATCTCATTCTTCTTCTTCAATGTGACGCAAACTCTTCAGGACGTTGGCGATCATGGCTCTCCACAATTTCCTGTCCTATGTAGCTCTTAATAAATTTTATCTTTTTTACCACGCCAAAGACCATGTTCTGCTATCCATTTACACAATGTCATTCTTTTTCTTCTTCAATGCGCCGCAAACCCTTCAGGACGTTGGCGATCATGGCTCTCCACAATTTTATGTTCTTTGTATCTCTGAGGTACACGGACAAACAGTTGTGGAGAGCTATCATCTTCAACATTCAAATGGCACACGGTAAATAGAAGAAGAAGAAGAAGAAGAAGAAGAAGAAGAAGAAGAAGAATGAGTCTGTGTAAATGGATGACAGAACTGGGTTTAGGAGAGCTAACAAAAACGCTAAATGTATTAAGAGCTACAAAGGACAGAAAATTCTGGAGAGACATGATCGACATCTTGTTCTCAACACGTCCACTGATCATATGGGTGCAGTACATATGCACCTCCGACCCTGATGGGTTACGGGAATTGTATTAGAGGGATATTTGAGAAATTTAATTGGTTCTTTGACAAATTTTCTTTTACTTAATTTTTATATATTAGATATTTGATTATTAACTTTCATGTTTTATATATGTGGTGACGTCAACCACAGTTATCTCCTCCTCGAACGACTCAACTATAAAAGAAATGGTCGAATCTCACTCATGGACAGTAGTCAAATTGCAATGAATGAATCTTAAACCTTTGTTTGTATTTTCCTTACAATATGATTCTTAATTTTTAGTTTTGCTTTCATATTTTTAATTTTTGTAACTGCAGGAATGAATGTCGATTATGAATCGAGATATTCCCCTTCCTTCAAAGGGACTTAATCCAGGTCATTCATTTGCCATATTTTTTCCGCCAGCATTTTATGATGTTGATTGCTAATGAAGACATGCATTTCCTCCCGTTAAACATGGCGAACATCAGTTTATGTTATTATCGGATAGATTTTTCATATTTATTTTATATTTTTCGTTTGCTAATGATTTATTCGTTCAATGTTATTCAGTACATCCTAGCTTTGAACCATTATTATGAATTTTATATTTTTGAAAATTTAAACAAATTTGTACATTGTTTCCGATGAGAATACAGTTCACGGATACAAGGTGAAACTGAATTGACTTTCATCTTCATTTTCTCATATTTCCCCTCCTCCTATTCCCCCTTTTCTGCGTCGTTTTCTTCTTCTTCTTCTTCTTCTTCTTCTTCTTCTTCTTCTTCTTCGTCGTCGTCTACTTCTTATTCTCCTATTCCTTTTTTTCTTTATTTTCTTCTAATATTCTTCTCCTTCATTTTCGTGTTCTCCTTCTCATTCTCTTCTTCATTTTCTCCTTGATTTTCGTCTCTTCCACTCCTATTCCTCCCTTCATCACAAAAAAAAACAATACATAAAAAATAAAGGAATATCAAAAAAATATACATTACCATAAGTTGGTAATACCAAAATATAACGATAAAAACAGCGGTTAAATAGGTTTTTCAGTCCTTTCTAATCAGGGAAATAATCAAGAACAAAACAATCGGCACAGCGACGAAAACATATGCAATCCAAGACTAATGAACCAAAAGCAAAATTCCCTCCCCACAAAAAATCTAATTACCTAACAACTACTCCTGCTTTCAAAGAGATGGCTGGTAGGACTTAATCTACACTGATACCAATACTTTCACGTGATCATTAGCACTGAGAATATGTCGCGTATTTAAGGCCTGTTACTATAACAACACATATTGTAAATAGCACTGTCAGTCTTAAGAAAATCTAATTTTAAATGACGTCTTAATTAAACACTTTATATAAAAGGGTTTAAGCCAAGTCTTAAGAATGGAAATGCGTGTTGGCGGTTTTTAAAAGACACTGCTCAACATATAAACACTACTACTAGCCAACACAGCTGAGAATTAGTATTAGGTTGGTGCAAAAACAATGACGTAATAATGTCGTTTTTTGACTTTAAAAAATACGTCAAAAAACGACATTATTACGTCATTATTTTTGCACCAACCTAAGAGTAATTCTACACAATAAAACTTATAATCCCAGGAAATATACTAACAACGAAATCCTTGAAAATAGCTAATGAATTATCCGAAGGTGCTCCGGACAATAATCACTATAGAGAGTTTCTACAGTTTCGTCGTCCTTATAAAAGGAAAACTCTAAGAATATTAGAAAAACTGAATGAAAAACATTTTCCTTGTCAGTCTCTTTCAATATATATATATATATATATATATATATATATATATATTGAAAGAGACTGATATATATATATATATATATATATATATATATATATATATATATATATATATATATATATATATATATATATATATTGAAAGAGACTGATATATATATATATATATATATATATATATATATATATATATATATATATATGTGTGTGTGTGTGTGTGTGTGTGTGTTCACCAACAGTGGAATGACATTGTAATAATTTATTTTCGGTAGAACGATCTGTTGATCAGCGTGTTCACAACAAATGCAGCCAATAGCATTATTTCATTCCAACAAGTAATTTACATAATTTTCTAGGGAATAAAACAAAAAGAATGAAAAAGAATTTAAACACGAGTAACCCCAAATTAAAGATGGCTGATAAATAGTCCTACGGCGCATGCGTAATTATCCTGCTGTATTTTATTTCTACGCTTGTCAAATGGACATTACTTAACGTGTGCATGCCTACTGGCTATTTGAACGGAACAAATTGTAAGACTTTAATTACAAAACAGACAATGTAAGCTTGATCTTAACTCCAATTAGAACCTATTCAGTTGAATCGAAAATATTTATCACTGAATAAATCATTTCTCGTTTAAAGTTCTAAGTAAAACGATTTCATTACTCCACAAAATACCCGGATTAATAGTTGCTTATTAAGGCCACAGTCTAAAAACACTTACATACATTAAAGTATACGTTCCTTTGTTATATCACAGGTAACTTTTCATCTAGTGATATAATAGCCAAGAACCCCGGATTGCGAATTTGGGGTAATTTCTCTTATATTTCTTATGTAATGGAGACCTTATGTTTTCCAGGCAATGGAGCAGCTCCCTGGCACATATCAGTGAGAGTCAAGATAATACGAATAACTATGTTCAGGGCTGACCTAGTGGGAAGTGGTAAATGTTAGTAGCCAAAATGTCTGTTAGTTCAGACCTTCACGGCAAAGAAACCGCCATGTCATTACAGTGGAAGAAATCAACTCCATTTCATTCGTATTTGATTGATAACCTTCTTCACTAGAACGAGTATTTTGTGGAACGGGCTACCAAGGGGAAGCGTCCTCGTCGCTAAATTCTTAACATCTTCAGGTCCAGGGGTCAAATTTTAAATTTCCTAGATATCGTCATAATCTTACATCCGCCACACACACACACACACACACACACAACCAACCAACCAACCAACCAAACAACCCATATATATATATATATATATATATATATATATATATATTTATATTTACACACACATACATACACACACACACACACACATATATATATATATATATATATATATATATATATATATATATATATATAAGTGTGTGTACAAATATATATAGAAAAATAAGAAAGAACACGTTAGGTAAATAATCCGAAGTTCTTTAGTATTTTTGTTTTTATTTTTAAAAAACAGTGCTCAATACAAAAAGAAAGCTTGAATATGAGAACTCTTATGTCGCGAAGTAATCATATTTAAAAAAAAAATTATATATATATATATATATATATATATATATATATATACAGCAGCATTATTCAATAGCTTTTTAATTGGAGTCGCTCATGCTCCTTGTATTGGCTCAACAATCAGTAAATAAAACTCGGCTTAACCGCTCCAGTAGGGATTTCCTGTCTCAGTTTACTTTCATATTCTATTCCAAGGAAGCGGAACTTTAAACTTTTTCCTTCTCCTTAAATGGTTACCATCATGCCAACAGTGATAAGTCTACCCTATAGCTTAACTTATAACTGGAAGAAGATATAGAACCGTGTATTGTACCCCTTTCTAATAATCGTCAGTTTAGTGTGGCTATTGGGTTTCTATAGATCAAATGTTCACCTGTTTGGTGGCATTTCTAAACCTAATTAATATATTTTGTAGCAAAGGTTCCGAATGGTTGTTGACGGTGCAATTCAAGAAATATTTTCTTTTCATCGATTCATCCCAAGTAAGGCGATAATTCCACTAAAGTGCAAGGAAATACTGGAAGATGAAGGGAATAAGAAGACATTAGCGAGAAGAAAGGACAATAAAAAAAACTGTTTCAGAAATACAGAAGAAAGCGATTGTAGGTGAAAGTGAAGTAAAAAAAAAAAAAAAAAACTAAAGAGAGATCAATAGGCGGGAAGTGTAACAAAAGAATCTATTAGAATAGAACAAGATCTAGAAAAGATCTAGCTATTTCAAGAGTATAACAATGAAACCTGGTAGCCAATCCAGTACTACACTTAATTTCACGCGGTTGTGGAGCCAACGAATAGAGCTCATTAGAACAACTGCTTTGAATATATTCATAGAATAGCCGGAGGGAAGTCACGTGACAGCGATGAGAAAGAGACTTGGTTTTGTATCAGTATTCGGCTACCTTACATAAACCAGACTTCTAATTTGTCTTCGTAAATTTTTCCTTCAGGATGTGGAGGATCATAGATCTCCATGACTTCTTATACCTTGGGTTTTTCAGTAAGGCTTATATTTTCACCATCCCTCTCCGTCTACAATCCATCATGCATTTGCACACACTCTTTAGGTAGGTTACTCACTGATCCCCTCTGCCTCCCTTGCTTTCATTATGTCCTGTCGGTGTTATATTTTCTAAGGCTTCTTTTTACCTTACGTATTCTAGAAACTTCAACTCTTTCATATTCTAAGTTTAAACGTCTTATTATTTTAATTTTCCTTAAAATCTCCTAGTTACACACATGTTTAGCTTATGGCATTCTCAGCATCCTTCTGTAGAACGACATCTCATGATTTCATCTGTGAAATTAAAAGCCATATAGTAAGATTGATATTGTTTAACATTCTTGCTTTTAACTAAATTTTTTTCTGTTTCTGAATGCATTGCTTAGTTTTCGGAAAACATAATTTGCTTACCTTTTAGAAGACATTCTTTGCTTAGCTTTGGAAGACCTTCTTTGCTTAGCTTTTGGAATACATCTTTTGCTTAGCTTTTGGAAGACTTCCTTTGCTTAGCTTTGGAAGACATCCTTTGCTTGGCCTTTTGAAGACATCCTTTAGCTTTGGAAGACAAACATTGCTTAGCTTTGGAAGACATCCTTTGGTTAGCTTTGGAAGATATCTTTTGCTTAGCTTTTGGAAGACATTCTTTGCTTAGCTTTTGGAAGACATCCTTTGTTTAGCTTTGGAAGACATCCTTTGATTGTTTTTAGAAGACATCATTTGCTTAACTTCTGGAAGTCACCCTTTGCTTAGCTTTTGGAAGACATCCTTTGATTAGCTTTGGAAGACATCTTTTTTTTTTAGCTTTGGAAGACATCCTTTGCTTAGTTTTTGGAAGACATCTTTTATCACACCCAATGCGGCTTCGGATTTCAGTGTCAAACTTTCCGTCTTCTGTTAAAAGACTTCACAGATATTTTTATTGCTTGATTTTGGCGACTCCATTTCTTAGTTCGCATTCTTAGATTTTCCGTTTGCTGACTATCTTGCTTTCTGTCTTACAAAGTTTTTAAAAAAAGAAAATGTCTATTAAGAAAACTTATGACATTCTTTCCATTTTAAGAATTTACTGTATATTTTTTGTGACATTCCTCAGCTTGAATAATTGCTTCAGTGCACCTGTGAGTTAATATGTACACATCTGTCAACATTTTCACTGCTTACACACACACACACACATATATATATATATATATATATTGAATAACATAAAAAATAAAACATCGAGAAGATGAAGAATAAAATTATACTGAAGTTTATGCAGAAAATATAAATATTATGTTGAAATTAAATTAAAGATATAAGGAATAAAACTTGTAAAAGTGAAGTAAAATGAAAAGAATTTCTTGAGAATAATTAAGAAGAAAAGATGAAGAAAATTATATTGAAAAATATAAAAGAGAAAAGAAGAAAAAAGGAGAAAGAAATTAAAATGACAAATATAAAGAAATAAGATAATGTAGAAAAGAGTAAAAGGAAATTAGAGTTATATAAATAAAAGAGGAAGAAAAAATTATATTGAAAAATATCTAGAAGTAATTAAAAGGAAGGAAAGATGAAAAAATTATCTTGAAAAATATAAAGTGTAAAATATGAAGAAAATCTTATTTTGAAAAATATTATGAAGAAAAGATGAAAAATCAATTATATTAAAAAATCAAGAAAAGAAAGAAAAATGAAAAAAATTATCTTGAAAAATATATAGACGAAATTAAAAAGAAAGAAAAGATGAAAAAATTATCTTCAAAAATATAAAGAAGAAAAGTTGAAAAATCAATTATATTAAAAAATCAAGAAAAGAAAGAAAAATGAAAAAAATTATCTTGAAAAATATATAGACGAAATTAAAAAGAAAGAAAAGATGAAAAAATTATCTTCAAAAATATAAAGAAGAAAAGTTGAAAAATCAATTATATTAAAAAATCAAGAAAAGAAAGAAAAATGAAAAAAATTATCTTGAAAAATATATAGACGAAATTAAAAAGAAAGAAAAGATGAAAAAATTATCTTCAAAAATATAAAGAAGAAAAGTTGAAAAATCAATTATATTAAAAAATCAAGAAAAGAAAGAAAAATGAAAAAAATTATCTTGAAAAATATATAGACGAAATTAAAAAGAAAGAAAAGATGAAAAAATTATCTTCAAAAATATAAAGAAGAAAAGTTGAAAAATCAATTATATTAAAAAATCAAGAAAAGAAAGAAAAATGAAAAAAATTATCTTGAAAAATATATAGACGAAATTAAAAAGAAAGAAAAGATGAAAAAATTATCTTCAAAAATATAAAGAAGAAAAGTTGAAAAATCAATTATATTAAAAAATCAAGAAAAGAAAGAAAAATGAAAAAAATTATATTGAAAAATATATAGACGAAATTAAAAAGAAAGAAAAGATGAAAAAATTATCTTCAAAAATATAAAGAAGAAAAGTTGAAAAATCAATTATATTAAAAAATCAAGAAAAGAAAGAAAAATGAAAAAAATTATATTGAAAAATATAAAGAAAAAAAATGGAGAAAATTATATGGAAAAAAAGATAAAGAAATGATGAAGAAGAAATTAAGTTGAGAAATATAAAGAAAAGATGAACCAAGTGATGCTGCAAAAAAGTTAAATTCTTTCACGACATTCATTGGTTCTTTCTGTACGCAAGAAGAGAGCATTACAGAATCGATAAGAATAAACAATTACATACTATCAACAGAAAAAATACTAAGTTTATAATTCTACCAACAAAATCATTATCCATTGAACTCGAAAAACACTTATTTCAGATCGTAAAATTATAACTATTTACTCCAAGATAAGAAATCTGGTCAGCAAGTAACATAAAATCAATAAAACATCGGAAACTGATACATTGCTTACAATTTATTTTATATGTGCCTGCTTCAGAAACATTATTGATATGGGTATTTGAGGATCTAATTATATTCACAATAGTTTTGGAAGTTTTTGTGAGTATATTGATATTATTTAGATAGGATAGGTTTTTCTGGAAAGTGGACGTGACGGAGTTGGTCGGTAGTATCATGTATCTGTTCTCATATCATTTACTATTACGGATAATGCCGTTATTTTTGTTTCAATGTTAATATATAATCAAAATGCTAATTTAACAGATCTTGTCAACCAACTTAACAACTTTGAACGTAAAATAGACTTCGCTTTCGAAACTGAAACCAACAAAACTCTTCCCTTCCTAGATATCAGGTTACACAGAAACAATAACGAACTCAATTGTGGCGTTTATAGAAAAGCTACCAAGAAACATGACCCGGTCAATTTCTACTCAAACCACTCTTCTAAAATTAAATCTGGAATTATTATAGGTTTCTATCTGAGAGCATTAAGAATCTACAGCCCCCAGTACTTAACTAAAGAAGAAACGTATATACAAAACATTAAAAAACAACAATACCCATATCATTCCATCCAAAAGGCAAGAAAAAATGCTTACAAAATATAAAACCGCAATAAAATTAACAGCATCCGTAATAATAAATTATATGAGAACAGATACATAATACTACCGACCAACTTCGTCACGTTTACTATCCAGAACAACCTGTCCCATCTAAATTATCTCAAAATAGGTGCAAACACTTCAAAAACCATTATGGATATAGTCAGATCCTCAAATACCCATATAAATAATATTTCTGAAGCAGACATATATAAAATAAATTGCCAAAACTGTTTCTCACAATACACTGGAGAAACATGCAGAAATTGCTTAAAATGTATTCAGAAATATACAAGCGAGACACGTAGAAACTTAAAACCCTGCATTTATGCACACAAGAGAGACTTCATTTGCCGTTAAATTGCTTTATAATACATTGAACTATAATCTGCCGTAACTTTGGTTTCAAATGTGGTACCTTAGTAAAAATGAACAAAAAACCAATTTGGAGAAGTAAAATTCACCAGATTACAATCAATACACGTCAAGGACATTTTTTCATATCGCCAATATTTGTAAAATCAAAAGTACTCTTTAGAGTGTAAGATACAAACATTTGAAGGGGGTTTCGCTTAATATTACACATTCACTTACAACATTCGCCATATTAACATATTAATTCGTGTTATTAAAACACGTATCTATATGACTAATTTTTAATAAATAAATTTATTACGCTAACATTTCAAGATTTAAGCAAACACCATAAAGTAAATACGTGATGGTATACTACAAAAACCAATAAATACTAATATATCCACCGGAGATGCTAGTGAAAAAATAAAGTTAATTACATACTCTACTAAATTCAGTTATAACCAATTTAATCATTCGTAATAACTCTCCCCATCAGCTAACGTGTTACAGAAAACCAACATTGTATATAAATTTAAATGTCCTTTGGGAGATTGCATCTCCAACAGAAAAATAATACATAAGCTGGTCAGACTACAACTACATTGCCTCGACAACTGAGTTTTCATTTGAAGAATGCATCCAACATATGACAACATTTACAGCAGCATGCTTGGTCACATTTGTAATTTAAGAAAATTCTTGTTGAAAATACATCTATACTTTTTCATAAAAATAATAAACATAAACAAAAATTCTTGAAGCTATCTGTATGAAAAAAATTAAAACCAACCCTTAATAAAAAAAAAAAAATTATGAATACTGCAAAAATGTTTTAAAATGTTTCAGTAGATAGTTTAAAATATCTAAGTTTTTAATTAATAGTTTATTTTAAGGATACGAACATTTAAAAACTTAGTTAGCTCCCCTGATGTTTACATCAAGAAATTTAAATCGTACAGTATAAAACCTTAGGGTTTTTCACTTCACGGTTAAAATACATTGAACTGTCTGATGAACACAACAACTTTGTCTTAGAAAAAAAAAACACCATTAAGATGACATTGTGCTAATGTCGAAATTACTCGGAAGAAGTAAATATGCATCAATATGGTAAAGTCTTTTTTCCTTTAATAAGGATACTAAGAATATTGTCTGTGAATATGAAAGGGTCATACTGAAAATAAGTAGACAAAATTTGTCTAAATTATTCAATGAAACATGTCTTAATGGAGATATGCTGCTAAAGCATATGCAATATATATATATATATATATATATATATATATATATATATATATATATATATACAGTATCGTCCAAAACTAAGGGACAAAATTTTGAAACCTAATATTTGTTAGAAATAGCAACTTTGAAAAGCTGAAATTTTGACAACTGGTAGTCGTTATCATCCATAATAACATACTAAAATTTGAATCATTTGCAAAGGATAGAAAAAGAATTATAACAATTATTTATTTATTTTCAAATTTGGAACGTCCAAAAGTAAGGGACAAAATTGAGAAAAACAATGTAAACGGCAAAAAAACAATAAAAATACATGTACAATCAATATTTAGTAAATGAGCCCTTGCTCTCAATGACAGCTGCACATCTTCGACTACAAGAACGAATCAGTTCTTGACAATCCTCGATACTAATTTTAGACCATTCTTCTTGAAGCTTCACCCACAAATCCTCCGTGTTAGTGGGGTTTCTTTCCATAACTTTCACTCCTAAGGTCTTCCAAAGATTTTCTATTGGATTTAAGTCAGGACTTTGCGGTGGCAAATCCATAATTTCCAAATCTTGCTCGCTAAGGTAACTCATTACTACCTTTGCCTTGTGACATGGGGCATTATCTTGCATAAAGGTAGCCCTATCGAAACCTGAATTCTGTATGATTGGCACAACATGATCTTGAACAATGTTTTTATAGATCTGCGCGTTTACACAAGTTTGTAACCGGATAAGAGGCGTTGTACCTTGGCTAGAAAACATTCCAAATACCATGACGCTTCCGCCCCCAAACTTGACAGTTTTCTTAGTACACATTACACTTAATCTTTCACCAATACGTCTCTTTACATTGTTTTTTCCATCATTTCCAAATAAATTAAACTTGCTTTCATCACTGAAAAATACTTTTGCCCAATTTTCATATGTCCAAATTACATACCTGTTTTCAAACTCTAATCTCTTCTTCTTATTCTTCGAACTAACAAGTGGTTTCTTCCCTGGGGTTCCATTAAACAGCCCTATTTCTTGCAGTTGTCTAGAAACAGTCTGTCTTGACACATTAACACATGAGGTAATATTCATAACCCTTTTAATTTCTGTGCAAGACTTAAAACGGTCCTTTAATGACATACGCTGCATTATTCGATCTTCTCTTGCCAAAGTTTTGCGGAGTCTGCCGGTTTTAAAAGCACTATTTTGCCAGTATCATTGTAGGATTTAACAACCCTGCCTACAACACTCTTGGAACGTTTCACTTTCTCTGAAATCTCTCTAATGGTGTGCTTTTCCTTGTGTAGCTTCACAATAGCTTGTCTCACAGAGTAATCAAGTTGTTGGCGTTTACCATGGTGCCGGCTGATGCAACGTTTACAAATGACTAAGTAAAACTTATTCTTTAGAGAAAATCAAAAAATTTGAATATAGCATACTGTTTACATTGTTTTTCTCAATTTTGTCCCTTACTTTTTGACGATCCTATTTTGAAAATAAATAAATAATTGTTATAATTCTTTTTCTATCCTTTGCAAATGATTCAAATTTTAGTATGTTATTATGGATGATAACGACTACCAGTTGTCAAAATTTCAGCTTTTCACAGTTGTTATTTCTAACAAATATTAGGTTTTAAAATTTTGTCCCTTAGTTTTGGACGCTACTGTATATATATATAGAAAGACTCTTCGCATAGCGAATTGAGTCACTGTCAGTCACTGGGCGTGTTTCTAAAAATAAATACGCTAAAAATCCACATGCTACCATTCCGTGCGCTGACGGCTTAGTGGTAGAATCTCCGACTGATACTAATTCAGTCAGGTTTCGATTCGAGCTAGAGGCAACCGGATGTCTAAACACACTGATGAGCTGCGAAACAGTCTGTCTGTGGATGACGTTATGTATATATGTGCTACAACGGAAAAGTCCTAATCCGATGATGACTTTGGGGTTAGTACATGGATTTGGAGTCGAATAACCACTGGGGCACCACTAGATTTTGTTGGTTTTCCTTCGCACTCTAAGAATGCAAAGTGAAAAATCAGCCTCAGCAAATATTTCCTCTTCTGTTAACACCAATCAAAGATCAGGGGCCCAGTCGTCATATTCCCAAAAGGAAAAATTAATTAAATGATGCAAGATCGAAATTAACTGACCGAATGACAATGTCAATACTCCGCAAACACAGAAACTACATTCAGTATTAGGAGGTTTAAAACGATTGTCTAACTGCGTTTTTAAACTGTTAACTCGGTTCGACAAACAAAGGAATCCTGTTCACTATGGCATCTTTCCTCTCCTTTGCTTCTTCTATCGATTAATTTAACTCAGTCTGAGATTTATGCTGCTTTACACAAAAGCAAACAGTTTTAGCGAAATAGTTCAGCATTCCTTTCTTGTGTGATAATCATCTTACCTCTCCCCACCGCAACAACTGGGCATCATAAAGGGTCGAACTGCATTTGTTCTAATATCGCAATTATTGTCTGCTAGCATAGTGCTTCCGGAATGAACAAAGTGAATTTGGCTACGAACAATTAGCAATACAACGATTTTCTTTCGTAAGAGTTACTTGTCTTTAGTTGAGACTTGCGCAATTCTCCCTAAGTCTATAAAAAATAAAGTTTATACAGATATTGTTGCGATGGCGACGACAATGTCTTTTTCAGATAGATATAAAAACTCTACTATATATAAAGCCCGTGCAATTGACCGTTTCAATAATATAATTTTATATATATATATATATATATATATATATATATATATATATATATATATATATTATAAAGGGATAATATTACAGTGAATCAATTAGCAATATTAATGCAATTAATGGCGAAATATCTTCGCTAACTGATTTAATATAAGCATTAAACTACTAACAATCCACTGAATTATTGTCAGATGGATCAGGTGTATTTTTCAGAGCAGCAAGTACTTTCAAGGACTTCATATCCTCATCATCAGGCTGTAATTTTTTCCTTTAAAACTCGAAGACGAAATAAATGTGTTGTAGACCGAAAGATGTTATTTTTTTTTAGGAATGTGTTATTTATTTACGGTTGTATAATATTGGAACGTCCAAGTCGCAGCGCTAAAGTTCAAATATTTCAAGTGAGA
Organism: Acanthosepion lycidas; assembly: GCA_963932145.1. Lineage (NCBI taxonomy): Eukaryota > Metazoa > Mollusca > Cephalopoda > Sepiida > Sepiidae > Acanthosepion > Acanthosepion lycidas. The sequence goes on from OZ010593.1 coordinate 21,775,759, forward strand.
TGCTGCGTAATATAATACATTTATGAAAACAATTGATTCGCAGTACGAAATTCCAGAGAAAAAAAAAACCCTACTAAGACATATCACTCTATTAATTGAACTATGTACTTAGTTTGTGTCACGTTAACTGGAAAACACTTACAGCAAAAGAATTCGTGGATTTACCAAATTACAAAATTCATATAAAAAATTATCATTTGAAATATTTGTCCCTTGAAAAAGTGTTATTGGTTCTGCACAAAGCCTTCACCACTATAATCAAATCATATGTTCTGGTATCTGGGCTGTCGGTTCCTAGAAACTGAGCTGCTAGACCCGCATACGTCGAATACGATGGGAGAGTCTATATATATATATATATATATATATATATATATATATATATATATATATATATATATATATATATATATACCAGTGGATATTAAAAGCGACACCCAGAGGCGACAGTCTATTTCATATTAAAAGTAATAGTCAGTCCATGTGTGTTGTGTTTTCGCTCAAATTTTTAGATATACAGGTCAGTTTTGCATTGTGGGTAGTCTATTGCATTGTGGGTAGTCTATTGCATTGTGGGTAGGTTATTGTATTATTCTAACGGCCATTTAGATGGACGTACCTAGTTAATTTCTTCGCTATTTAAATAGCTTATTCATTTATATGTTTAGACTAATTTGTTCTTGTTTTCAGTTTTTGAATTTTAGATAGTGTAGTGAAAAATTGTTGACGTGTCTGCATTTTGTAATGCTTTCTGATCGTTTATTTAGTAGTTTGTTTTTTGGTCTGGGAAAGTAATTATGGCTATTTTTGCTCCAGGCAGAGTTTACGGTTTTTGTATTAATTGTTGTGGGCTGTATATCTCTCTCCCAATATCAACCTCACCTTGTTTACCAATGGCAGTGAGTACTGAAAGTGTTTTTTTTTGTTTTTTTTTAATAGAAAGTCGATCATTCGAATTTAACCGCGTTCAACACGCCAAATCTTGGAATAAACACTCCTACTAACATTCAAAACAACACAAACGTACATCTTAAACAGTAAAACACGAAGAGAAAGTAACAACACCAAAACACCCCCGAAGGATTCTTAGGACAATGGAAGGTATTGATAGTTTTTGGGTTCCGTTACTCCTACCAAGTTTTCTGAAGAGTCGATGTCAGTCTATAAAATTCAGAATAAGGAAGATATATATATATATATATATATATATATATATATATATATATATATATATATATATATATTAGCAGCATAACCCGGCGTTTTCCCGTGCTTTATTCAAAAATCGTACAACTCATACAGCAATCGCTATCACTTGACTTAAAATATTTTTGCCCTTCCTTGCCTTTAAAGAAGTGCCCTTTGATGTTTCTACATGCCTTACAATTTGCCTATCTCACACTGCGAATTTTTTCTAAGCTCTATACTAAACATTAAATCTGTTACGAAAAAAGAACTAAACAAAATGAACACAAAACGATCAACTTTGAAAAAGGACTCGTAACTGGAAAAACCGAATGAAAAAACAATGTTAACAACAAATAGTTTTTCACACCCAACCCAGTTCTGCGGAATCAGAATCAACGTTGAGTTAAGCAAGCGAATGAGCCAATTGGAATAAAGTGCCATGCAGATTTAAATTTGTCCCACTTGTGACGAATGCAGCTATCGATGTTTTTTTTGCATGCTAGCATGCTAGTTAACATTCGTGTCAGTCAGCTGTTGGCTCTCACGCTGGCCAGTAGAATCTCATTGCCTATTCGTGGCAGCCAGCAAATTGGCTCTCACTCTGGCCAGTACAAAATGGCTGCTAACTGCCCTAGAAGCATGAAAAAACCGATTATTTCCACTATCGAAGTTGGGAAATGCAAAGTCGATCTTGGCCTTCCGGCTAACTTGGAGCATGTGCATGTAAAATTTGGTGCAAATCCGGCGAAAATTGCGGCCGTGAATTCGTTACACACACACACACACATTCTGCCTTTTATATATATATATATATATATATATATATATATATATATATATATATATATACAGGGTGTCCATGAAGTTCGTGTGCACTTTAAAGAATTTATAACTTTTTTTTGTATTTGCAATAGAAATAATTTGTAAAAAGGATTAGAAAGAAGTAAATCTATATTTTTTAAAGTTTTATTGAAATTTTATTCCACATGTCCTCCATCATTAGCAATACAAAAGGTAATACGATTTTGCATTTCACGAAAAACATTTGCCAACTGATATACAGTAATGCCTGAAATCACTTTAGTTATTTTAGCGATACTTAAAACTAGGTACATTAAACTTTATAACATTTTTTACAGATGATTTCTATCGCAAATACAAATAAAGTATTACATTTTTAAAGTGCACACGAACTTTATGGACACCCTGTATACACACACACACACACACACACACATATACAGTGTAACCCGGATATAAAAGAGTTGTCGGGACCGGAGAAATTTCTTATATCCGGGTTTCTCTTATATCCGGGTTTGGTCTAATTTATATGCATTAACACAGACTCTAATTTTGGACCAGATAAAATCTCTCTTATATCCGGGTTACACTGTATATATATATATATATATAAAAGAATAGGAAGGCAGACGCAAGTAGAGGAATCGAGAGAAGAAATATTACGCACGAGAATATCTTTGCAAAAATTAAATATGCAGAGCTCCGGTGGGGGAGCGTGCGTGTGTGTGTCTGTGTACGTCAATTAGTCTACGGGCGTATATTTATGTTTTTGTTAGTATGAGTGGCGTCCCGGCGACAATCTTCCTCCTACTTCTATAAAAACACCGATATACCCTTTATAAATCCAGAATTTAAAAATTAAGCAGTTTTGGTCTGACTATCGCAAAAGCATGAAATCCAGAGTCACAAACTCACAACAATATATATATATATATATATATATATATATATATATATATATATATATATATATATATATATATACTTCTCTCGACTCTCCCGTCGAATTCGACGTATGAGGGTCAAGCAGATCAGTTCCTAGGAAACCGAAAGCCCGACAACGGCACAGGAGATTTGATTATAGTGGTGAAGGTTTCGTGCAGGACCATCCACACTTTTTGCAGGGCCAAATACAGAGACCCGGTGCACTAAGTGGCACAAGGTCCCCAAACGACCATCCGCAGGTTTTTGGATATAGAGTTGTCCTTCTCCTAGACCAGTTGCCATCCAAGGCTATAGAACCCAGTCTGTCCTGCTATTTAACCATAGCTGGAGGGAGAAGAAGAGGATTCACACATTTTCCCAAGCGTATTAGCACGTAAGTGAATGTAATGGATTCGACTGTAATCCAAGCCGCTATCCATTACTCCACCGTGCCTCCTTGTATGTGTATGTAGACATACATACATACATATATATATATATATATATATATATATATATATATATATATATTAGGTTGGTGCAAAAATAATGACGTAATAATGTCGTTTTTTGACGTTGAATAATACGTCAAAAACGACATCATTACGTCATTAGTTTTGCACTAACCTAATATATATATATATATATATATATATATATATATATATATATATATATATATATATATATATATATTTATATGTCTCTAAAACAGATTTTCGGTTTTTCTACTAGTTGTTGCTCTTCTATTAACTTGCATAACGTACTTTCTTATTTGTTGTGTCATAAGGGTGTACCCGAAATTTCCGGGGCTAGAATCTAGTGGCTCACTCCATAATTGATTCCAGTCATGTGCAAATGCAGATGGATTGCTCCATGGTGGTCATTAAGTATGAGTTCACGAATTTCTTCGACACTTCCTGGCGTATTACTAGTGAAATACCCGCCTTGACCACCCATCAGATCGAACCAATATGCGCATGACACGTCCTCCGCCCCACATACAAAAAAATGTTCTCCTAAACGATTCTTTGGCAAAAATCCTGAAATCGCATTTAGAGGTTTTCACTCGTAAATTGGTCAAGATTTATATGAATTCTGTTGCACGTTCTAAGCGGGAATTTGTCAGTTATCGTATAGCCTCACGGACACAAACTTACAGAGACTTCACATAATAATTAAGGGAGTGCGAGTAGCATAAAGGTTAGCAACACGGAAAAAGATACCGATGATCGAAGTTCGAATTCAAGAGGATTTCGTTACGTGCATTTCTGTAGAATTATCCTTTGAGAAGTCATGAATCGAATCCTTCTCTCAACAGTTACTAGTTAAACAGCAGCGTGATATATATATATATATATATATATATATATATATATATATATATATATATATATATATATTCATGAATTATTCATACATAAAACAAATACAAAGGTTAATGATTAAATGGCGAGAAATCCATCTTCGCGAACAATTCAATAATATACAAAAACCCCTAAACAATCATAAACAGATTCGGGGTTTTTGTATATTATTGAATTGTTCGCGAAGATGGATTTCTCGCCATTTAATCATTAACCTTTGTATTTGTTTTATGTATGAATAATTCATGAATTTGTAAATTGATTGCACCTTTATTGAAATAATATATATATATATATATATATATATATATATATATATATATATATATATATATATATATATATATATCATAATGAGAAGCCACGTATACTTTCTTAATATGTATATATAGAAAAGTTGCAAATTAAAAAAAATTATGTTTTATTTTATGAAAGTATTTATTTATTTATATATATATTTGATATTTCCAATTGTCCTCAATCTTTCATCAGAAATAACTGTTTGTTACAAATAAATTAAAATTACTGTTTGTTAGCAAGTAGCGTCCTTCGCGAAACACGGACGTCACGTGATATGGAACGTCACTGTTCGGATATTCCTAACTTAAATCTAACTGTCATAAATATTTTAAATGTTGTTTAAAAATTTTTTTTAACTATATCTAAAAAAAAATTATTTTTTTTTCAATTTGCAACTTTTTCTACATATATATATATGGAGAAAAATATTTGGAAAAAACAAACAAAAATCCTTAAATGCAATTAAGTTGTTTTAATATGAATGAAATGTCAACGTCTGACGTTTCGGTTTAATAAACCTTCATCAGGACAATATTCATTAAAATGCAATTAACATAATCAGTTCAACATGACAAAGACGATGGACATAAAAACAAGACTTATCCAAAACAGATAACTGAAAATTTTAAATGATCAGCTTTCCGTTTTTGTTTGTTTTTTCCAAATATTTTTCTCCATTCTGTCGGATTTATATCCATTTATATTTGCTTACATATATATATATATATATATATATATATATATATATATATATATACAGTGGGCGCAATGGTTAAATTTTCGCCATTTTAATTTCGCGCATACGCGTTGTTTGTTTTTGTCGATTACACATTATAGTAGGGTCGGTTGGGCAGACTCTGTGAGAAATAAAAAAAACACCATGACGGAATTTACTCCAACAGAAATTTGGAAACATGTATAGACTGGCATTTACTACTGGAGCTCCAATACGAACATTTCAGTGTATTTGTGTGTTAATCTGAGGACAGTGCAGAGGATTTGGAAAGAGATGGATGAGTCTAATGGTGATTCCGAAATGTGTTTAGAGTGATCACTAGTGATGGTGATATTATGCCTCAATTCCTCTTCCAACACTGTCTCAGACTGAATACGCAGGCGGGAGAAAGGAAAATGTTAGCACAGAACTTACGGTTACGTTGACTCAGCTCAACTGTAAATTGATGAGATCAAGTCTCTAGTTTAATTGGAGAGAGTCTAGGTACATTAGCAAAGAGTATATACGAACAATTACCATTAAATTAATTATAGAAAGGGCGCAGGGAGGCAACCTTACAGCGGTGAGAAAACGACTCAATTTATAATGCCAGTTCAACTCCAATAACATTGCAGATTCTTTTCCATTCTGGAATTCTTTTATTCCATTTTGGCAGTGGGAAAGCGAGTGTATAAACATAAAAAATGTTACCGTTTTTATTCCTAATTCCTTTAGCGGATATATATATATATATATATATATATATATATATATATATATATAAGTGAACATAAAAGTCACTTAGAGGCGACAGTCTGTTTCATGCTAGATGCAATCGTCAGGCCACGTGGCCTGATTATTGCATCTTGCATAAAACAAACTGTCGCCTCTAAGTGTTGACTTCTATGTTCACTTTTATATTTACACACCCTCTATCTCTGATACTGAGCAGTTTATCCCATAAATATAGCACATCTTAAGACTTTATATATATATATATATATATATATATATATATATATATATATATATATATATATATATATATATTTCTCCATTCTGTCGGATTTATATCCATTTATATTTGCTTACATATATATATATATATGAGATTTTATAAACACCAGATATTTTTTATATATAGTTCTCAATATTAAAATAATATTAGAAATAATATTAGAAATATTGCTTAAATGTTAAATAGCAATTTTACCCCGACTCTGAAGTTTCCTGGTAAGATTTCCGTTTTTCAGGGGTTCGGTTTTAAATGATATTTGCAATGTTTTGAATTTGTTCTGCGTCTTTTTCAATCCGCTTTTACTGTGTTTTGTACACGTGCGTATTCGTGAATTTAACCTTCTTTTATACACGCAAATCATGAATTTTTGCTTTTCTTTACGTTTTCAGTTTTTCAGCTGCAGATTTTTCTTCCAGTTGTAATTTTTTTCTTTGAAAACTTATTTATTCATGCAGATAAATCAAGAACCATCTATAAAATGGAATATGCCAATTATAAAAAGTTTATCGAAAAAGTTTTATAAAATTACCATTAAGGAAAGAGAAAACAGTATAAATAAAGAAGCCAAAAACATAGCAACCAAACTAAAATTAAATAATTAAATTAAACAATTAACGAAAGTAGAACTATTGATAAATTATAGTTTTAAGCTATGCTATATGTATGGGTTGAAGTGCTTAATATCTGGGATAGAGCGTATGTATATATAAAAGTAGATATTCATGTCAGCACCTACAAGCGACTGTCTGTTTCATGCTAATAGTAATCGGTCAGGGCCTGATCATTGCGTTTACCATGAAACAGACTATCAGTTTTGGGTGTTGACTTCATTGTCCACTTTTACATTTATAAGTAAGGGTTCCGATAATTTGGACCGATTTAAATGTCAATTAAGTTTAAGCGTCTAATTATTTGTTTTTCCTTTTTTTTTTTTTTAGATTTAACAAATTAAGTCTTTGGCAATTTATATATAAACTGATCTGTGTTCCTGCGCATGCGTGCAGAATGCTAAATCGACTCAAATCGGCTGTTTAGTGTGAATTCAATTTTTGTTTTCAAATATAAGCTTCACGCCGATTTAGTCACATGTAAGCTAACTTTGAATGATTTAAAATTTAGTGGCAACACCGAACGTTGGCCATAATTCAACTGCGTTCAGTTCCTTGGCTTGGACCAGCTCCATCTTAGTTACTTTGTTTGCATGTGCTGCCGTTGTAGATCGTCTGTGACTCTCTATCATTCGTTCTTGCCATGTAGTTGTCAGCTTTTGGCAAAGCTCCATCCGATATTATCTCAACAGATGAAACCGTTGAGCAGTCTAAACATGAGTGAGTCAATCCATCAGGATATGATTCAGTCTCTGAAATTTAGACATTGTTCAAAGACAACTTCTGGGAACTTACTGATTCAAATATGCCTGAATCTAAAAATAACGGTCCCAGAATGTATCCATAATATTTTGCAAGCCACAACGTAGGATTATTTTGGGTTTAGAAAATATAAAATTTTCATCAGAAAATAAATACATGATTGTTTGCACAAGTTTATGTGCGCCTTATTTCCAAAACTTCCACATTTTGTCAGGATTGTAAAATATTTATTTCACTTTAAGTGTACAAGCACAAATATGCACTCCTTCCCCTTCTCTTCTCTTTAACTTTCCTCCATCGTCTCTCGCTAAATTAAAAATAAAAACCTTAAACGCAGTACCTTGCCAGTCCTCTTTAAATGAACTAGTATCTCTAGACAAGTTAGAACCAAAAATTTAAAAAAATGCTCTTTAATGAAACACAAACATATGCCTGTGTGTGTTCATCTTAAACATATTTAATAACTAATTCTCGAAATAAAAAAAATGCCAACCCCTCCTTATTAATAATGAACTAATCCAACCACATTGTCTAAATACCCAAAATATTATCTGTAAAACTAAAATAATAAGCAACTTATTTCAAATCAAAACACACAGCCATGATAACGGTTGACGATGACTTGTATGAATAATTTTATCAACGAGTAGCATTGACAATAAGGTCCCAAGAAATTCGAATCAAAAACATAGCGATCATAGTTGTTTCGACTTGAAGGCACGCGGCTAATCAATGTGATTGTTCATCGAATGACACTCATTTGGGTCCTCTTTGTGTTTCTACAAATACTCACGAAGCAAGCCTCTAGTTTATACTAATATTGAGCGGGGCGTAGATACATTTAAAGTCTGACCGTATACGACTTCCCTTATAATGGCTTGCCAACCACGGCTGTTTTGGTTGTTATTTGCTTAGCGGCATATCACCTTCTATGGTTTAATAAATGCCGAAATTAATTTTGTACGCAATTGTTATATAGCAATAAAGTGCCACTGCCGACAAACGAATTTAAACATAGATCACCAGAGAGAAAACACAGGCGATCCCATTATTGAATTAATAGACTCCGTGACCATGGAAGAAACGCATAGATGGGAGGTAACGTCGGTCTAATTGATCACCATTTCTATTCTATCCTCTATTACTATTCGGATCGCTATTTCTACACTATCCTCTATTACTATACGGATCGCTATTTCTACTCTATCCTCTATTACTATACAGATCACTATTTCTACACTATCCTCTATTACTATACGGATCGCTATTTCTAGTCTATCCTCTATTACCATACGGACCGCTATTCTTTACTCTATTCACTGTATTATTTCTCTATTCGGATCACTATGTGGATTACTATTCGAGCGAGTATTATCGAGTAAGTACTATTAGAGCATTGTTCAATGGTGTTACTATAGTTGTATCTGCGATTACAAAGTCTCTACTACAGCGAGCATTACGAAAGTGACAACGAGTATTCATTGAAATGACAAACGTGGCAACGAATGTTTGTTGACATCACAAATTCAATTTTTTTCGATAATAAGGGTTTTAGTGATAAAAGTTTTACTAATTAAACCGGTGTTTCAATGTGATGTGGTCCTCAGCCATCCCGGCTGGAGAGTCTACTCTGACGATTACGGTGACATCATGTAGAAACACCTGTTCCCGTTCTATTATTGAAATTAAGCAACATCGAGCTTGGTCAGTACCTAGATGGGTGACGTTTTGTAAAACTAGGTGATATTAGCTTGGATGTGCGGGTGGTGCAATTGATAATGGCCCGGAATTCATTAATCGTAGATCCGCGTTCCAACTCTTGTTCGGTTCGTTATATTCGCTTGCGTGGAAGTAACCATGTTTATCGTATGAATCCATCGCTACTCCATCAGCTCTAAGTTAACTTGTAATACTTGTATCACTAAGCCATTATCACAACAAAAAAAATCTTACACTCTAAAAATATTGTAGACGAAGCATTTGGGCAGTCGGGCTATGAGTGCGTCAATACATCAGAATCAGATATATTTAGTTTGTAAAAAAATGCTGGCTTTAAATAACCTGCAAATGGTTTGTAAGCCGTAGAAAACGAATCAATCAATTAAGCCCAGTCGGTGTGGGGATTTAAACCATTGTTGGCGAAATAGAGACCGCTTTATACCCTTTCCAAGTGTTATGGGACGTTACCCATAATAATATAATGGACTATTCCATACGTAATAAATACTGCGCCTCAGTAAGGAAGCAGGGAGTTTAGTCTGAAGTCGGGCGACCGGCTGATCGGCTGATTGGTTTAACTCTCTGCCTTAGGGCGGGGAGAAATCCGAACGAGGCTACGCCGAAGGGCGGAGTCTCTTTCGGGGAGGTAAACCGACCCTGAACCCGTTTATCCGGGTGCAAAGGGCATATTTTTGGAGATTTTGGAGATACCACGTTAAACTGGCCTTGTGCCACATCATGCCCTCGTGGCGGTGACTAAATACTGTTCAGTCTGAAGTCTGGAGTGAGGCCTGTCAGGAGTCTGTCAGTCAGTCAGAGCTAGTGAATCAGTCGAGTCAGAGGCAGTCCGAAACAGAGTCGCCTTCAGACAATTACTACAAGGCATTGGAATAGTGACACTGGTCGAGACTACATTGTTCTCCCTACTAAACCTGATTGTTCGTACTAACACTTTCTACTTCTCTGTATATATCCCTGTTTGTAATATATCTGTGCTATTCCATACCTGAATTTGAGTTCTTCTTTATTGGTTCTACCTTGGACTATCACCGTGGTACAAGGAATCGGACCATAACACGAAGTGATTTGTGAAAAAAATGCATTTAACAAACCCAACCGGAATTCGAACACCGTACCTCAATATCTTGTTCCGTGCCGCCAAAAATTGCAACACTTGTTTCTTCATCTCTCATATAGATTGCAAAAAAGTTTACAATTAATTGGAACGGTGTAAGTCTATTTTCATATTTGTTCTGAATGTTAAGCTTGGAAGAAAGACTTCTGAAAGTCGAATATATTTTACTTGAAAGAATTCTAAAAAGAAGTTTCTAGTCTGAAAAAAAACGACATTTATAAAAACTATTCTAATCAGCACAAACGGAGATAAATTGAACCTCACTTTTGATTTTTCATTTTGATCCATGTTTTAGGTGAATGGTTGATGGATATTTTGGGTATTTATTTTAACAAGCAGATAATATGAGGGACAGATTTTTTATAAAAGTTTAAAAGCCGCATAAAATCTCATATATGAACTGTCGCAACTGCCAACGGCAATACAGCTGGTGAGAATGTGTCACTGATGCTTTTTCTCATATTAACTGAAGTAGAGATCCAGGAAGTAGCTTCTTCGAGACGGATGTTCAGTTACTCATCCTTTGTCAATTCTTTCTTAATGAAGCCAATGCGAAATCTTCGACTGGAAGCAGATAATAAAGAAAATAATGAAAAGATACATATTGTTTATGGATCTGTAATCAAATTATTGATTCTGAAGATGAGCGCGATAATATGAAATATTGTTTTAAATAGAAAAAATACGATGAAAAATTTTCAGATACATATATTTATATTAAATGTATTTATGAAGCAGTTGTTCATTAAATCATTTTTAAAGTAAATTAAACAAATTCTGCTTATAACATTTTAACATATTTTTCTCTAGATACCGGATCAATTTCGGGATTGTTATTATAAAAGAACGGTCGACAGTTCATGTCTTTTTATTAAATACTAGCAGCATGACCCGGCGTTGCCCGTGCTAGATTCAAAGATTGTACGACTCATACAGCAATCACTATCACTTGACTTAAAATATTTTTGCCCTTCCTTGCCTTTACAGGTGTGCCCTTTGCCGTGCTGATGTTGCTACATGCCTTACTTCTTGCCTATCTCACACTGCGAATTTTTTCTAAGCTCTATACTAAACATTAAATCTGTTATGAAAAAAGAACTAAATAAAATGAACACAAAACGATCAGCTTTTAAAAAGGACTCGTAACTGGAAAAACTGAATGAAAAAAGAATGTTAACAACAAATACTTTTCACACCCAACCCAGTTCTGCGGAATCAGAATCAACGTTGAGTTTAAGCAAGCGAATGAGTCAATTGGAGTAAAGTGCCATGCAGATTTAAATTTTTCCCACTTGTGACGAATGCAGCTATCGATTTTTTTTGCATGGTAGCATGCTAGTTAACATTCGTGTCTGTTAGCTGTTGGTTCTCACGCTGGCCAATAGAATCTTCCTGCCTATTCGTGGCAGCCAGCAAATTGGTTCTCACTCTGGCCAGTAGAAAATGGCCGCAGACTACATGAAAACTGCCGTAGAAGCATGAAAAAATCGATTATTTCCACTATCGATGGGAGTTGGGAAATGCAAAGTCGATCTTGGTCTTATCACTAACTTAGAGCATCTGCATGTAAATTTTGGTGCAAGTCCGTCAAAAATTGCGGCCGTGCATTCGTTACACACACACACACACAGACACACACACCCACATCCTGCCTTTTATAGATAGAGATTTTAATCTTCCGACTGGCCTCTGTATTTTTTAACTCAATTTTTAAATATGATACATAGATCTATTTAATGTTTGAATGTATTTGACAACGCGTCAATGTGATATATTTAAATTTAAATATATAATGTCACGTTATATATATATATATATATATATATATATATACATATATAATGCTGCGTTATAATGGCTTTAGTAATGCAAATACTGGTTAGATTTTATGTACCATGTTAATTAATGGTTGTTCTAAACTAGAATGAAAAGATTCTAAAATTTGTAGCTATTGTGTAGTATGTTATTCTATCAAATCTTATATTATCATCTTGGGATTTTTGTTACAATACTTGTATATCTGTATCATGTGTTGCTATATAGCACTTTTGTTAGACAAGTGAATCTACGAGAGACGTTTGTGGTCGTGTATCCTTTTTTATTATTATAGATTTCATAGCACACGGAAATTAATTTGTCTGTCAGAGAAAAAAAATCGACTACAATAGGCACCGTTTATCTATTTTGTTTTGTTTAACAAATTATATATGCACTACAGTGATGGGGTTAATTTTAATCATAAATTTTCATTGTGCAATTCTTGATTTTTGAGATTAAGAAAAATAATTGGCTTATAACTATTGTATAAAGCACTCTTTATCACTTTATCATTGGCTTTTTTAACCGACGTGGTTTTCTACTGCCCCATGCGTTATTTTGTGGACGCCCTTAATTGAGTTGACGCCCTGTTTTTATTTATTTTTTTTTTATTTTAAACAGTGTGAATCATGTCTACCGGACTACGAATTAGAGAGACTTAATATAGGAAATGTGCTCTCTTGGTTCAAACCCTTGTTTAATTAAATCTCTCAAAAGTACAAGCCGCTAGACGTGATTCATACTGTTTTAAAAAAGGCGTCTACACAAACAAGGGCGTCCACAAAATAACGTTCGAAGTAGGAGGATAGAATAATGTCGGATAAAAAATCACATCGATTCCTCGAAATAATTTTGTTTTCCGTTTCGGATACGAAAACAAAATAGCAGATATGGATTTTGCAGAAGTTGTGAATTAGATGTGCATTCTTTAATAGGCTAATTGAACCACGCCCAGCTGCGGCGCTTACTGTGACTGAGTGGTCTAAACCCGGATCGGATATTTTTTTCCTATGAAAGAAGACCGAGATAGGTGAGCAACGTTGAGGCCTAGCTTGGAAATACCTGGTACTGTAAACCGATTTAGAATTATGGTCGAATTCGTAATATTCACTTAGCGTAAATACTATTGAGAAAGGTATGAATCCATCTCTTCTCCTTCCCAGCTATGAATTAGATAGCAGCACAGACCGGGTCATACAACCTTGGTTGGTAATCAGTCTAGGAGAAGGAAAATTCTGAATCGAAACCAGACTATGAGGGTTGGCAAAGAGTATATTAGTTTCTTATCTGTGCCAACGGCCAACATGTGCCTAGAGGATAGTGAAATTTAGATAAAAAAAGAAAAAGAATTTAGCATAATTTGAGATGTGGCACACAGTGCACAAGCATAGGGTGTGATGTTATGACAGAGTGTGTATTGCAGGGCACAATCAATCAATCAATCTATCTAGATAGATAGATAGTGTTATGGTCCGGTTCCTTGTACCACGGTGATAGTCCAAGGTAGAACCAATAAAGAAGAACTCGAACACAGGTATGGAATAACACAGATAGATTACAAAAAGGAATACATAGAGAGAAGTAGAAGTGTTAGTATGAACAATCAGGTTTAGTAGAGAGAACAATGTAGTCCCGACCAGTATCACTATTCCCACGAGGGCATCATGTGGCACAAGGTCTGTTATTTATTGTGGGTTCTCGGCCCAAAAATATGCCCATTGAACCCGTATAAACGGGTTCAGTGTCGGTTTACCTCCCCGAAAGAGAGTCCGCCCTTCGGCGTAGCCTCGTTCGGGTTCCTCCCCGCCCGAAGGGAGCGAGTTCAACTGATCAGCCGGTCTGAACTCGAACGACTAACTATATTTAGTCATCCCTCACGTGGGCAACATGTGGCACAAGGCCGGTTTAACGTGGGATCTCGGAGCCCGTGGGCTCGGCTGAAAATATGCCCACTGAACTCGTATAAACGGGTTCAGGGTCGGTAAACCTGCTCGAATGAGAATCCGCCCTTCGGCGTAGCCTCGTTCGGGTTGGGGTTCCTCCCCGCCCGAACGCAGAGAGTTAAACCGATCAGCCGGTCAGCCGGTCAGCCGGTCGACCGAGATCGACTTGAACGACTGACGATATTCAGTCACCCCACCACTGGGGCATCATGTGGCACAAGGCCGGTTAATTAATGTGGGATCTCAGAAACGCCCATTGAACCCGTATAAACAGATTCAGGGTCGGTTTACCTCCCCGAAAGAGACTCCGCCGTTCGATGTAGCCTCTTTCGGGTTCCTCCCCGCCCGAATGCACAGAGTTCCACCGAACAGCCGGTCAAGACTTGAGCGATTGACGATATTCAGTCACCGCCCCACTGCGGCGTCATGTACAGCAAGGCCGCTTTTTAACGTGGGATCTCAGAGCCCGTGGGCTCGGCCGGGAAATATGCCCATTGAACCCGTATAAACGGGCTCAGGGCCGGTTTACCTCCCCGAACGAGACTCCATCCCTCGGCGTAGCCTCGTCCGGGTTCCTCCCCTCCCGAAGGCTGAGTGTTCAACCGAACAGTCGGTTCAGAAAGTTAGCCACTGACTCTTTCCTACTCCTGAGGCGCAGTATTTGTTAAGTATGGAATAGTCCGTGATTATTATTATTATGGGTAAGATCCCGTAACAGATAGATAGATGATTTGTTTTGGTTCCTTTATGTGGGCAATGAGGCAGTTTTCAGGTAATTAGAGGGCATCAAAGAGACGGATACTAACAATAAGAAATAAGTGAAATTAACAGAAATAATGAGGAAAGAGAGCCTAGAGAAATGAACATTCACATGACATACAGAAGACGAGCTAAAAAGGTCAAACATAGTGTAACCTGCTTAAGGAGTTTGAATGAACGTATAATAAAGAGTCAAAAGTTCATTAGAGTAACAAAAACGGACAGAGAGGAACCCGGATGAGGCTCCGCCGAAGGGGAGTGACTCGTTCGGGAAGGTTGATTGACCTTGAAACCATTTATACGGGTTCGAAAGGGAATATTTTTGGCCGAGCCTACGGGCTAGGAGAACCCACGTTAAACCCGGCCTTGTGTCACATGCAACACTTGTGGTGGTGTGGCTAAATATACTAGCTGATCTCTTTTTCGATTGTGGTGTTCAACTCTCTGCCTTCGGGCAGAGAGGAACCCGTACGAGGCTATGCCGAAGGGCAGGTTCTAGTTCGGGGAGGTAGACAGTCCCGATCTCGTTTATGCGGGGTCCACGGGGATTTTTTGGCCGAGTCTACGGGCTCGGGAACCCCGAATTAAATTCGGCCTTGTGCCACATGTGACTGCGTGGGGAAATTACTAGATACCCTCTAACCGGAATCTTTTTTCTGCTGTGCTGGTCGAACTCTATGCCTCCGATCAGAGAGGATCCCCAGACGAGGCTCTTGTACCACATCTGATCGCGTGGAGTGGTTAGTAAATATACTAGCTGGGATCTGTTACTCAGCTCTCATCTGTTGTCGAACTCTCTGTCTCGGACAGAGAGGAACCCGTACGAGGCTATGCCTCGGGCAGAGGCTGGTCTGGAGAGGTAGACAGGCCCGAAAACGTTTATGCGTGGTCTACGGGGATTTTTTGGCCTAGCCTACGGGATCGTGAATCCCACATTAAATTCGGCCTCGTGCCACATGTGACTGTGTGGGGTAGTTTCAAGATACCGTCTATCTGGAATCTTTTCCAGCTGTGTTGGTCGAACTCTCTGTCTCCTAGCGGAGACGATTCTCTGACGAGGCTATGTCAAAGGACAGAGTCTCGTCTCAGGAAACAGCTGCCCGACCCTGTTTTATACGGGTTCTACGGGAATTGTTGGCTGAGCCTACGGTCTCGGATGCCCTACATTAAATTTGTGCCACATCTGATTGCATTGGGAGCTTAGTAAATACACTATATGGAATTTTTTCGAGCTGTGCTAGTCAAACTCTATGACTCCGAGGATCCCCAGACGAGGCTATGTCGAAAGGCAGAGTCTCATCCGGGTTCCTCTCTGCCCGTTTTTGTTACTCTAATGAACTTTTGACTCTTTATTATACGTTCATTCAGACTCCTTAAGCAGGTTACACTGTGTTTGACCTTTTTAGCTCGTCTTCTGTATGTCCTGTGAATGTTCACGAGACAGCTACCTGACCTCGTTTTATACGGCGTCTACGCGGAATTTTTGGCTGAGCTTACGGTCACGGACGCCCCACATTAAATTCAGCCTTGTGCCACATCTGATCGCGTGGAGAGGTTAGTAAATACACTAGTTGGGATCTGTTACACATAGCTTAGCTGTTGTTGAAATCTCTGCCTTCGGACAGAGAGGACCCCGGACGAGGCTCTGCTGTCCGGGGAGGTAGTCAAACCCAAACCCGTTTATGCGTAGTTACGGGGAATTTTCGGCCGAGCCTACGGGTTTGGATTGTCCCACATCATACCTCGTGGGGTGGTTGGTAAATATTTCTAGCTGGGATTTGTTGAGTACGACTCAGACTTACGCGAGATCTATCAACCTTTCAGTAGTAGCACTCACTACTGAATTGATTTGTGACGACCATGCACATAACTGTTACCTTTATTCTTATTGTACTGGTTTTTACAATAAGCCTTTATTTTATCCACCGTTTTTTTCAAGTATATATTCCTGTTAGCACGGAATATAACAATTTGTAATTTTGTATGTTACGCTGTAGTTAAAAATACATAAGCTCAATCTAATTGCATCATTAGCAAATTGAAAAATGAAGTTTCTGAAATATTGCGATTTTTATCCTTATTGAATATAGTGATTTTCCAAGCGTAGCTTAGATGTGGCACAAGGCCGAAAATAGGGGGCACCCAGTGAGGATCGAACTCACTACTCAGTCGTAATTGTTCTAGCGAGCCAAGCTTGCTAACCATTACACCGCCTCGAGGTTCCCAATCGGTCCTCCTATAGTGATTTTCCAAGCGTAGCTTAGATGTGGCACAAGGCCGAAAGTATGGGGCACGCAGTGAGGATCGAATTCACTATTCAGTCGTAATTGTTCTAGCGAGCCAAGCTTGCTAACCATTACACCGCCTTGAGGTTCCCAATCGGTCCTCATATAGTGATTTTCCAAGCGTAGCTCAGATGTGGCACAAGGCCGAAATATGGGGCACGGAGTGAGGATCGAACTCACTATTCAGTCGTAATTGTTCTAGCGAGACAAGCTTGCTAACCATTACACCACCTCGAGGTTCCCAATCGGTCCTCCTATAGTGATTTTCCAAGCGTAGCTTAGATGTGGCACAACGCCGAAATCAGGGTGCACCCAGTGAGCATCGAACTCACTACTCAGTCGTAATTGTTCTAGTGAGCCAAGCTTGCTAACCATTACACCACCTCGAGGTGTCCAATCCTTATTGAATATATGGTATAATCGTATTTGAGGTTCGGTACTGACCTTTTTCAAGAACTAAAACAAATTTATGATTTTTTCATTAATTTTTAAACAAAAGTTAATCGATTTATGACACCGGAGCACCGGGCTACAAAAAAGTCATAATCCTAATATATATATATATATATATATATATATACAATCAATTTCAATATTGCTTCCTGTCAAGGTTTTTTAATTGAGTAATATATTTTGCAACTTCTGCCTGGACATTTTTATGAGAGTAGGCTTACTCTCCTTCCGTTCAGTTTGGCGTATCAATAACAAGAAATTTTCATTAAAATAATCTGCTGGTGCGGTAACTTAATTAGTTTACACCATCCCCGAAAAAAAGCTTGATGATTTTCTAAGCATAACGTAGATGTGGCACAAGACCAAATGTATGGAACACCCGGCGAGGATCGAACTCACTACTCAGTCGTAATCGTGAATAAGCGTGCTAACCATTAGACCACATCGAGGTACCCAAATGATGGTCTAAGCGTAGCTTAGATGTGGTACAAGACTGAATATATAAAGCGCCTAGTGAGGCTTGAACTCACTACTCAATTGTAATTGATTAAGCGAGACACGCTTGCTCACTATTACACCACGTCAGAGAGCACTAAATATCTTTACGCATTTAGGCAGTTGAAATGACAGACAAACGTCCGAACAGCATTCGTTTAACTGCGCTATAATTAAAACTAGTTTAAAAGCCGCCAGATAGGGCGGCATTTAAGCTGGCTTCTGCGGAGGGCCCTTAATTGAGCCTTCATCGCGATAGAGAGGTGTAGGCAACAATAAACTACAAAAGAACTCAGCATTGATCGCTGTATTTAAGTACTGCATTAATATTTAAGCTTATCTTTTAAAAGTTTAATGATAATTCGTTTGTCACCCCTTAGTTTAAAGAAAATTTGATGTACGTAGGTCCTTACTTTCCGTACAAAAACATTATTTTATTTCATGGGTGCCTTTCGCTGGATTTCACAATTAATTTCGTTTACTGCACAGTTTATTTCCAAGTTTTAAAAACTGTTATCGTACAAAAAAATTTATCGCAAAAAATCACGTATAAAGATCGTCGAAAACTATCGCCGTAATCCAACATTTCAGAATTGCGGATCTGGCCCGGAATGTTTAATTTGCTGGCGGAGTCGGCCTGATTCCAAAATGGTATGATATGTTGTGCTAGGGTGTAAAGTTGAAAAAGTCTGGCACAGTGACACACGCATCTATTATATAGAAAGAAGATGAGCTATGAAAATTAAAGAGTCATGTGCCTTTAATTGAAAAAAGTGTGACACAGTGACATTCGCATTTATTAAAAAGAAAGATGATCTATTGAAAGTTTGCGAGTTGCGTCCCTTTAATACAAAAAGTTTGACACAGTGACAGATCGACATTCACCTTTATTATATAGATGATTAAAAAATAATTTCGAGCAAATGAAGCTTGCAGACCTTATGGAGAAGCATTCTTCTCCAAATTCCGAGTACTGGCGCTACATAATCACAAACAAAGAACTGCATAGAGGACTTTCAACAGCAGCAGGATTTAAATTGAATTATCATTTATCAATGGCCAAGAAATAAGATCGATATCGGAAAGACCGATAAGAGTTAGCGGACACGAGAAACCAACTTACCTGAAAAATTGTTTTAAAAGAAAGATCTTATGAATTTCAATCAACACTAGCATTGTCTCTTTGATCAATGAATTAAGAAAGGGGTAATAGTTCCATTACATTTTAAATTCCCTGGACATTTGACTAGCACCGCGTATATATAAGACGGTTGCACTGAAAGGGGTGCCTCCCGTTTCTTTACTTTGACCCCCGACGACGTCAGAAGGGGATATTGTTCTAATGGCAGTATACGTTGAGCCCACACACAAATAGCCCATAGTTCCTCGTATTATTACAAACAGTGGCAAACGGAGAGTATGGTAAAATGTTGCCTGATATGAAAATGTTTATGAAGGAAAAGTGTCTTATTGACTTTTCTAGTGGAAAAGAAACAGTGGATATGAGCTCAGTTAGTGCCTAATTGTTAGGGCCAATGATGTGGCACATTGAAGGAAGCCTTGCCCAGTTGACAATCCTTAAAATAAGGATCGAAAGAAATAAAATATCAACGTCTTCCGATTTGAAATCTTATTCTACCAAGCCGTATAATTTTTCTAAAAATTTTCTGCTGCAATTTGCGTATTCTACTATATCATGACGTACACATCAAAAATCCCAAAACCAAAGACTAAGAAACTTCATATATATATATATATATATATATATATATGTCGGAGGTTGAATATTTTCTATGAAAATTTATCGGACATTCAGGCCTGTAAATGTTTAATACTGTTTATTATAAACAAAGCATTTACTTAAATATTTGTATCTATAAAAAGAATGTATAAACGTAAAAAATGCCTTAAAATAATTGTCGGACTTTGTCTATTTTATAATGTGTGACGTCATTTGTTTACATTTCGATACGCCATGAGCAGATATGAATGTACGTGAGAGAATCATGGAAGATTGTTGTTTAAAGACAGTAAAATCGAACTTGCTAAACGAACGCTCCTCTGTGGCCCAGTCGGTTAAATGCACGTCAGGGTATATGACGGTTCCGTATAGGAGGATGAATATTTTCTAAGAAAATTTCTCGGGCATGTTTAATACTGTTTATTATGAACAGAGCATTTACTTAAATATTTGTATCTATAAAAAGAATGTATAAACATAAAAAATGTCTTAAAATAATTGCCGGACTTTGTCCACTTCATAATGTGTGACATCATATATATAAGTGTGTGTGTGTGTGTGTGTGAATTCAGCATGTGAAGATTACGTTGTGCATGAAACTAGGAGTCGTACTAGGGTTGAGGAAAAATATATGTATTAATAAATAATCAATTTTTCTCTTATATTTGCATCATATTATATTATTCACACCAACACTCAATGCACGATAAATTCAAAGCATTTGCTCTAAACAAAAGAAATAAGAAGAGCTGATTTTATCCTCCCTTACTTCTTTTGGGAAAGTTATGACGCCATTTCCTTACTCCCAGCTATGGGTTAAACAGTAGGAATTGTATCTCGAAAAATTATTTTTATTCTCCCAAAAAAACAAAAATGGTGCAATATTCACTAGCAAAAAAGAACTTTTCTTACAATCCAAAATATGATTCGGTGTGAAATAATCAACAAAGGGTTGATAATCCGTTAAATAACTAATGGATCAATCCCTAACTGCCCTTAATTTCCTAGTATATTACGATCACGAGTCGCGTAACACATTAGGGTGTTGGAGTACCACGTGTACTGCAAGCTTTGAAGTTAACCTTGCTATGAACAGCAGTAATATGTTTTATTCAAAATATAGAGCCTGCTAGAGCCCGTACGTGGTCAGAAGATCGCCTATACGCGTAAAACTGAAAGTTACGATGGATGCTCATTCTGTCCCTATCTGTCAGTTTTTGAAGATTCTCAACATATTTGCAAAACATTGGATAAGCGTAAAAATAAAGCATAGCTTAATTCTGGTTACATATTCGGAAAAAGTGACTCTGTAAAAATTGATCCATTTTAAGAAGAATAAAGAGTTATAAAAAAAACAGTATTAAAATTTTGTATCATTGTTATATAGCTTTTAACCTGAAACAACCTTTAATAAATCTTTTAACAATGCGGGTTACTTTACTTCAAATAAATTTCGACAGTTTTACATCGTCAGGGTCATAGTTACACCAACTTGTTTCAAAGATCACAACCACCGGCAAACACACACACACACACACACACACACACACACACACACACACACACACACACACACACATATATATATATATATATATATATATATATATATGTGTATGTATTTTTGCTTAAACGTTATTTTTAGTGGAAATCCATATTTGATTAGACGCTCTGTTTATTTATTAAACAGTATATTTATTTATTTACGTCTACCGTGCTGAATATACGAGAAATATTATTAAAGATAATATACGTTCTCCCACAGGATTCATCAGACCCGACGTACTTTAGACCGACTTGGCCATGGAGTGCTGTCGCCGTTCGAGCAAAGTTAAAAAGTGCCGAATAAACACAAATCTTTCTCAGACCCTTGAAATATACAAATCAGCTCAGTTTCGTTTCGTCACGTAAACAAAGCAATGTCCCAAGAAGGGATTTTTTTATTTATTAATCTGACAGATTTTATGACGTCAACGTTGCATTTAATGGGTGTCAATATTTGAGAAGACTCCTCGTTTATTTATAAACAATATATTTATCTATTTATTTTAGTCTACCGTCCTGAATATTCGAGAAATCTAATTTAAGAAAAATACGCGCTATTCGAACCTGTGTAACCCCTTTGGTAGAAAATAAATAAATATACACCCTTGTGCAAATTAATTGAAACAACCGCTTTAGTTACCTCTCTTTCGCCATACAGTCAGTTTTAGACCCACTGGAGTGACAGTGTGTATTCAATTTCTACTTTTCCCTCTGATTAGGTCATTTGAAGTTGTGTGCAGCAATATGAATTTATTTTCGCGGTGTATGATGAAATTTGCTTTGCCTTGAAAAATATTACGTCATCCGTAATTGCATCAGATTTTCATCACGCCCAGACACTATTCTCTCGACTGTCGATTAGTTGTCTTACGGCTAGTGTCTGTCATGGACCTTACTCCAAAGAAGCGTACGAAAATTGTAACGCTCCACGAACACACTAGCAAG
Source organism: Acanthosepion lycidas (assembly GCA_963932145.1). Classification (NCBI taxonomy): domain Eukaryota; kingdom Metazoa; phylum Mollusca; class Cephalopoda; order Sepiida; family Sepiidae; genus Acanthosepion; species Acanthosepion lycidas. Next base: position 21,798,280 of record OZ010593.1, read on the forward strand.
CATTACCAGTGAGAAAATCAGAGTATTATAGACTGGACAGGAAACTCTTTAAATCTAATCGAAAATCTGTGATCAATCTGCAAGGAACGCCTTTGTGGAATGAACATGTAAAATAATAACATGCAAGAAAATTAAATAATATCGGAATTATTCGTTTTGTTTCGATTAATTTGAACAAGAGTGTACGTACACACACACACATATACATATATATATGTATGTATATATATATATATATATATATATATATATATATATATATATATATATATATATATGTCGTTTTCTCACATATGTTACTATGTGAGAAAATTATTTTTGCACCAACCTAATATATATATATATATATATATATATATATATATATATATATATATATAGAGAGAGAGAGAGAGAGAGAGAGAGTTTCAATATTTTATCCGTTTTGTCGATGACACTATTTACAAAGAGTAAATTGTCACAATTTGACAAATTTCTTCGCGAAAAGTTTTAGTTCCATTTTTCTCGCAATTACTTTGGATAAATTTACCAAAGCGTAGTAGTTCAGTTCGATAAAAAAAGAATATATCGATCACAGATTTCTGTGCAGTTCAGCTCATTGATTTCGCTTCAATAGTCACGACTCGTCTTTTATGGGATTATCGATTGGCGCAGATTCATTTGCATATTTTCCTTCCCAATAGGCACAAAAAAAATATCTTGACATTTAAAATGTCTGACCTTACTTGCTCGCAACTGAGTTGGAAGTGAATGAAATGCCGCAGAATTGTACATTGCTCAAATTTCCCGTCAACGAAATATTTATACCGTTCGATATTGTAGGTTTTTAGTAGTGAACATTTCTACTTGATGATTGCACTGAGACTGCGCAGTTAACGTGAGCCGTAGACATCATAAAACACTCTAAACAGTGAAAATTAATATAGAAGTGACTTATAGGTTGAAAGCTAATTTGTTTCTCAATAAAGTCTAAAAGATTGCTCTAAACGTCAACGATCTAAAACAGTTTCTTGACGACCAGCATGACCGCGTGACCCATTAGACAGTTGGGGCACCATGTCTACTGCAATACTCCCATAAAATCAAGGATAGTCCTGAATTTAAGCAATATTTGTATTTTCCAATTGGAATATCTCTTTCTTATTACAGACGTAATTTTAATGGGTACACTTGTTTGAGTGAATATACACTGCCAATCAAAAGTTTGGAACCATGAATTGTTTCCCTAAGTTCATATAAAAGGTCAATTTTGCTTATTGGGATAAATAAATTCATCTATTGTGTATATGTGCAAACGTTTATACAAAATTCAAACATTTTTCTACCAGCATTATAAATTTAATTGCTGAAGTTTTGTTCCAAACTGTTACCCTTTTTGAACTGCAGAGCAGAAATTTACAAATATTTCAACTGCACTGCTCGATTCCATTTAGATTAATGTGAACGACACGATCGTTGTTTTTATTAATTGTACAATGGATGAGATGTTTGGTCCATATTGTTTGCAAGTATTTTCGGTAAAAATATTTACCATCCTCAGGCACAGATGTTATATTTTTCTCAATTTCAGTAAATTTCGGATAAAATTTCCAAGACAATAATGAATGTGATACGCATTAACTTTATTGATTTATTCTTTGAATGACCTTTTTACAATATTAATTGATCTGCATTATTTAATAGTATATATATATATATATATATATATATATATACTCGCTCGACTGTCGTCGAATTTTGTCGACGGATGAGGGTCAAGCAGAGCCGTTCACAGGAAACCGACCGCCCGACAACAGCACATGTGATTTGATTATAGTGGTGTAGGTTTCGTGCAGGACCATCCACACTTTTTGAAGGGCCGAATACATAAACCTGGTACACTAAGTGCCACAAGGTCCCCAAACGACCCTCTGCAGGTTTTGAATTCAGTGTTGTCCTTTTGCTAGATCAGTTGCCATCCAAGGCCATAGAACTCAGTCTGTCCTGCTATTTACCCATAGCTGGAGAAGAAGAGGATTTACACCTTTCACAAGGGTATTAGCACGAAAGTGAATGTAATGGATCCGATTGGAATTCGAACTCGGCTCTCCCATTCCTCAATACAAGCCGCTATACATTACTCCATATATATCTATATATAGAAGAATATTCTGAGCGTCAGATTGCTAGAAAATTACAGAAAGAATGGGTTGCATTATTGCCTCCCGAAACCGGCGCAAATGTTACAGAAAAAGACCGGGGAGCCTCAAAATAATATCTATTGTGGAGGGTAGACACTTGAAACAGAGAAAAATGAACTTATTTCGTTAAAGACATGAAACTTGATTTATCTCTTAAGTTTAGACGAAATAAATCAATGTGTTTCAAAACTTTTAGCTGGTAGTGTATCTGTCTGTTTGAAAATTGTAAAGTTAACCATAACAGGCCTACGTTACAGAAAGACATAAAAGGCAACGTAGCTGTCAGGAGTGCATGATCGTTTCCCGCTTGCAAAAGGTGGTGGGGTATTTTCTTTGGAAGTACCTGAAAACCATGCCATGAGTTGACCCAAATTTTGTGAGTTAAAATCAGTAGACAAATCTGTTTGGAAGCCATCAATAGTTATAATATAACAAAATCACAAGTCACCCTCACTGGGTATGTTGGGCCGTTTAAACAACGTATCATGCTGAAGTATGCACTCACTCTTAAAAGATTATGACTAAGGTATGCTCCAGCACAGAGTTAGTATAAATCAGTTGGTCTGTTAATGTTGAATAAATACTAACGTAACTGAGCAGAGGGTTGCAACAGGGAAGTGGTCGGACATATGGAAGATAGACATTTGGCCGACGGATATTTCACTGAAAAAGTACAAGTAAAAATAGTAACAATAACTACAAATAGTAGTGATTCATACCATTTCCAAACTCAGTTGAAAAAGGTATGAATCCTCTCCTTCTTCCTCAGACTGTATTCTATAGTCTTGGGTAGCAAACGGTCTAGAAGAAAGTAACTTTGAATTCAAAACGTATTAAGGATCGTTCGCACTGGCTCGATTATCCCGACTACTGTAGATGAATAAGGATAACAGACAAGAGGAAAATGTGACAGAAATCTGAAAGCGAAATCTGAATAAAGAAAGTTGTATTTTAGAAGTGAAGCAACGTATTAAGAAACACGAAAATTTCATTAAAACCTCAGAATATGTGCTAAACATCTATGTCATATGAATCTTATTATGGAAGTGTGAAATAAATCCAGTGACGATCAGAACCTTACTCCCTATCAGGATTTATTATTATAGTGGACAGACGCCTATTAAAAGAAAACACGATGCTGATAGGAAATACAGAAAGTGAACTGCAGGTTCGTTCCAAGCCTCGCGCTACTCTATCGCTATTTCCATGGAAAATGTTCGCTCGTGTGTGAAACTGACCGAAATAATCGCTTTTCCAACTGACAAGGTCATTCCGTGAAAGCATTCCCACCTTTACGAACGTACTGCATATTCACTCTCGCGTGGTGGTTTTTTTTTTATGCCGAGCTGATCTCGCAAAAAAAAAATTGCATACGCCCAACCTCTCACGCCAAACCTTCTGGCTCCTAGACCGTGTCTTTCTTAAATTAAGGTGTCAGGGCGGCCATATTTCTTTTTCCCGTTCCTTTCCTTCACTCGTTTTGCACGCCAGGCATATACGTGCTCGCTTCGCTAAAGGAGGTAAGTCGTCTTCTCTACTACAAGACGAACTATATTCCTTAACTCCCCCCCCCAATTATTTTATAAAAATCGTTTCATTTTCAGACGAATCTTTTTATTAGCTTACAGTACCCGAGCAATGGCTACCACCTTGATCAGACGTATGAGTTGACAATTAGACTCGTTTTAAGCCCAGAAAGGCATAAAAAGAATCAAAATCGACGTATAAACACGTCTGTAGCTGGTATTTGAACGTTATGTTTTTAACGTTTTTATTCGTCCGTGTCTGAAAAAAGACTCTTTCGGTAAAAATGGATACAGACGCCAGGAAAGGAGTAATTCCACTAGTTCTAAACATGACGGTTAAGACCGGTCATGCCACGCACATTATAGCAAACCACCCTCATTCAATTTGTATTCCAGTTTTCAGATGTAACTCGCACTCAAACAGCTTCTTGCCACTGGCCGCTACTATAGTTCAACTCTAGGCGTTCACCGATATCTTTCCCACATATTCTCATAAACTGTTCATCTTACCTATTACACTGAAACCCTCTACCTCGCGTGGCTCACTGGCCTTGTAGATAGCGAAGACTATTTAAAAAAAAAAACCTCTTAGACAAGGAAGTAAAAAAAAGCAGGAAGAATGAAGTGATCATCAATTACATGAAGACAGAATATATAGTCATAGTAAAGATAGCAAGTTGCAAAGAGACATGATGATAATCTTCCTGATGGGATAAGTTGCATAAAATAATTTCAGAATAGAGAAGAATCTGCACTGTTATTGGTGCTCAACTGGCATCGCGGCTTCAATCACTTTCCCAGCGCCGTAATGTGCCTTTTTTATAAATACTTTCATGGTAATTGTTCTGATGAAATTTGCCCTGTAATAGTGATTTTCCAAGCGTAGCTTAGATGTGGCACAAGGCCGAAAGTATGGGGTACCCAGTGAGAATCGAACTCACTATTCAGTCGTAATTGTTCTAGCGATACAAGCTTGCTAACCATTACATCACCTCGAGGTTCCCAATCGGTCCTCCTATAGTGATTTTCCAAGCGTAGCTCAGATGTGGCACAAGGCCGAAAGTATGGCACCCAGTGAGGATCGAACTCACTATTCAGTCGTAATTGTTCTAGCGAGACAAGCTTACTAACCATTACACCATCTCGAGGTGTCCAGTGATTTTCCAAGCGTAGCTTAGATGTGGCACAAGTCCAAAATATTGGCCACCGAGTGAGAATCGAACTCACTACTTAGTCGTAATTGTTTTAGCAAGACAAGCTTGCTAACCATTACACCAACTCGTGGTGCCCAATTTGCTTTGGAATAACTAGAATTTAAGCGCAGTACTAGATTGTCGAAAAGGTCCCATCATTTTACAGTAGAACTGACTAGATGTAGCAGTAAATGCTATGCTAACAGCTTCTTTTCCCGCACTTCTCGCTTCTCTCTCCGGGTTTCTTGCTTCCAGTCAACTTTGATCTTCAAAAGTTTAAATAAAATGTCAATCGTTATTTTCTGTCTTCTTGATTCCTGTTCTTTTATTGTTCTCTTTCCTTGTTTTGCTTTTTCTTTCACACTCAGTAACCCTTTGTGTCTTAGAGGCTTTGTTTCTTTCTTTGGGGTGAAATGACTGAAGAAAAGTTGAATCATTATATTATTTTTAATTTAATTTCTTTTATCTCAAACTACTTCAGAACTTCGGATAGATTTTGAGATGTCAACTTACCATTCTTTTCAGAACCCCAACCCTTTCCTGTATCTACAAAAAAAAAAATATATATATATATAAGAAGGATGGCAATGGCGATCTTAGAGTGTACGTAGCGCAGGATATAAATGTAGACAGAATTTGGAAATCTTGGTGTACCAAGACAAAACTGAAGACGAAAAGAAATTTTGAGGACAAAGAAATTTTAATCTTATTCCTCAAAGACACGATCAGGAAATCAAAACTATTTCTTTGAAGTAGGTCTTAGAAGTTACATTCTCTATTTTAATCCACTGAAATAGAAGAAATAATAATAATAATAATAATAATAATAATAATAACAACAACAACAACAACGATAATAATAATAATAAAAATTGTCCAAATGCATTTAGTGATAAGGAGGCCATTATCGGAGTAACATTCATGTATCAGTTATATACAAATCCCTTTAAGCCTGAAACAGGTTTACTAGCTTGTCGAGTTTCTGGATATTTCAAAAGCATCTGGATGCTTTATCGTCACGAACTTTCGCTTTGATCTCCAAAAGACAGAGACATAGATAAATCTTAATTTAATCCCACAAATAGATAATTCCTACATTGCTGTGCAGAGCTGAAAAACCTTGCTAGGATCGAACCCATAAGTCTATTTTTTGCGAGACAAACACGGTCACCATCTCTTTTCTGTAGGATACCCTCTGTCTGTCTGTGTGTGTGTGTGTAAACGTTAATTTTAGTGGATACTCCGTTTATTTTCAACAGTATTTATTTTCGTCTGTGTCCTCCTTCGAAGAAGGAACCATTATCTAATCCAATGTGCTTTTACCGATCGCCTACAGAGAAGCTTCATAATAAAGGAAGGTTCTATTTTGCCTTTTAAACTCATCCCCATATTCAGATTTTTCGCGAAACGCATAGGGGCTCAGTTTCGTAACCGTAGCGTAAACAAAGCAATTTCTAAAGAATTAATGAGCATCATTATGTTAACCCTACATACAGCAGGTCTGTTTAAAAAATAAAATTCATTAATTCTTGATATATGTATATAAATATATATATATATGTATGTATATGTATACATATATATATATATATATATATATATATATATATATATATATATATATATATATATATATATATATATATATATATATATGGAGGGAGAGGGTGCGTGAGTGAGAGAGAAATTTAGATGTAGATTGAAAATATTCTTTCAAAAATTTCACTTACACACACATTCACATAGACACACGCACATATATATATATATGTCTATTTTCAATCCAGTAAAATTCATCTGTATCTTTTTCGTTTTATTTTTTCTCTACATCACCTTCTTTCAAAAGCATATTATAAGTATAGAAATTATCTCTGTTATTTTATATTGAGCACTGATTTATTACCACCAAGACTGAACAATCTCTCCCCCCCTCTCTCTCTATATATATATATATATATTTTTTTTATATATATATATATGTATCCTATTGCGATATATATATATATATATATATATATATATATATATATATATATATATATATATATATATATATATGAAGAAATATAGTTTTAACGTGTGCTATATTTATGGGATAAAGTGCTCAATATTAGAGAGAGAGCGTATGTAAATATAAATATAAACGTGAACATTGAAGTCAACTCTCAGTGGCTCTGAGTGTTGACTTCAATGTTCACTTATATATATATATATATATATATATATACTAGTCGGGACATTAAAAATAATTCTATATTTAATCGTAGTTATTACCATAATAGAAATATAACAAATTATACATTACTAAAGATAGCAAAAAATGTATAATACCCCATGCATAATAAATTTTTACAGAATGAATAAGCCTCCGTTTATCTCGCGTGATCTCTCTCATAAAAATTCAGTCCTTTACTGGCGAAAATGCAGTGACCCCGCTAGGGCTCAGGGCTGGGCGACAGTATATGGAGATCATGCGTTGCCCAGACTGCATGTATCCCTTCTCGGCTATACCACTATGGTCCAAAAGAATAAAGGCCAATAAATTTGGGGACGGGCTGGCTGCTGGAGTTGCTGGAAACTTATCAGTTGACAGTCAACAACATGCGTTTTTTTTTTTAGTCTGTATTAACTTACATGACCTTTTCCGTATTTGAAGTTCGAACATGACCACAAGGCAGCGGAAGTTTAAAATCAGGGTTTTCCTTCGCCTAGATGGACTGCCTTACTGAGCTTTCGAACTCCATCTACTCGAACTAGCTGGTTTTTAGGTACCAGTTTTAAACCTTCGTCATTCTCCGGATTGGAGCTGAACTTGTCAGAGGCAATTTGAGATGCAGGCCAAGGAAAGATTTTATAGATAATGGCAGCTTGTCTCTACTATCACCCAGCTATGACAACAATTGGAACACATATACAGAATGCGTAGGCCACAGAAAAAAGATATAATGAAGATTGTTGTGAATATAATGCTAGACTCTAAAATACAAGTCTGAAAACTCGTAATGAATGATCCAGGGTTGTGTCCCGTTAGAGAAGAATCGGAATAGTGATGAATCGTCTTTGTGTAAATTTTGATCTAAGAATGAAAAACACGAGAATATGGGCCGTATATCTGCGACAAGAGAGTAGTCAAGAGGTCTGATGTTGTCCATGCCATTCTCTTCCCTAATACTTTCCTTGTATGTGATTTCTACAGGGAGACGCGTTAAATACATGAACACAGATAGCAACTACACGACCTGCTGACTTCCATTATTCTTTTCTCCCTCTCTCTATATATGACATTGACACTAGAGCCCGTATGATCACCGAAGTTAAGCAATGTCGTGCCTGGTCAGTAGTTAGACCAATGGCCGCTTGGGAAAACCAGGCACAGTAAGTTTCGATGCAAGTGTGGAGTTATGCATGATGGTTCGCAATTGTTAATGTCTGTTGGGTTCGTTATATTCACTTATGTCATCTCCCCATTAGCTATGGGTTAAATAGACTTGTCTCACTAAATTATATATATATATATATATATATATATATATTTATATATATATATATATACATATATATACATACATATATATATATATATATATATATATATACATGAATATATATATACATACAAACATATATATATATATGTATACGTATATATATACATACGTATATATATAAATATATATGTATACATATATATATATATATATATATACATACATATATATATATATATAATGACATATATATATATATATATATATACATACATATATTTATATACATACATATATTTATATACATACATATACACTGCGTGCCAAATTATTATCCAGATAACTTTTTTCTAATATTTCAAAAACCGTCCAATCAATACCCACAAAATTTTTACACAACGTTGGCAATACTGACCTGCGCAATCACTGAATTTTTCGTACTGATCTGATATATATTTTCTAATAATCTGTTACTCTCAAATCACTGTGCTGATAACAAATACGGCGCCAGTTTGTTTACATTGCGCAGATCAGTACGAAAATTTAAGAGATTGCGTAGGTCTGTGTTGCCAACATTGTGTGAAAAGTTTGTGTGAATTGATTGGAGGGTTTTTGAAATATTAGAAAAAAGTTATCTCGATAATAATTTGGCACGCAGTATATATATATACGTACATATATATATATATACATACATATATATATATACATACATATGTATATATAGATACATATATATACATACATATATATATACATACATATATATACGTACATATATATACATATATATATACATACATATATATATACATACATATATATATACATAGATATATATATATATATATACATACATATATATATACATACATATGTATACAAATATATATATATATATATATATACATAGATATACATATATATATTTATATACATACATATATATATATATATACGTACATATATATATACATATATAGATACATACATATATATATGCATACATATTTATATACATACATATATACATACATATATATATACATACATATATACATATATATATACATACATATACATATATATATATATACATATATATATACATACATATACATACATACATACATACATATATATATATATATATATATATATATATATATATATATATATATATATATAAAGTATTTTTAATATTTTCTGGTATTAAGTAACCGAAAGGGTATTTCAAAAGTTGCATTACCCTTGATAACCTTGTAAATTTTATATGTATATACCAAATGGTATCATGTTTCTGTATGTGACAATATTTTATGTAGAAATTTTATTGGTCCAATTAGGGAAGATGATGCCGAGCGACATTTGAAGCACCCGATAAAAAGGCTTGATAAACCATAGAAAACAAGTCGAACAATGACTCAATCTCTTTCTTTCTCTCTCCCTTCAACGTTCGACTTCCTCCCTAAAATAATGCGAGGAAAAAGAAACCATAGGAAAACTGTCCATCGTTTGCTAATGTTGATGCAACTTTGGGGTACCTACCGTGGAATTGCCGGTAGTCTATCTCAATTCGGAGACGGCAGGCCAAGGAACAGAATGAAACAAATATGTTATTCTATAGGCCCTCTCCCTTCAAGACGTGGGGATGATATCTTCGCACACCTGTCCTTTCATAACTCTAAATAATATTTGTCTCCTTACTATCCCTGTTAATCCAAGTTTTTTAATCCATTTACCTGAGCTTGTTCTATAGATTACTAGTTCTTTCCATTTGCTCCGCTTGCCTTCAGTATGTCTTGCAAGCGTCAAATTTTCCAACCGTCCTTCCTCGTTATATTTTCTATAAATTAAAACTATCTCTTTAGGATTTCAAGTAAAAATCTCCATTCCAATTTCTCTAAAACTTCGAAATTGATCCACATCAGCCTTCTGTAGAATCACATCTCTGTTGCTCAAGTCTCCGCTTTCTTTGTGAAGAGATTGTTCAAAATTCACAGCCATATAGGAGAATTGATATTGCATAACAGTTCAGCACTTTCTCTTTGTATCTAATGGCATTTTCAGGTCTCTTACTCTAAATAAATAAACGGCAAATTCTGTCTGTCTGTCCGTTCGTGTATCCTAAACCACCCTAACCCGGACCACACTTGTTCGATAAAGACATATTATACCTTTTTGGAATCAGGATAATCCTGAGATTGAAAATCCCTCCTCCATCACCAGCATCGGGGTTTGTGTCATGATGAGGAGGAAGCAGTTAAAAATTCAAATTTGAAAAAAAAAAACTGAAAAAATAGTGATTTAAAAGTTTTTAATTCATATTGAGTTTAAAGTTACTCAAAAACTTCGTTAATTTAATTTGTTTTTGTTTTAAATTCAGCTTAAAATGTCTCTAAAACTTTGTGATGTGAGGAAATCAGTTTTATTCTTTCAAAGTGTCAAGGAATTAGAGTTAAAGTGAGTGGTTTCGTGACGTGAGATTTTGAAGTTCAGCAGAGTTTGTAATTTGAAGAACTCAATCAATCTGTTGTTCCACAGCGTTTGTAATTTGAAGAACTCAGTTTTCGGCCTTAATTGGAATTTCGGCCCAAACCAGAGTTTCGGTCCAAGCCGGACTTTCGCCCCAAATCGGTCTGTTGACCGAAATTGGATTTATAGTCCGAATCAGTGTTAAAGGGAGGTTTTCAAGTTCCATGGAGTGAATTGAAGAATTAAAAGTTATTTCTACAAAATTATCATTGCTGTTTTCTAAGTTGGACCAGAGGTCTATTTAGTTCCGGTCTGAAGACCCAATTAGCTCTCCCCAGTGGGTAGCTTAATTGGCTCCACAGAGTGCAGATTTTAATCTAGTATTTAAATAAATTTTGTAACATATGATGTCTTCTCTTCGTTATTGGCTGATCTTGTTTAGTGTTAGGATCAGCCAACTTTTTGATTATTTTTTCAATTCCCAATCCAATTAATCTGCGTGAAAAGACGTACTTTATAGTCTTCCTAAAGCGGTTTCAAGCTCAAATATATTCCCGCTCAGTGTCTTGGTCAGCCATTGTCCATTTCACTCTGCGCATCTGGCCTTACTATTCTTAACGATTAAAGTGAAAACTATTATTACGATGCTCGACTCTACGCTCGGAGCAATTAAAATTCACTTGGCAAAGCTTATCCCAGCAAAAGAAATCTGACCGGAGAAGATTTTTATTGGCACGAAGTGAACTTTAGGATAAGCCGATGAACCTCGAGAGACAGAGGCTGGACACGGGATCAGCGTTTTCTACCCTGATTTAAACAGTAGTTCAATTCTCTGATGTCTTTACTTCGACAACTGCTGATAATTAACATTTTTAAATCGGCGATTCACGTTTCTTGTCATCAATTCTTGTTTATTCAACGATGTTATTCTGGCAAAATTCCACCCGATTGAAGCAATGGGTATCGTATAGGCTATAGTAGCAAATTATTGAAATCGACGATCGATGTTTATTGTATGGGATTTGGTATTTTTTAAATACGTAGCCTATTTGACAGCAAATAAGACATGTTTAAAATGACTAAAAAATAGCCACGCATCATCCATGCAAACTTGAGGCCTCCCATACGCAAGTTTGATCTCCAACGCATGCGTCGGGGAGTATTTTTCTTTAAACAGTCACTTCAAATTAACCCAATTTCATAACAGTTGTAAAGAACATTGTTTCCATGCGAGTCTCAGATATTAGCCCCACACAGTCATCCCGAGTTTTACATTCGAGATCTACTTGTACCTTGAAACCTCTTAATGGTTATTAGGTTGGTGCAAAAATAATGTCGTTTTCTCACATAGTAAAATATGTGAGAAAACGACATTATTTTTGCACCAACCTAATAACTGACGTCCATCTTTATTATTTACGGAAACCCATCTTGATTATAAACTGAAGGCCGTCTTAATTATTTCCGGAAGTCCATCTTACTTATTTACTGGAAACCAACTTAATTAATTAATAAAGCCCATCTTAATTAATTCATGAAGCACATCTTAATTATTTGCAGAAGCCAATTTCATTTTTTTTTTTTTTTTTTTTACTGAAGTCCATCTTTTTTATTTACTAGAACCCATCTTAATTATTTAATGAAGTCCATCTTAATTAATTAATGAAGCTCATCTTAATTATTTACGGAAGCCCATATTAATTATTTACGGAAGGCAATCTTATTTTATTTTTTTTTTTTGCTAAAGCTCATCTTAATTATTGACTGAAGCCGATCTTAATTATTTTCAGTAACTCATCTTAATTCACTTAGACAAGATATGTATTAGGTTGGTGCAAAAATAATTTCGTTTTCTCACATAGTAACATATGTTAGAAAACGAAATTATTTTTGCACCACCCTAATACATGTTAATATCTCCAATCAATTAAAACCTGGAGGCATGAAAGCCATGACTGATTTATGATATTTATCTTCATTATTATTATTATTATTATTATTATTATTATTATTATTATTATTATTGTTATTGTTATTATTATTATTATTATTATTATTATTATTATTATTGTTATTATTATCATTATTATTATTGTTGTTATTATTATTATTATTATTATTGTTATTATTGTTATTGTTATTATTATTATTATTATTGTTATTATTATTATTATTGTTATTATTATTATTATTGTTATTATTATTATTATTATTATTATTATTATTATTATTATTGTTATTATTATTTGAGTCTGGGTGTTTGTTTCACGAGTTGCCTCCTAGTTTCAAGCAGAAATTGCAAATTATGCAAGTCAATAGATCCTGGTTATTGTTGCAGTTGGTTGGATAGGCAGCTGACATTCCCAGCATTGTTTTCCTTAAATGTATGGTGGCACCGGAATGTGTATAGTAATGTAAAGTTTGTATAATAAAACATGTATGTACAGTTAAAAAACGTGAACAGCTTAAATGGAGAATTTGAAAAACTAAAATTATGTCACAAACGTAAAATTCAGTAAACTTACAAAACCTTCAAAATATGTAAAGGAAATTATTATTATTATTATAGTTATTTATTATTTTTATTATTGACTCAGAGACTGGAATGGCAACAATGTATAAAAACACATAACTATTATTATTATTGTTACTAGCAGCATGACCCGGCGTTGCCCGTGCTTGACTCATACAGCAATCGCTATCACTTGAATTAAAATATTTTTGCCCTTCCTTGCCTTTAAAGGAGTGCCCTTTGCCGTGCTGATGTTGCTACATGCCTTACTTCTTGCCTATCTCATACTGCAAATTTTTTCGAAGCTCTATACTAAACATTAAATCTATTACGAAAAAAGAACTAAACAAAATGAACACAAAACGATCAGCTTTAAAAAAAGGACTCATAACTGGAAAAATCGAATAAAAAAAGAATGTTAACAACAAATACTTTTTCACACCCAACACAGTTCTGCGGAATCAGAATCAACATTGAGTTTAAGCAAGCGAATGAGCCAATTGGAGTAAAGTGCCATGCACATTAAAAAAATTTCCCACCTTTGATGAATCGATTTTTTGCATGGTAGCATGCTAGTTAACATTCGTGTCTGTCAGTTGTTGGCTCTCACGCTGGCCAATAGAATCTTCCTACCTATTCGTGTCAGCCAGCTATAGGCTCTCACTATGGCCAGTAGAAAATGGCCGCAAACTACATGAAAACTGCCGTAGAAGGATGAAAAAATCGATTGTTTCCACTATCGATGGGAGTTGGGAAATGCAACGTCGGTCTTGGCCTTCCAGCTAACTTGGAACATGTGCATGTAAATTTTGGTGCAAATCCGTCGAAAATTGCGGTCTTGCATTCGTTACACACACACACAAACACACACACTTCCTGCCTTTTATAGCTAGAGATTATAAATTATCATTATTACTATTATAAAAAGACATTACTCTTATTATTGTTGTTATTATTATTATTATTATTATTATTATTATTATTATTATTATTTCCTTTGGTTTCTGGTGTATACTCATTTCTTTCCGTGTACCGACCAGAGTTCTAAGGTCAGAAATGTCATCATGACATTCTCCACTGAGCAGTTTTGAAAAAAATCACACATATTTTACAATGATAAAACCCTTCGTAAGTTGTGGGCTGTACTCGTGAGAACATCTTTTTTGTATTTCTTTAATCATGACCTACCAGAAATCCTTTCAATATGTCTATTAGAATCTTTTCCAATCAACCCGAGGGCTCCAACTTCAACAGGGACTACTGATGTTCTCATGTGCCACATTTTTGAGATTTCGATTTCAAGGTCCTTGTATTTTGATAGGTTTTTGAAGTTCTTCGAAGATACATTGCAGTCTGCAGGGACTGTCATGTCAATATGAAAGCACATTCTGTCTTTGCGGTCTCGCATCACAATGTCAGGGCTTTGATTGTTGTGTCTGTGTGTATTGTAAAGTACCATGAAATTATTACAGGTGCTATCTCCTCAACCGGGTCTGGATCGTGTTCGTACTAACTTCTTGCAGTTTGCTTTCCGTAAGCATTGCAGATTCTTCTTCTTCTTCTTCTTATTATTATTACAGTGTAACCCGGATATAAGTGACCCTGATATAAGAGAAACCCGGATATAAGAGAGATTTTATCAAGTCCCAAATTAGAGCCATACTTACCTAAACAAAATAGACCAAACTCGGATATAAGAGAAACTCGGATATAAGAGAATTCTTCTCCGGTCCCGACAACTCTCATATCCGGGCTACACTGTATTATTATTATTATTATTATTATTATTATTATTATTATTATTATTATTTCTTTTGATTTCTGGTGTATATACTTTTCCTTCCGGATCCCAACCAGAGACCAAAGGTCAGAAATTTTCCACTGATCATTTTTGAAAAAACAAAAACAAAAAAACAAAGATCACACCCATTTTACATAGATAAAGCACTTCGTAATGCGTGGGCTTTGCTTGTGAGTACAATTATTTGTATTTATTTAATCCTCAGCGATCATTTTAATGAGTCTAACGGAACCTTTTCCAATCAATCCGAGGACTACAGCTACTACTGGAATTATTGCTGTTCTCTTGTGCCATATGTTTTTAGATTTCCATTTCAAAATCCTTGTATTTTGATATAATTTAAAGATCTCAAAGATACATAACAATCTACAGGATCTGCCATGTCAATAAAAAAGCACATTCTAGTCTTGTGGTCTTTCATCACGGTGTCTGGGCAATTAGCTTTGATTGTTCTGCCTGTGTAAAAATAATATTGTTACAGGTCCTATCTCTGTAACCAGGTCAGGGAGATGTTCCTACGGATTTCATTCAGTTTCCTTCCCGTAAATGTTGCAGGTTTCCCAGTGCAAATATTAGCCCCACGCTGTCATATTCGATATCTACTTATAGTGTGAAACCTCTTAATGATTAACTGACGTTCATCTGTATTATCTACGGAAACCCATCTTAATTATAAACTGAAGGCAGTCTTAATTATTTTCAGAAACCTATCTTAGTTATTTCTGCAAGTCTATCTTACTTATTTACTGGAACACATCTTAATTATTAATGATTAATTACTTACAGAAGCCCATATTAATTATTTACGGAAGCCAATCCTATTATTTTTACTGAAGCCCATCTTAATTATTGACTGAAGCCCATCTTAATTCACAATATGTACATGTTAACATCTTCAATCAGTTAAGATCTGGAGGCATGCGAGCCATGCCCGATCTATGTCATTTATTAGTATTATTATTATTATTATTATTATTGTTGTTGTTGTTGTTATTGTTGTTACTGCTGCTGCTGCTTTTGTCTAAGGAATTATAATAACAAAATAGTGGAGTCGTAGGCTGGTATCAACTGATACATTAACATAAACATACCTCAACTGGAAGTGTGCTTTAATCATTTCACCTCCAAGTAAGGCTATAAAGCCACTGAAAGGCTACTGAGATCCATGCTTTGAATATTTCTGCCACATCTGGTTTGATGCTTCCGCTATATATTCTTGATAAAAACCAAAGAAGAATCTGCAATATTATTAGCCTTGACCTGGCATCTCGGCTTCAGTCACTTTCCCACCACCCTAAGGTAGCTTCCCTGTGTTTTTTTTTTGTTTTTTTTAGAAATACTTTCATCGGTATTGTTTTTATGAACTTCCCTCTATGGTAAGAAGCCTTTATGAATTCTAACGCAGTACTAGATTACAAGGTCTCATCATTTTACAGGTAGAATGGCTAGATGCAACCGTTCTATACTAACAGTTTCTTTTCTCGCACTTCTCGATTGTGGAACTCTTTATCCGCCTCTTGCTTTCCAGTTAATCCGACCTTAAAATATTTAATGTAATGTCAATCATTATATTTTGTCTTCTTTATTCCTATTCTTTTATTGTTTTCTCTCGTTAATAGTGTGTTTTCTTTCTCATATTCTCTCACAGTCAGTAACAACTTACATCTTAGTGGCTTTATTGACTTATTTGGTGTTAAATGATTAAAAAAAACAGACCACGTACGATTTCAGCTGCGTATTGGGAACGTTAAAGAAAAAACAGATATTTAGTTATTTGTAGCAGAAGACTACAAATGCGTTATAGAAATCCGACAGCGAATTAGAGTTGAAAAAATGCCTTAAGGAAACTAAGTAAAGTATTAAAAGATAAGAATGTTTCATTCGAAAAAATGTTGAAATACTGTATAGTATATGTCAGTGAATGCAGAGGTGACTTGAAGAAAAACAGAGATGTGGTTCTGTCGAATAATACTTAGTATGTTACGGAGTGAACAAGTGAGCAACTTGGAGCCTTTCAGGAAAAAATTAAAAAAAAATGCATATACTTACAATCTGAAAGCGACAGCTGAAAAGAAACATGATTTAAAAAAAAAAATAACATAAAAGGCTACTCTTCCCTCCCTCTCCTATATCATTTAAACGAGAAATTCAAACCAATTTCAAGGTCAGTGGGATATCTTTGGAGCCACATCGCCAGGTCGTCGAGGAAGAAGACTGAAACGGGCAGATATATATTCCAGGGGTGGCCAAACTGTGAATCACGAGCCACATACAGCTCTTTGACCTTTAATATGCGGCACGTGGAGATATGTTGGCTGAACTCCATTTTTTCATCACAGTTTATTTAAAAGTTAAATAAGAAAAAATTCAAGCTTTATAATTACTTAGTGGGTATGAATTGAGACCCAATTGGATAAAAAGTAAGTTTAATGTTCATGGTTAGAAAAAATATTGAAGAAATGAAATCCTAATTAATGCTCAAACTGAGTGCGGCATTGTTTTTTTAGCGCGAAAGAAAGGAATGTTGGGAGATTAGATGGATTAAAGATTTTTCCAGTCAAAAAGGATTAAAGAGGAATATCAGAAGACTGGATTTATGGGTAAGGGGATTAAGGGTCTCTTATTCACATCATGTACATTAATGCAGTGCAAATATCGTTCATGTCTTGTGGCTCTCAAACATCTGATCTTATATATGACTCTTATCTTAAGCAAGTTTGTCAACGTTTGATATATTTCATCAACACATCACTTTCAATAGACAAGAAAACTTCTTTATAATGATTAATAGATCAGCCATAAGTATTCAGAACGACCAATCATATGAACAATTTTATACTTACAAGAAGTTCGAAAAAGAAATCACTTGTTCGTACACAAACTACATTCGATATCAAAGCCTCTAATCGCGAGACTGGATGTTTTGAGGAGCGTGAAACCACTTCTTAATTGATGTTGTTAAACCCCTGACCTGGAGCGGTAGAACCTGGTATGGGCAAATACTGAACCTCCAAACAGAAATGAAAACACTAGGAAAGTATAAAAAATACATTTTTATAGTAAAAATACAGCAACAATTTTTTGAGAGAAAAATTATAAGCAATAGATTTTGTTGCAATACGAAACAATATATTATATAGTAGAATTTAAAACAATGCATTTTAAATCAGAACTGGCAACAATAAATTTTATAGTAAAATTGAAGACTCTGTCTATATTTCTGAGATGAGGAATTATGTACAGTATTTACATTATGCAGACCATTTTCCTCATCTTTGTCGCCATATTTGTCACAAAGTTTCGGCCGTTGTACGCTCCGGCCTTCTTCAGGTGGTTGGACTTTCGAACTGAACCCTTTATTTTGATCCCAGGGGTAGACTGTTCTAGTTCCACGTTTGACGGATGTCAGTTATCAGTTATCTCCTGCTAATTTTCCCTCTGAAAGTTCTCCACTGCCTTAACCGGGTATTGAACTCACACTCTTTGGGTCTGTCACTGGATCTAACCAACGCCTTTATCCACTGTGCCATGTGTCCTTGAGATATGGCATACATTGTGAAAAAATTTAAATAAAAAACTATTTGCTATGTTTAATCTCATTTCTTGTGAGGAGAAACCAGTGACCAATTCTCGTTTGATTTTGGAAGTGAAGACAAATTCTATACAGCGGCAGATTTTACATTTTTGAGTACCTCCTTCTCAATAAGCAGAAATAGATTCGAGAATCCAACTAATAAAATGTAGGCTATGAATACATTCTTGTGAGCTCAATCAGGCCATACAGTGGGATTTCTGGCGCTGCAAGCCCCTGAGTAAATTTTGAAATTATCAAATAAATGCCGAATTTTGAGGCCATATCAAATGGGTAATAGAACATATTCTAATGTCAACATAAAGATACTTCAAGTCCTTAGCTTATGATTCTATCACTAAAATGGTCTTATTTTAATAACTTCTGTTGAAAAATTCACTCTTTAAAAATTGCTTCAGGTGCCTTTCTATAATTAGGGACCCTGGAGCTTAAGCTTTATCAGATCCATATTAGATCTGCCATAGAAAACACGAGAATATATATATATATATATATATATATATATATATATATATATATATATATATATATATATATATATGTATGTGTGTGTGCGTAAAAGTGAACATAGAAGTCAAGTACTATACTAGATGCAATCGTCAGGCCTGACGATTGCATCTAGCATGAAACAGACTGTCGCCTCTAAGTGTTGACTTCTATGTTCACTTTTATATTTACACACGCTCTATGTCTGATATTAAGCACTTTATCCCATAAATATAGCACTATATTTCTTCATACATATACACACACACATATGAAGAAATATACTCTTAAGGTGTGCTATATTTATGGGATAAAATGCCGAATATCAGAGATAGAGCGTGTGTAAATATATAAGTGAACATAGAAGTCAACACTTACAAACGACAGGCTGTTTCGCGTCTAGCATGAAACAGCCTGTCGCCTCTAAGTGTTGACATCAATGTTCACTTTTATATTTATATATACACACTCACACACACACACACACACACATATATATATATATATATATATATATATATATATATATTTACACACACACACACGCATATATATATATATATATATAATACTAAACATCTGAATAGATATTATAACATGACTTCGTTATCGAGCTTTTTGAATTTTCCTGTACTTGTGTTCTGATTGGTCCATCTAGCCTTTGTAACAACGTTTTCCCCTTGCGTAGAATATTAATTAATTTGAAACTTTTAAAACCATTTATTTTACATTCAACGTCATCGTTTGATAAGACACCGAGGGTGTTGAAACAAAATGGCTATTTTTGTAGTGATTTTATAACATATTTATGTTATAATTTTTTTTTTCTTTAAAAATAAATAATTATATATATATATATATATATATATATATATATATATATATATATATATATATCTATATAGGGTGGCCACTGAAAATACTGAAGGTTTGAAAAAGTCATAACCTCTTCGTTTTCAATCTTTTATTTTTTTATTTTTGCAGGTTTTAGAACATCCCTTGTAGATTAACATGGTTACGTATGATGTTCAACAACGAATTTTTCTATTCCAGTGGAAGACCAATTATTCAAACTACCGGCCACCTTTTAATGTCAGAGTATCTGCTTGCATTAAAATGATTCGGAACCTAATCGTCCTCTTTCAAAGAACTGGATCAGTCGGCGATCTTCCAGAAAAAGCGGTGGAAGCTGTCCGATTGAGTGTCTTTGAGAATTCCTCAGCTTCTATACGTCGTCGCTTTACTAAACATCGCTTTAGAATTTTCTGAAAATGGATTTAAAAATGTTTCCACAAAAGATTCAAATAGTCCAAACTTTACTTTCCCAAGATACACGTGTGTTTGTAAAGTTATTTTTGTTTTATGTCATTCAGTTTTCAGTGGCCACTCTGTATATTTGGAAATATGCGATGAGATGTTTTTAGTGTTTTGTGTTTGCGCCGTGGGATGACTTTTTCTTCAATGTATTTCAGTAGGAATTCTTCGGTTTCTAAATAAATTGGCCGATATCGTACGTTTTTCTTATATGCCTCAATAGTTTTGGAGTTTTCCATATCGACAGTATGAGAAAACGATATATATATATATATATATATATATATATATATATATATATATATATATATATATATATATATATATATATATTATATTTCCCCAATATTGTCATTGATATATAAGACACTAACTTAAAAGCCTCCCTATCGGACGGAATTTAAGCTAGATCCTGCCGAGGGCTCTTGATTTGGCCTTAGGCTTGTTCGGGAGTCCCTAAGTCTTTGCATATTCCTAGCACTGGAAGCTCTCCTGGCTACCGTTTGATCTGGGTTTTCATTTGGACGGGGATTTCTTTTCCTCAATGCAATCTTAACTTTTTTATTGCTATCTGTTTCACTGGTGATGGAGATTTCTTTTTGCGAGGCATAGTGATACGTATGCGATAGGCAACTATAAGCTACAGAAGAATTCAAAATTGATCGCTGCATTTAACTATTGCATATATATATATAGGCTTACCGTTTAAAAGTTCAACGATAATGCTTTTGCCGCCACTTAATTTAAAGGCAATTTGATGTACGTAGGTCCTTACTTTCCAAACAATATGTTTTTTTTTTTTATTTCATGGTTGAATTTCACAGGATTTCGCAATTAATTTCAATTATTCCCAAATTCGTATCCAAGTTCTAAAAAAATTCCTCATAAAAAATCACATAAAAAATCACCGAAAACAATCGCAGTAATGAAAACTTGAGAATCCAAAATTTATAAGAATGCGTGTCCGGGTCCGGCCCACAATATTTTTCATTTACTTATGGTATCATATTTTGGACTACGACCTCTAGGAGTAAAGTTAAGAAAGTGTGACACACTGGCGCACTGACATTCGCATATATATATATATATATATATATATATATATATATATATATATATATATATATATATATATATATATATATATCGTTATCTCATATTATCGACATGGAAAACTACCAAACTGTTAAAGAATATAAAAAAAAAAACACTCAATATCTGCCAATTCATTTAGAAACCGAAAATATTTCTTACTGAAATGCGTAGAAGAAAAAGTCATCCCACGATGCACACAAATAATATATATATATATATATATATATATATATATATATATATATATATATATATATATATATGAGGTTGGTGCAAAAATAATGACGTAATAATGTCGTTTTTTTACGGTAAAAATTACGTCAAAAAACGACATTATTACGTCATTATTATTACGCATATCATTCTAACACGATTCACTCTTATTAAAGGTTCGTATGTTTCCTTCCAGTCTCTGACGAAGCTTTAATAGGATGAGACATATACACATTATAGGAGGCATGGGTAAATAGCAGGACAAATTGGGTTCTATAGCCTTGGATGACAACTGGTCTAGGAGAAGGACAACTCTGAATTCAAAACCTGCGGAGGGTCGTTTGGGGACCTTGTGGCACTTAGTGCGCCAAGTCTCTGTATTCGGTCCTTCAAAAAGTGTGGATGGTCCTGCACGTAACTTTCATCACTATAATAAAATCTCATGTGCCGTTGTCGGGCTGTCGGTTTCCTAGATACTGATCTGCTTGACCCTCATACGTCAAACTCGACGGGAGAGCCGACGACGACGACTATATATACATACTTACATACATATATAACTTTTTATTTATATACGCATTAACTGACTATTTTTACGCATAGCGTTTTTTATCAAAATGGGTCTTTGTTTATTTTGGACGCTTACGTTAAAAGTTTTCAACATATTAGGTTGGTGCAAAATAATGACGTAATAATGTCGTTTTTTGACGTTAAAAATAGGTCAAAAAACGACATTATTACGTCATTATTTTTTCACCAACCTAATATAATTCTCATATACAGGTACCCTGGATTGATGTTTGATGCATACATATAGCAGGAGATAGGTAGATTATTGCGCAGGCTTTTTATATGGGGTTTTCTGCTGGTGGGCAGTAAATCTTTCTATAATGATAATATATTTATCAGAATATGTGACTGATAAAGAAGTTTTCAAGTAAATATGGACTATCGGGATACTTATACTTATTAATGACGTAATAATGTCGTTTTTTGACGTATTTTTTAACGTCAAAAAACGACATTATTACGTCATTATTTTTGCACCAACCCAGTACATACTTATAAAGCGTCACATGAAATTCCTAGGTTATATAATGATGACAGTCTGGAGAATTTAACATATAGGGCATATTGAAGGTAAGAGAATCAACAGAAATACCAATAAACTACTTAAAGTGATTGACTGAAGCGATGAATGTTGAAATACAAATAGAGATGGGAAAGTGGCAGAAATTATTGCGACAATGATTGGATATTATATAGCGCTATGATCACCTAAAAAAACATGTCTTATAAAGAATTTTAGAATAGACCGCAGGTATGTGAAACCGCGGAAAACGAAAACTCGAATAAATTGGGATCATTTTCTAAAAAAAAAAGTTTTTATAATGACTCGAAACTTCACTTTTCAAGGAGTTGTAAAAGTTGAATGACCGCTCACATGATCGGCATGTCAACTTCCGACAGACGCTATAATACTTAATAAAATAAACCTTATGCCAAACTTTACTCAGCTTTATAATTATTTAGGATCGATAAAGTCATGTTTCCACTAATGGAAAATCCAGGAATACTTGTACAGAATCACTGATCTGACTCGTCAAATATCGAACAACTAAATCATTCCGACAATTATTGATTTTTAGAGACGTACTGCTCAAAGGTGATCCACTTTGTCAAATGCTCAATGTTCCTGATGATACCGGTTCCATTAGGGACGCTCTGCGAATTTATGAAGGACACATGTCTTAGCTGCACAACAGAAATGAAAAGGAAAACAACATGGGTTACACAAGGTATGGGAAAGGAAAGGCATAATGCAGAGATAATTGTATTTATTAGCCTCGTTACAAGATCAGCCATGGCACAAGGTCAGGTATAATGTGTGACCGACAGGTGTACGTAAAGAGAAACATGAACATTGCAGGCGTCAGGTCGTTCACCTGGCCCTACACCGTTAGTGAAAAGAGTACTGCGCGATTGAAGAAACATAAATCAGGTGTGCTTCATTTAAAATACATCTCACCGGACCATCGTGCTACGGCTGGTGTTAGAACAAAGCGATGAAAAATGGGTCAGTCATACAAAAGTCAACTAGTCTGTTCTTTATAAAAGTGATCAATAATTTTTGTATGGATCTTAACTTTGTTCAGTCGAGAAAAAAAATCCCCGCATGGCTTGATGCTAGAAAGTCGGACATTGACCGTTGGTAGGGAAGAGACTGACGCTTGCTGTCAACTAAACTTTTTTTTTTTTAATTCTTTGATCATTTCGTCAAAAGCAAGGCAACAAAACCACTGACATGAAACACCTGATTCTGAAATAATATGATAAATAAAAAAATAAACTTTGTTAAAAAGAGAGAATTATAAAAGAATTAAGATAGAAGATAACGAATGCAATTGCATTTATATTATTGAATATCAAATTTAACCGGAAAACTAGAAGCCGGAACAGATTTCTAAAAGCGAAAAGTTCGAGAGAAGAAACTATTAGCATAGAACTTACGGTTATATCTATCCATTTCTACAGAAAATAGATGATACCTCTCCAACAATCTGGTACTGTGAAAGAAAACAGACTTGCTGTCAAGCCCGTCTCAAGTGACCTTTGCTTGAATTTATTTCATTTTCATGCGAACTATTGTCCTCGACTTTTCTGTTATCATCACAACGTTTCAGATATTGTATCTTCTGGCCCGAATGAATCAGCGTATATTCTAGACTATGAAAATCTGCTTAGTGGGCCCAGCATAGAAAACAATACAATGTTGAAGCCGTTAATAAAGAAATAAAAATAACTGCAAAATAATACTGCAAAATAATAAATGAAATAAAACCAACTGCAAGTGCTTCAATAGGAGCTTCGAAGAGTGTTCATTAAGCAATACGGAGCTGAAATAGATAAGTCTGTGAGAAGAATTAAAATGGCATATTTTAGCTTTGCATAATAACGAGTGATTAGACTATGAATGTCAACCAGTACAAGTCATTTAAATTGAACGATTAAATTTAGTTTTCTCGTTGCATTTATGTTCGTTCTTCACCATTTACTTTTTACATTTATATTAAATGAAATATTAAACGTCATATTATTTGAATTTCTTTGCTGAATACTATTCACTTGTTATTTTTATCAGCATTTTAATCAATCATTCTATTTCTCACTAGTCAAAATGTAATCTTAATTGATAATACTATAGCTGAAATATTAGCTATTACACATTAACATTAGTTGCCTCTCCAACCAACCCATTGGACGGTCGTGGTGGTATGTCTGCAAAGCTCACACGACCCCTCATCCCAGTGGGTCGTTTTCCAATTTATTTTCTGTGAAGATTATTGGGAGTGAAACAGAAGAAGGCCGGAGCATACAACGGCCGAAACGCTGTGATAAATATGGCAACAAAGATGAGGATGATAGTCTGAACAATGTAAATAGTGTACATAATATCTCATTTCAGAAATATTGACAGAATTACCTGATATTTGGTAATTTTTCATTCTGAGGGTTGGAGTTCTTGCGAGGCAAGCCAAACAAATTTTGATTAAAACTTTATAATTTCCAAAGAGTGTCAAAAATTTAATGGAAGAAAAAACAAACTTTAATTTAAAATTTATAATTTCAAAAGAGTGCCAAAAATTTAATAAAAAGCAAACAAACTTTGATATGAATTTTATAATTTCTCGGGGTGAATTGCGATAAGTAAAATAATATTAATCGGAGTGAATTAACAGAAAAGATCAGTAGATCTTGATTGAACACGAAAACTAAATAATATTTCCTGATCGTCTTTTTTTTTTTTTTTTTTTTTTTAACAGATGGAACCATTACCTAATTTAAATAAAAATATTTTAAAATTTTCATTTCATTTTTTTTTAAATACACTACCAATGTCAGATATCATAATATTTGAATTGCTTACATAGGCGATTTTAACTTTTTGATTTCTACTAAATTTTCATTTCATTTTTTTTTTTTAAATACACTACCACTGCCAGATATCATAATATTTGAATTGCTTGCATAGGCCATTTTCACTTTTTGATTTCTACGAAATTTTCGTTTTATTTTATTTTATTTTGAATACACTACCACTGCCAGATATCATAATATTTGAATTGCTTGCATAGGCCATTTTCACTTTTTGATTTCTACGAAATTTTCGTTTTATTTTATTTTATTTTGAATACACTACCACTGCCAGATATCATAATATTTGAATTGCTTGCATAGGCCATTTTCACTTTTTGATTTCTACGAAATTTTCGTTTTATTTTATTTTATTTTGAATACACTACCACTGCCAGATATCATAATATTTGAATTGCTTACATAGGCCATTTTCACTTTTTGATTTCTACGAAATTTTCGTTTTATTTTATTTTATTTTGAATACACTACCACTGCCAGATATCATAATATTTGAATTGCTTGCATAGGCCATTTTCACTTTTTGATTTCTACGAAATTTTCGTTTTATTTTATTTTATTTTGAATACACTACCACTGCCAGATATCATAATATTTGAATTGCTTACATAGGCCATTTTCACTTTTAGATTTCTACTAAATTTTCGTTTTATTTTTTCTTACTTTTTTACATTAGTATTATTAGATGTTATAGCATTTGAATTGCGTAAACGACTATCAATTATGAATAATGTTTACTTGTATTTGTTTCATTTTATTTTCTGTTGCTTTCTATGACGATGTAAAAGTAACTGAATTGCTTAGATAAACCATTGTTCGTTATTATTCATTTTTTACTAAATGGTAAATGAGGATGGTATTCCGAACAATGTAAATAGTGTATCAGGGTTGTTATTCACATTTCATAAGTGCGAATAATATTCGACATACTTACATGGAATTTTTTACAATTTGAAAAAAAAAAAAAAATCTGTTTTTGACTTGTTTATCGGAAATAGCTCACATTTGGCTCGATCCCAAAAGTCAACCCAACCGGAGTGTTACCGAAGGGCCTTAATCTGGGAGAATATTTTGGGGGTGAATTAACAGAAAAGATACACGTTTTTCCTTGTTTTTTTTTCTTCAGTATATATGGCGCTACGTAATCTTCTGTAAGTTATAATTCCAAATAAGCTAACTCGCTTTGTGCAGAGCAGAGGAATCCGGCGCGAAACGCTATTTTGCCCGGCAGTATCCAATTTTTGAAGTCAAATTGGTCGTATTGACCATTGTGCACTGAAGGAAAGGACAACGTGAACAATATTTGCATCGACCGTATGACTCCATCAATGTCGTTGTAATCCACGTTTTGAATTCTGTTTGCTTGATTGCCGGAACTGTTGACACAATGACTTGTCCGTCAGGACTCTGCTCGGCTTTCAATTACACTGATCGAATGTACATGGGACATCAAGTCGGACTGTTCACGATCAACACCGTTACATTATTTACAAGATTGGCATGCGCTCTGTTGACACAAACGTGATCTAAAGCCTGTCCCACGCAATGAGATAGTTTTCTATTTCTTTTTTTTAGTAAAGCATATTGTTAACCATCACCAAACGGCAGGCACCCAATCAACAAATTCACACGCACACAAGTGCACACACATACACACTTGTATATCACACACACACAAAAATATGTAGTCTAATGATTAAATAACAAATAAATATATTTTCCTTGTCAAGGCACTTAGCATAATTCTTCTCTATAGGTCACAAGGATATGGCATATTTCGGATAGAAATTTGAGTGTTAAATATGTACTGGTTACGGATCTACCAAATATATTAGGTTGGTGCAAAAATAATGACGTAATAATGTCGTTTTTTGACGTTAAAAAATACGTCAAAAAACGACATTATTACGTCATAATTTTTGCACCAACCTAATATATATCAAGGCCGCCTACGCAGCATATGCTGAAACTATTCAAAAAATATTCGGCAATCCTTGACAAGCGCAAACCAAGAAACTCATGCTCTACCGAGCCAGTTCTTATGTCGCCTCTCCACTATGCCCTGTAGACCTCATTACTCTACCGAAGAGACATCCCCAAACTTGAAAGATTCGATTAAATAAAACTTCGTCAGATTTTGCGGAACACGTAACAGGACTGGATCACAAACAACGACGTGAGGGTCCACGTGGCTTACCCAAACAAATCCCCTTCTCGAAGCTCGCATCTGGAAAGAGACAACGTAGACCACCACGTCGTCGATTCAAGGATCAACTCAACAACACGTTTTCTGAGGACAGAAATCGGTCCGGTCAGTTGGGAGACGGAAGTTGCGGAAAGAATCAACTGGCGAAGAGCAATCCACGGAAAAAGCATCCTTCGAAAACACCAGAAGACAAACAGAATAAACGAAGAGAGCCTAAAGAAAGGCAAGAACTCTCCATTCCCGGAACCCACCTAACCTGACATGCTGTGGGCGTCTCTTTAGATCCAACATAGTATTCATTTCACACAGAAGGAAATATTTATGAGCGCCCCAATACGCGACAACGACAACGATATATATAGTAATATTTAAATGAATTTTTTAGTTATTTCTTATTATGATAAACGCTAATTTAATTGGGTACGGGAGTTTGAGTTGACATCCACATAGGATCAATTCGACAGAAATAATCAAATAAAGCTCGCGCACTGACGAAAAGTAGCGACTATTCAAATATCAGTATCCACTAAAATTTTATAATGAGAAAACTATTTAGGATTGATCAATAAAAAAAAGTCCTTAGATTATATAAAAAAGTTGACGTCAACACCCAGGGGAGACAATCTGTCTCATGTATATATGCAATCGTCAAGCCATACGTATAAGCATGAGGCGCTGGCTGTTGAATTGAAATTTCACGTTTATATTTGCATACGCTCTCTCTTTGATATTGAGCTGTTAACACAAGGGTATTGAAAAGTGTATAACAACTATGCGATACAATTTAAATATCCTTAATTTTCTTCTCCCCTTCTATATCGTTCCGCACTGTGCATTTATTTATTTATTTTTAAATACTAACACATTAGGAAATTATTTAGCCCTGATCACCTGAATATATCGAAAGTTTGACACCAAAATAGCGTGATCGGCTGATCTCTTAATTTTCAGAAATT
This sequence comes from Acanthosepion lycidas, assembly GCA_963932145.1. Classification (NCBI taxonomy): domain Eukaryota; kingdom Metazoa; phylum Mollusca; class Cephalopoda; order Sepiida; family Sepiidae; genus Acanthosepion; species Acanthosepion lycidas. The sequence continues at coordinate 21,827,253 of OZ010593.1, forward strand.
TAAACGCTCTGCATGTTAAATTTTTCTTTTTATTTTATTTTATTTTCTTCATACGTTTGTTGATCACTTTTTCCTGGTCTAATTCAACTCTGACCAATAACATTTTTATAATTAGGTCTTGACAATATATTTCAATTGAGTACTGTTGGGTGACAAGCTAATTCTATAAACAACAGCCACCTGCTTTAATGCAAAGCTCGTCAGTAAAATGAATAGAGCACTCCGGCTGATTGTCATTTGTTTACATTCGTCAAAAACAATACGCTAGATTTAACTGCATCACTCTGCCGAATGAAGATAGCTCAGTGGTAGAAGCTCTGACTAACACCGAATCGATTGGGTATCGATCCTGGCTTGAACCATTCGGATGTCTAGTTGCACTGAGGGTTTGTGATCCAGCAAAGCAGTACTATATATATATATATATATATATATATATAATAGTGCTCAATGTGATAAGACACAGCTAAGAAATATATAATATATGTTAATAAATACACTTATACATACGTTTGATGTGCGATTAGAGTTTCGTTGGTTACCCAATTCATCGGGCACGAAATATCGCTTATTGTTTATTATAGTATATATCTGCTTTTTTCTTTTTTTTAATAAACCTGTACCTAATATAATAAACAATGAGTGAAATCTCGTGCCCGATGAATTGGGCAACCAACGAAACTTTTTAGTAACACACACACACACACACACACACACACACCTACACACATATATATATATATATAATGATAATATAAATATAAATAGTTATACTCGTTTGGAAAAACCTTAGGTATATTGGCTTGTAATTGAACAAACCAATGCCCAAGGAAAAATATAGGATATAAAAGAAAGAATTCTGAATATGAAATTGAGGCGAAGACAATCGTCCAGAATCCCAGCACAGAGTCCAAAGAAAAATACCTCCAAAAGGAGTAAAGCAAAAGTAACTATGTAAAGTGCTCAATATACTAAGTATAGCAAATCTAACTATGAACCTAAAGAGCCAGGTAAACCTACCTAGGTTTCACCTACACGGATCGTCAGAATAAGCTGGCTTACCCTGATGATTGGTGTAGGTGAAACCTAGGTAGTTTTACCTAGCTCTTTAGGTTCATAGTTATATATATATATATATATATATATATATAATAAAAAGGCTTAAACACTAATATTCCATGGTCATAATTTATTCCATTGGAATCGTAAATACGATCCAATTCATCAGACCTACAAATTCAAAAAGAAAACAGAAAAAAACCTACTCCGGAAATAAAAATATATACATACATATACATACGTGTATATATGCACCTGTGGATTTTGCATATATATGTATATTTACCACTAATATTATCTATATATATATATATATATATATATATATATATATATATATATATATATATATATATATATTTGTTATTCGGGCTAAATTTGACAGAGTTTAATGTTTTTATATTTTTCAAATATTTTTGGAATACCTGTAAACAGTGAACAGCTGTGTGGACCTAATCACTAAGTTAACTAACCTGCATGAGGATTGTTCGTTTCAGCATCAAAATGCCGCAATCATGACAGGTGCTCAATACTCTTTAAACAACAGGAAAACAATTAGATGCGAATTGGAAAACTGCAACGGAGACTACGAGGCTGTGGCTTGTAGGAAAAAACACAGCAGATGTTCTGATTGCATCTGTACACAAGATTTTATCCAAGTGCAGGAGAAATTGATGGAGGACCCAGGCAAGTGAATGCGGGCTTTGGTGCGGGAAACGTGTTGCAATTTCCGCCATGAAACTGGTCTTGAATGAGAACCTCCGCTATCAGTCATACAAGAAGTGTAAAAGTCAACTTAAAGAAAAAAGTCTGGAGTAAAGAATCTGACGAAGGCAAAGAAACACGTAAAAAACGTGAAACATCAAAACTTTTGTCCGGACCAGCTGCACAATACCCAGAACAACAGATTACTTACCTACGCTCAGTATGACGTTCCTCGTGACATGAAGGCCAGGTTTCCCGAAACTGTCATGGTTTTTGAGTGTGTCTCCAGTGAGAGTGACGTCACTCCACCTCACAACATTGAATAGGGTCTCAGGCTCAATTCGGATGGATATATGGAGTTGCTTAACATCGTGATCAAGCCTTGGTTGAAGATGGCATCTGCGGAAAGATTGTATGTGTGGCAGCAAAATTAAGCTTCCAGGAAGCGTCAGAACAGCCTGTCAGATAATTTTTACGACTTCACCAGCCCCAACATCTAGCCACCTAACTGTCCTGATTATAAACCCATGGATTAGTATGTGCGGGGCAAGGTAGAGAGACACCAATCGCACTGCGCATAATATCAAAGGCAGGTGATCGGCAGGATTAAAGTGTTTGAAGCTTTCCACAGGGACACCACAAAGGCTGCACGTGCACGATTCCCGACTCGGGTTGAAACCGTGTTAGACGCTTCTTTCAGTGAATTGTCTTTTGGTTATTATAACCTGTATAAGACTTTTCTATTTTTCCAATAAATTGATTTTATTGATATAGATTGTAACTTTCTTTCCTAAAAAAAAATATTAAATTTACCCCAAACACCATATATATATATATATATATATATATATATATATATATATATATATATATGAGAAAATTAGAGTTTTAAAGTATACAGTGTAACTCGGATATAAGACAGTTGTCGGCACCGGATAAGAAGTCTCTTATATCCGGGTTTCTCTTATATCAGGGTTTGGTCTATTTTATATACATTAACACAGGCTCTAATTTGGGACCAGAGAAAATCGCTCTTATATCCGGGTCTCTTATATCAGAGTCTCTTATATCCGGGTTATATTGTACTATATTTATGGGTAAAACTGCTCAACCTCAGGTGTATGTAAATAAAAGTACACAATGAAGTCAGCAATGGGCGACGATAGTTTTTCCATGCTTAAACGCAAACTTTACGTCATGTGCGTTGTGTATTGGATCGACTATTTATATATGCTGATTACTGTCACATCATGCGTAGCAATGTCTGTTGTATTACCACAACGGTTACTGGGTGGGCGGTAACACTTAGGTTTCAAATTATTCTATCGGTTATTTAGAAATAATTTTGGTTCCGAATGAGTTTATAACTATTTTATAGTGTAGTTCACTTTTATTCATTATTTAGGTGCATCCGTAGTTTGTTTGTATGTTTTATATATAATTTGTTTATTTAGAATTTTGTTTTTTTATTTTTCCAGCAGTCGTTGATTGGTTATTTAGAAATAATTTTGGTTCCGAATGAGTTTATAACTATTTTATAGTGTAGTTCACTTTTATTCATTATTTAGGTGCATCCGTAGTTTGTTTGTATGTTTTATATATAATTTGTTTATTTAGAATTTTGTTTTTTTATTTTTCCAGCAGTCGTTGATTTTAATTATTTAGTTTAAAGTATTGGCTTTTTCTAAAATATATTATCTGCTGTGTATATAGTGCCCATATTTGCCTTTTTCATTGTTATATTTTGGAAGGTATTCGTGTCTACATTTTAAGTTCTAATCGCTTATTTATCATTTTTCCTTCGCGGGAGGTGATTATTCTTGTCTCTAGAAAGAGTCTTACAGGTTTGAGTTTTTTTTCTTTTTTTTTTTTTATTCTAGGCTGATTTCTTTATTTTCCGTGATATTTTTGTGTAATTTACTTTTTGTTTTTAATTTACCTACCATATATATTTAAGAGAGCAATGTCTAAAAATCACGTATTCTCAGTGTCAGATTACGCAAAACAATCTTTCGTTCCCTAGTACCCTGTTCTATATATTTATATATATATATATATACATACATACATACATACATATATATATATATATATATATATATATATATATATATATATATATATATATAGATAGATAGATAGATAGATATAAAACATCAGATAACGAAGAAAAATATACATAGGAGTAACTGAAGGACACTGTAAATACGCACACGAAAACATCTTTCACAAATATTAAATACGCGAATAGTACAACACTTTACAAATATATCTGGGAAATTAAAAACTTAAAGCAAATCACACTAAAAATAGCATGGAAAATACGGAAAAGAACCCCAGCCTTTAACAGTCAATCCTAAAACGGAAAACTCTGCTAGGAGGAAAAATAGCTAAATTACATTTTTCAGACCAAAGCAAACTGCTAAATAAACGATCAAAAAGCATCTCAAAATGCAGGCACTAAAATAAATTTCTACTCGTTACTTAAACGAATAAATAAAAATAAAAGAAAAACAAGTAAAATAAATTAATCCAATTACATAAATAAAGTAAATAATAAACAAATTAACTAGCTACTACAAAAATGACTATTAGAATAGACTACCCACAATGCAATAAACTACCCACAATGCATCACTAACCCGTATATCGAAATAGTCGAGAGGATACACAAGACATGTGTCCTGACGATTGTGTTTAGCCTGAAACTGTCGTCTCTGAGTGTTGACTTCAATGTTCAGTTTTATATATATATATACATATATATATATATATATATATATATATATATATATATATATATATATATATATATATATATATATATATAATCAATGACAGTGCGTTTCATAATTCAGGTCCTGATATTGAGCACTTTTACTGATAAATATAGCCAGCATTAAAACTATATTTTTATCATATATATATATATATATATATATATATATAGGGTGCGATGGATAAATTGTTGTATAAATTACGAAAAAATGAAAATAACACTGATATCTCATTTAACAGATATATTCAACAAAATTACACAAAAATATCTTGAAATACTAAAGGGTAAATTTATTCAATAAAATCGCCATTGGCTTCAACGACGGCTTCGAGATAGCAAAGGTGAGAAAATTGCTTTGAACTACAAACGAAAGGAAATTGTTTGAAATACATGATCGTCGACAAGCTGAAGGTGGACGGCAAAGATGAATCTCTAGTGTTAATTTCAGCCTCAGACGGAAGGTGAAAGTTATCTTAGGGAACGTTTAATGGAAAGGAAAAAAGATTGACTCTTTAACTGCATGGAAGCAGAGTGCCAAGACATCAAAAAAACGTGACATACCATGGTGAGAGCCACGTACTGGCGGACGTCAAAATCAAGCATGTATTGAAGTTTTACTATTTGGGTAGTGTCGTAAGAGATGACGGAAAGAGTGAAGCAGAGATTCGAAGGCGCATCAGAATTAGCGAAAGATGCCTTCCAGAAACAAAGCAAAATAAAAAGAGATAGGAAAACGGAAAAAAACGACTCCTGTGGACTTCTCCATGTCTTTGGATTGTACTTCTTTTAGACTGCTATTATTTAAAACATAGCTAGAGAAGAAGAGATAAATACAATATGTCTGCCTTGTAATTGAAGCCAACTCGCCCATTCCACTTTTTTGTGATGCTGTCTATTACACTACCTGCACACAATTCGTTTTGCCGTTTTTTTTTAAATATGTCACAAGTTCATCATTTGTAAATTCGGTTAAAGCTAAATTTTGTCCGTGTGTCAAAGTCCATATCATCTACAGAAAAAATGAGGCCAGCCCGTACCAAGTAATAAGTATTTACCCATGAAAACAGAATGTGGCACATGGTCGATGTTTTAAGATAAAATGAATTTATTATCATCCTTTCCTATATATTACTAACAAATATCGTTTCTAAAATAAGCAGTAAGTTTTAATTAGCATACGAATCTTAAAATAATTTAACAAAGTTTAATAAACATTTCATCTGTGATAGATTTTTAATTCAGTTGTTTTAAAATGCCATCTATAAACAAAGTTTCAGTCGATAAAATTTCATATTAATTCATTGTGCTTCTATAGAAAGAGTTTATCTGTCTTGTCTAAATTCAGTTGTAAATTAACAAAAGAAATATGTTTACATTTAAATAAATCATAAAATAAAATAATATTGGTTTCTAAAAATACCTTTTTAACGAACGAACACACAGTAAATAAACTTTATAAATCTTTTATGAAATTCTATGATTTTTGGCTTCAAAAAAAGTTAGTTATGACCTTATTACTTCGTCGTTTGTAGTAACCATTGTTGTTATCTGACATTTCACATTAATACATTTGTTGTGCAGGACTGAAATAGATTTTACGGAATTATCTAAAAGGATTCAACTTAATCCATTTAATTACATTTCCCATAAAAGCTATAACGGATTATTTTGAACATTGAAAAAATAGTAAGCTTACTGAATAAGTCATTATTATCATTACCATTTTTTATAAATATTAGAAAATTATACAGATATTTCTCTCATGGTTATAGGGTCAGTTCTATGTATGTATGTTTGAGTAGGAAATACAATTAAACACAATATAAGGACGAAAAGAACTTTAGATATCTTGCTGAAAATGTTCCTTATACAGAAATTTCGCAGGTAATGATAAGTTATATTGCAGTTCGATTTCATTCGTTCATAGGTTGGGAAATCGTCTCGTTTCAGGAATATAAGATATTTTCTGTTTGAATTTCTATGATATAAAGTTATCATTATTAACATTATTTACACACGGACTATTGTGTTTCCGGGCCTTTATGACGTACTTGTCGATTCAGGGTATTTATAATGAATCAATTGCTACATCTGCTGTTAGAAAATTGTGTTATGCTAGACAATTTTTCTCGCCGAAAATTATCTTTTAATATTTATAAGTCTACCATTCGCCCATTCTTTGAACATTGCTACCACATCTGGTCTGGCACTTCTGCTATATATTTAGAGATTCCTAATAAAACCCAAAGAAGAATGTAGAACGTTATCGGTCTTGACCTGACATCTCGGCTTCAGTCACTTTTCCACCGTCGTAACGGAGCTTCTCTATGTCTTTTCTATAAATACTTTCATGGTAATTATTCTGAAGAGCTTTATTCTATGGTGCCTAGATTATATAAATGTAAGAGCTGTACTATGTTGGCAGAAAGATCGCATCATTTTACAATTGAAATGGCAAGATGTAACAGTAAGATTTATGTTAACAGTTTCTTATATCTGACTTCTCGCTTGAGGAACTCCTTTCCGAATTCTTGCTTCCCCGTTAACATTGATCTTCAAAAATTAAATGCAGTGTCAATCGTTATCTTCTGTATTCTTAATTTCTGTTCATTTATTGTTCTCTAGCAGCTCGGATTGAGGAATCGGAGAGCCTATTTCGAATTCCATTCGGATCCATTACATTCACTTAGGTGCTAATACCCTTGGGAAAGGTATGAATCCTCTTCTTCTCCCCCAGCTATGGGTAAATAGCAGGACGGACCGGTTTCTCTAGCCTTGGATGGCAACTGGTCTACCGCAGAAAGAAATGGGAACCTACTCATGTCAGTCATGTATCAAAAGATACATAATCATCTAAGCGTGTATTATGGTACATAACTGACTATCATGACAGTGAATGCTGGACAAGTTTATTTTTATTTTAATTGTTTACATAAATACAGATGAACATATGCAGGTAGGAGTAATGGATAGCGGCTCGGATTGAGGAATCGGAGAGCCGATTTCGAATTCGTCAAATCCGTTACATTCACTTACTGCTAATACCCATGGTAAAGGTATGAATCCACTTCTTCTCTCTTACTATGGACAAATAGCAGGACAGGTTGGGTTCTATAACCTTGGATAGCACCTGGTCTACCGTAGAAAGAAATGGCAACCTACTAAGGGAAAAAATATGCCTCGTCAGTACGCACCGTAGATAACGTAACGTACTTTAGACAAAGCCAATACTTTTAACTAAATGAATAAAACCAACGACCCCTAAATAATAAAATAAAAAAATTCTAAAAAAACAAATTATGAATGCACTTAAATAGTGAATAAAAGTTAACAAACTACACTATAAAATAGTTATCATAACCGCATTTGAATTCAAAATTATTTCTACTAAATAAGCAGATAGAAGAATTTGAAACCTAAGCCTTACCGTCCACCCCATCATGTGACATTGGTCAGCATATATAAATAGTCGATCCAATACACAACGCACATGACGTGAATATTGCGTTTAAATATGGAAGAGACTATCGTCGTCCAGTGTTGACTTCATTGTCTCCTTTTTTTATTTACATACGCCTGAGGTTGAGCAGTTTTACTATTAAATATAGTATACTTTGAAACTATATATGGTGTTTGGGCTAAATTTTACAGGGTTAGCCGATAGAATGATTTGAAACCTAAGCGTTACTGTCCACTAATAACCGTTGAGATAATACAATAGACATTGTTACCCATAAGGTGACATTGATCAGCATCGAATCATGTATCGAAAGATACATGATGGCCTAAAGTGTATCAAGCATGGCACATAACTGACCGACTCCTTAATAGTGTTTTTTTTTCTCATATTCATTCACACTCAGCAACCGCTTGTATCATTGTGTCTTTATTGCCTTCCTTGGGTGAGTGCAATAAAGCTTTGCAAGTATCAGAACTCATCAGCAGGTAAGTTAGATTTAAGGCTCGCCTTACTTCACTCAGAATTGCTCGATGGTGCAATATCGAATTAAATTATTGGTTTCTCAATTTGTTGAATATAGTAATCGCGAGTTCAATTCTTAGAGTGGATAGTGTATACTTAGTGCGAACACGGCGAGCGCCTGATGAAGGCCGGATGGTAGAAAGGTTGTGAGTATAATAGCAGAGATGAGGACAATAGTAAGGTTGCAAGTAACGTAAAAATCCATATATTTATTAGAAGATTTGAGTCAGCTAACACAGATCCACCTACAGATTCACCTGAAACCCATTTTTACTCTACCTCTCTATATTTCGGAGATGAGGTATTGTAATTATTTACGGTGTTTGCATTTTTATGACCGTTGTCCTCATCTTTATTGTCAATAAACATCCGGAAGAGGCATGCCTCGTGGAACTAAAACAATCTACCCCGGTGGACGAAATAAAGGGTTCAGTTCGAAATCCCAATCACCTGAAGAAGGCCGGAGTGTACAAAGGTCGAAACGTCGTGAACATGACAAAAAAGACGAGTTCGAACAATATAAATAATATAAACCGTTTTGATTTGAAGAAAATTATTGATGCCACCTAACTCCAAACATCAAATTCTGTTCGAAGACCCACACAATTGCTAACCTGCAGCTTACTAACTATATCGTAAGTACAGTATTTACATTGGTCGGACTATTGTCCTCATCTTGGTCGCCATATTTGTCACAACGTTTCGGCCATTGTACGCTCCGGCCTTCTTCAGGTGGTTGGAATGTCCCTAAGGACACATGGCACAGTGGATAAAGGCGTTGGTTATATCCACTGACAGACCCAAAGAGTGTGAGTTCAATACCCGGTTAAGGCAGTGGAGAACTTTCAGAGGGAAAATTAGCAGGAGATAACTGATAACTGACATTCATCAAACATGGCACGTGGAACTAGAACAGTCTACCCCAGTGATCGAAATAAAGGATTCAGTTCGAAATTCCAACCACCTGAAGAAGGCCGGAGCGTACAACGGCCGAAACGTTGTGACAAATATGGCGACAAAGATGAGGACAATAGTCCGACTAATGTAAATACTGTACACAATACCTCATCTCAGAAATATAGACGGACTCTATATCGTAAGTCATTTAAATATTCAGCATCATGATACTATTTAAATGTAATTACTATGTAAAAGCAACACCATATTGATTACAGATATCAGGGTAACTTCTGAGCCATCTTTTCAAGATGAATATTCTCAACTGGAGCGGTTACCGTCTGCTAAATGCTAGTGACACCTGGAACGTAACAGAATCGCTGTGGCTGCAGAGGTGAGTTTCTCTTAATCGTGCAGTCGATGCTAACACTAGTAGGCAGAAGCGGAGAGTCTCCATGTTGACATTCATGGAACAACGTTCGAATCTAGCCGAGTTCCACCTACCAGCGAGAGGAATAGGGAGTTCGTTGATAGTTCATTGATTCTCGATTCCTTAGGAAATTTTGCCGCATTTGTGCAAAAAGCTAGAATCAAATTCAACGAAGGAAAAGTATGAATGTAAAAGTATTTTTAAAGTGCAGATCTGATGCACGTATTGCGTATCATGTCAAGAAACATGCCAAAGCTTCAAGCATGTTCCATTGCCAAACAGCCGAACCAATATTTTCACATCTTTCATTTCTGTGATTTGGTTGTTGGCACTGAAACTGGAAGCGATCGAAAATTTTCTATTAATTGCTTATTTGATTTTTTTTTTTCATGCCATCGTGCCAATTCCATGTTTTATGTCAATTCAGTTTTCTCAATTTCTCTGTCTCTTTCTTATTGAATTCCCCCTTCATTTTCTTTTTTTATTTAATTCCATTTTTCTCTTTTTCTTTTTTTTCTTTTTATATCTTCTTTCCTTGTTATTTCCTGTTTTTATCAACACTTTTGGCATTTCTAGGGTTTTATCCTCTAGTTTCTCGCTTTTATCTTCCCTCTACACCGTTTTCTTTCTTTCTTTTTTCTTTTATTGCCTCGCTTATATTCTTTCTTTTCTCTTTTATTCTCTCTTTTTATCTCTTTACTCCATAATACTCTCTCTTTTCACCCTTTTTACTCTCTCTTTTTTCTCTTTACTCCATATTACTCTCTCTTTTCACCCTTTTTACTCACTCTTTTTTCTCTTAACTCCATATTACTCTCTCTTTTCACCCTTATTACTCTCTCTTTTCTACTCTTTCCTCCATATTATTCTCTCTTTTCCCCCCTTTTTACTCTCTCTTTTTTCTCTTTATGACATATTACTCTCTCTTTTCACCCTTTTTACTCTCTCTTTTTTACTCTTTCCTCCATATTACTCTCTCTTTTCACCCTTTTTACTCTCTCTTTTTTACTCTTTCCTCCATATCACACTCTCTTTTAACCCTTTTTACTCTCTCTTTTTTTCTCTTTCCTCCATATTACTCTCTTTTAACCCTTTTTACTTTCTCTTTTTTACTCTTTCCTCCATATTACTCTCTCTTTTCACCCTTTTTACTCTCTCTTTTTTTTCTCTTTACTCCATATTACTCTCTCTTTTAACCCTTTTTACTCTGTTTTTTCTCTTTACTCCATATTACTCTCTCTTTTCACCATTTTTACTCTCTTTTTTTTACTCTTTCCTCCATATTACTCTCTCTTTTCACCCATTTTACTCTCTCTTTTTTCTCTTTACTCCATATTACTCTCTCGTTTAACCCTTTTTACTCTCTCTTTTTTCTCTTTACTCCATATTACTCTCTCTTTTCACCCTTTTTACTCTCTCTTTTTTACTCTTTCTTCCATATTACTCTCTCTTTTCACCCATTTTACTCTCGTTTTTTTTTCTCTTTACTCCATATTACTCTCTCTTTTTACTCTTTCCTCTCTTTTTATCATTTATTCTGTTTCTTCCTTCATTCCGTTTATTCATCCCGTTCTTATTTTCTTTTTCATCAGATCTCATTTCCGTATTTTCTCGACTTCTTTTTTGAATCATGCTCTCTTCTTCTCTTTTTCATTTCCTCTGTTCTTATTTCTCTTTTCATTTTTCTTGTTCCTATTTCCCTTATCTTTTTTTTATCTCTTTCGTTTGTATCTCTTTTTTTCTTCTCTCTTCTTCTTCCACCTTTTTGTCTGTTTTCCTCTACTTTTCTTTCTCTTTTTTCTTTTCTCCTCTTTTCATCGCCTAGTTTCTATTTCTCGTCGTTTCTCTCTCCTTTTATTTTCTCTTTCTATTGTCTTTCCATTTCTCACTCTTTATCTTTTATTATTTTCTCTTTCTTTCTTTCTTTCTTTTTTCTTTCATTCTTGCGTTCGTTCTTTCTTTCTCTCTTTCTTACTCTCTCTTTTTTCCTCATATATTGTTATCTGTGTTTTATTTATCTATTTCTTTTTCTATACTATTTACATTCTTCGGACTGTTGTACTCGTCTTTTTTTTTTTTGTCATATTTACGACTTTTCGGCCATTGTATGCTCCGGCCTTTTTCAGGTGGTTGGAATCTCGAACCGAACCCTTTATTTCGTCCTCCGGATTAGATTGATCTAGTTCCACGTGCCATGCCTCTTCCAGATGTCTCAGTTATATCCATTTACTTCAACTCTCCAACTTTTTTTTGTTGTTCATTTCACCACTGCTGTAGACTGGTATTGAAATCACAACAATTTAGATTTAGTCACTGGATCTAACCAACGCCTTTGTTCACATTGTGAATATGGGAATGAAGATGAGGATAACACTCCGAATAGTGTAAATAATCATAATACCTCATCTCAGAGATATAGACAGACTATTTTCTTTGTTTTGCATCCCTTCCTGTTGCTTCTTTCTCTTGATTTTTGTCTTTCAATTTTGTGCTTTCTGTCTTTTCACTTTTCCCTTCAAATTTACTTTTATTTTTTTTTTCCTGTCTGTCGGTTGGTGCTCGTATTTTTTTTTACAATACCACTTTCTTTCTTTCTTTCTTTCTTTCTTTCTTTCTTTTTTCTTTCTTTCTTTCTTTCTTTTATTCTTTCTTTTTTCTTTCTTTCTTTCTTTCTTTTATTCTTTCTTTTTTCTTTCTTTCTTTCTTTCTTTCTTTCTTTCTTTCTTTTCCTTCAACATTCTACTCCTTTTCTCTTTTTTCATTGTTTTCGTCTTTTTCATATATTATCCTTTCTTTTTCTTTCATTTCATCTCTTCTTTTATCCTCTCTTCTTGTTTTATGACATTCCTTTGCACATCGTTCTTTTTTAATACCCCCCTCTCTCTCTTTTGTTCTATTTTCTATTTCTTTCTTTGTAGATTTTTCTCTCTATTTTTTTTACCTATTTTCTTTATGTTTTATAGTTTTTCGTTTGTTTTTGTTCTTCTTTTTCACTTTTGTCATTATTTGCTTTTGTAACTTTCTTTTTTATTTTGCTCTCAATTGTTTTCTCCCACACTTACACGTCTGTCCGTCTTTCTGTCCTTTTAAGATTTTCTTTTCCTTTTGTTTATTTCTGTCCTTTCCTTTTATTTATTTTGTGTTGCTTTCTGTTTTGTTTTTCTTGTTGTCGCTCTGTTTCTAAAAATACCTTTTTTCTGGCTTTCTCTTTCTTTCATTCTTCTTCCTTTTATTCATTCACTCTTTCTTTCTTTTTTCATCTCACTGTTCCTTTCTGTAAATCCCTGCTGTGTCTCTCTTCTTTCACTTCTCTCTTGCGTTTCCTTTCTGCCTATTCAGTCGCCGTATCCATCTAAAATATTCTGCTTTTATTGAAAATCCTACGTCGAGCAGTGCATTTGGAGTTTACAAAGCCAATCCAATTAGTGTACGCTGGTATAGCTGCTGCTTCAATCTTTACAATCTTCTTCAATCTGCAACAAAAATACAGCCACAACGAACAAGTCGACGGACAACTTTGAGAAGGCTAACACACTTGGAATTATGGAGTGATGGTTAAGATGAAGATATCGGTAAAGAAACGATAAAAGCAAAAAATAGAAAGTAGCACGCAACAGAAACATACGAGATAGAATTTAGACGAGAAAAAAAAAATGTGATATACATTAAACTGAAAGCCTGCCTTTATTCTGTTTCAACGGTTAAAGTAGTCGGCTGGCAAGCCAGAAATTATGATACTATTTTCACTGGGGGCTTAATAGAACTGACCTTCTGTAAGTGTTTTCCCTTTTGTTAAAATCCACCAGGATGCAAAGGGGTCACTGAGTGTGAAAGAAGGACAATACAGGAAAAAAAAAAAATTCAAGGATATGGCGACTGAGACTGCGCTTATATTTTTGAAGATGACAGGAAAACAAGAAGCTGGAGGCCGTAAGCGAGAAGTGCGAGAAAAGATATTAGGTTAGTGCAAAAATAATGACGTAGTAATGTCGTTTTTTGACGTTAAAAAATACGTCAAAAAACGACATTGTTACGTCATTGTTTTTGCACCGACCTAATAATATTAACACAGAAGGTTAAAACTAGCAATTTCAACAGTGAAATAATGTGAACGATCATGCCAATCTAGTCTTTTCTCTCAGGATGTTGGCGATAATGGCTCTCCATAATGTCCTGCATTTTGTAGCTCTTTTTTTTTTGCTTTTTTTTTTTGGCGGGGGGGGGGAATTTCACCCCAAGCAAGGCGGGAAACCACTAGTACGCAAGAAAGTGTAAGCGATAGTAAAGAGACGTGATAGAGGAAAGGATGAAGAGGAGGACAGGGAGTAGATCAAGGCATCTGGAGATGTCGATTGACATGACATTTGAACCGTTGGAGATTATAGCTATCAGGGAAACAAGTAATAGGAAGGGAATTCCACAGACGGGAAGTGCGAGACATGAAGCTATTGGAGTAGAAGAGGCGGCTACATTTAACTGTTTCGACAGTGAACGGGTGGGACCGAGATGCCAGCCTAGAAGCACGTTTAAATTCTTGCAGTCTGGGAAGTAGCGAAAGTAGCTCGTCGGAGCAGTTACCGTAAAATTATCTGTAGAAAAGACAGAGCGAGGCGACGGCACTTATGTGAGAGAACGACTGTAGACGAGATGCCAGGTCAGGATAAATCATATTGCATATCCGTCTCTGGATTTTGTTGAGGACTTTAAGACGAACAGCGGGCGAAACAGTCCATATATGGTAGCAGCTCTTAATAAATTTTATCTTATTGTTATTTCTCTTAAACTATATTCACCTATCCATTTACTGAAGCTCTTTAAGTAATTCATGCGTTGTTTTCCTCTTTCCCTCTTGCCTTCAACCTGTCCTGTGAATATCAAAATTTCCAAACCTTTTTCCTCATTGCGTGCCCTAGAAAGGTCAACTGTCTCTTCCTGGTGTTAAGTATGTTTCCTTATTGTTTCCATTTACTTCGTCGTTTCTCATGTCGGTCCATGGTATCCTCAGCATTTTCATGTAGAACTTCAAGCCTTCTTTTCATATGGGGGAGTTTGTCCAGCATTTACTGCCATACACGTGTGGAGAAAAATATTCGAAAATAATTTTTCGGAAACAGTTATTCGAAGAAGATTTATTTCAGTTGTAAATTGTTTCAATGAAAATTAATCGAAAGGTCACTTATAATAAATGATAATTATTTGAAATACTTGTGTTTGAAATACGTATGCGGAGAGAATCAATGCTGATTTACCTAGCAGTAATAACGGCCTTGAAGGATGACATAAGGTTTTATGAAGCAAGTTTCATCCCATAGACGAATTTAAAAGAGAACAGGACTAGAAGAAATTGCAGACGTAAGAGCAGGTTGTAAAAATATCAAGAGCATTCAGAAATAGCAAATGGAAAAATTTATAAAATTAGTGGCCATCCTTCTACGATTATTCTTTATTAGTTGACTATTTCCTTGCAGTATCATATAAATTAAGGTTATAAGAAATTTTTTCTTGCTAGATCGTTCTATTAACGATATTTGCATTTCGAATAATTATCATTTAATATAATTGTCCTTTCGGTTAATTTTCATTCAAACAATTTATAATTCGAATTTTTTCGAATAACTGTTTTCGAACAATGTTCACATAATCATGTAATTGGCCCTGATCTGGCACCTCGTCTGCAGTCGCTCTCTCACAGACGTGCCGTTGCCTCCCTCTGTTTTTTTTTTACAAATAATTTCATGGTAACTGCCGCGATGAGCTGCTTTCGCTGGTTCCCAGGCTTCAAAAAATTTAAGCGTTCAACTAGGCTGGCATCTTGCTCTCACCCTTTCACTGTCGAAACTGTTAAATGTAGCCGTCTCTTCTACTCCAATAGCTTCATGTCTCACACTTCTCACCTGTTGAACTCCCTCGTAATTTCTTGTTTCCCTGATAGCTATAATCTCCAACTATTCAAATGTAATGTCAATCGACGTCTCCAGATGCCCTGATCTATTTTTGCAGCAAGTGTCATCCAATCATCCCACAATATGGAAATTCTTAGACGCTCGTAAAAGAGAACACAACTTGCAAGAAATTCCTATTGCAAAACTAAGGGCATGCTGCTAAAATATCAAGTGCCCTAAGAAATACCAAATGGAATTTTTTTTAAATAGTGACATCCGTTAACGAGTACTTTTTAGTAGTTAATTATTTACCTGCAGTATCACATAACTTAAGCTTATAAGGAGTTTTTTTTTTTTTTTTTTTACTAAATCCTTTTATTAACGATATTTGCATTTCGAATAATTCCTCTTTTAATTTTTACATATTTATTGCAATAAATAATTTTCGATTTCGAATAATTGTCTTTTCGAATAATTTTCAATCAAACAATTTAGAATTCGTATAACTGTTTTTCGAACAATTATTTTCGAACAAAGTCCGCATAAACGCCATACGGGAGAACTGATATTACGTAATGGTTCATAATGTTTAAAATTATGAGACCTAGCTGCTAATCTAGTACTGCGCTTCAATTCGTGAAGTCGAAATTCCAAGAAAGAAAGATCATCAGAACTATCACCGGGAAAATATTTACAGAAGATGCAAAAAGTAGCTTAGGCGGCGGCAAAGGGACAAAAACCAAACCGCTTGGTCAGAACCGATAACATTGCTAATTCTTCTTTTTGTGAAGAATCTCTAAAAACCATAGCAGCTGTAAATAATAATAATAATAATAATAATAATAATAATAATAAAACCCCGTACTCATTAGTGGCTACATAGTGCAGAGTTAAAAGGTGAAACTGAAAGATTTTATTCTTGCTCCACAGGACCAATGATTGCAAACTAGAAATTACTTAGCATACATGATGTAAAATTGTGTTAGTTCAAAATGCAAATTCTGTGATAAATATCCAGAAACAATTGACCATCTTGTATCAGGTTTCGCGGTATTGGCCCCCACTGAATATAAAACTCGGCATGAAAAAGTAGCCTAATATCTACGCCAGAAAATCGGCAACTATTACGGGAAAGAAACTGCAAGAAATTGGTATAAACATCACCCAGGCCCGGTTTCAGAGATAGGACATGTGACAAATTTACTGGACTTTACAATACACACAGGCAGAAGAATCAGATCTAATCGCCCAGATGTCTGTGATAAAAAAAAAATAACAAGAATAGAATGTGCTTTCTTATTGACATGGCATTACCTGCAGATTTTAAGGCATCTTTGAAGACCTTGAAGTGGAAATCTAAAAAATGTGGCACATGAGGACATCAATAATCTTCATTTTATTTGCCAGCCCATATCTTGAAGAAATACAAAAGATTGTACTCACAATTACAGACCCCATATTTCGAAGAGTTTTATCTAGGTAACATGTGTGACATGTTAGTCTTGTTTTTATTTTTGTTTTTAATTTTTTATCAGAAGAAGATATCAGGAAGTTAATTCTGGCCCTTGATCTCTGGTTGGGACTCAAAAGAAAAATTCTATACACCAGAAACTAAAGGAAATAGTAGCAACAACAAAAAACGACAAATATAACGAACATATCAGTGATTGCATAATGCAGGATGAAAAGCTGAAAACATTTTTTTTGCCTCCGAAGTAGATTCAGTGAGAAATATACTGAAATAATTGACCTTTTTTTATCAGGTGGTAGGATGTTAAGATACGACCAATATGAAACTGGGTAAATATCTGTACTAAATAATTTGCAATTTTAATGTAAAGTAAATTGTAAAAACATTTGCATGAACACCTTCCCAGAACTGGTTACAGACATAGCATTGTAGCAATTTTATGGTAATTAACTATACGCAGACAGAATAATTAAATCTAACCACTTAAACATAAAGATACCCAATGAAATCTAACATAAAGAAAACCAAATAAACCTAACCACTTAAACATAAAGATACCCAATTAAAGCTAATCCCTTAAACACAAAGATACCCAATTAATGCTAACCACTTAATCATAAAGATACCCAATTAAAGCTAATCGCTTAAACATAAAGATACCCAATTAAACTAACGACTTAAACATAAAGATACCCAATTAAAGCTAACCACTTAAACATAAAGATACCCAATTAAAGCTAATCCCTTAAACACAAAGATACCCAATTAATGCTAACCACTTAATCATAAAGATACCCAATTAAAGCTAATCGCTTAAACATAAAGATACCCAATTAAACTAACGACTTAAACATAAAGATACCCAATTAAAGCTAACCACTTAAACATAAAGATACCCAATTAAAGCTAACCCCTTAAACACAAAGATACCCAATTAATGCTAACCACTTAATCATAAAGATACCCAATTAAAGCTAATCGCTTAAACATAAAGATACCCAATTAAACTAACGACTTAAACATAAAGATACCCAATTAAAGCTAACCACTTAAACATAAAGATACCCAATTAAAGCTAATCCCTTAAACACAAAGATACCCAATTAATGCTAACCACTTAATCATAAAGATACCCAATTAAAGCTAATCGCTTAAACATAAAGATACCCAATTAAACTAACGACTTAAACATAAAGATACCCAATTAAAGCTAACCACTTAAACATAAAGATACCCAATTAAAGCTAATCCCTTAAACACAAAGATACCCAATTAATGCTAACCACTTAATCATAAAGATACCCAATTAAAGCTAATCGCTTAAACATAAAGATACCCAATGAAAGCTAACAACTTAAACATAAAGTTACCCAATTAAACCAACGACTTAAACATAAAGATACCCAATTAATGCTAACCACTTAAACATATGGATACCCAATTAAAGCTAATCCCTTAAACATAAAGATACCCAATTAAAGCTAATCGCTTAAACATAAAGATACCCAATTAAACTAACGACTTAAACATAAAGATACCCAATTAAAGCTAACCACTTAGACATAAAGATACCCAATTAAAGCTGACCACTTAAAAATAAAGTTACCCAATTAAAGCTAACCACTTAAACATAAAGATACCCTGAGCCGAATATGCTCTCTGATTGACATGGGAAACAAGTGAGCGTCTTTTGTCAAGTTGCTCGATATTAGCGTCCACCGTATATAAAACTCGGTGGTTGGCCAATATCTGCACTGGAAGCTTTTCACATTTTATGGGAAGGAAACTGCAAGAATTGGTATGACAACTAAACAGACGCATTTACAGACACATGAATTGTGACAATTTTCATGGGACTTTGCAATAAACACAGAGAGAACAATCAGATCCAGTCACCTAAACATCGTGATCAAAGATTACAAAAACAGAATGTGCTTTCTTATTGATTGCCTGTTTCGGCTGAATGTAATGTAGCTTTGAAGATCTTCAAATAGCTATCAAAATACAATGATCATGAAGTGGAACTCTCAAAAATGTGACACGGGAAGACTTCAGTAATTCCAGTTGTCATTGGAGCCCTCGGTTTTATTTCAAAAGGTTCTGATAAACTCATTGAAGGGATCCCTGATATCCCATGTCTTTAACGAAATTGAAAAAAATGTTCTCACAAGTATAGCTCACACCTTATGTAGGGATTTATCAATGTAAAATGTGTGTGGACTTATACGGTTTTATTTTTATTTATTTTTTTGCCAAAATGTTCAGTGAAAAATGCCATGATGCCATTTCTGACCTTGGATCGCTAAGATTCGGAAGTAAATGGGTACACAACAGAAATCAAAGGGAATAATAATAATAATAATAATAATAATAATAATAATAATAATAATAATAATAATAATAATAAAGTTAAAAATAATAAAAATAATATTAAAACAATATTGGAAGAGGTGAAAACATGGAAAGGAAACTTATCGATAGCATGGTTCGACTACAAAAAGGTGTTCGACAATGGACCACACTCATGGATAGAGAATAGCTTAAAAATATACGGAGTAAACTTAATGATATGCCCCGGAAAAGAATATATTTGATCGAAGTAGCTAAGTGTGTTTGGCTACTGTAACCAAGTAGTGCACGGTAGCAGTAATCGACTGGTACTCGTCGTAGTCGAAGGCAATAGGTCTAGACCAGTAGGATAGCCAATGGCTTAGTCCAATGGGCGTCGTCATAGACTTAAACTCTGTCGTACCTGCACGTCCGTCTGTATTTATGACGGACACGATCCAATCATATGCCAGTGAGGGGGAACTCAGGTGTATGCATATTCCATTATATCACTTCACAACGATCAAATTCATAGTGAAGAGCATGAAAAACTGGAAGACTACACTAAATCTAAACCATACAAACGGGTCATTAACACTGAGACCAATCAACATCAAGGAGATTCATTGCCAACACTTCTTTTTTGCCTTACATAATCGCCGCTCAGCTGCCTACTGATCAACAGCAGCTACGGATATACAGAATGACAAACCAAATCACCTATTCTATACTGATGATCTTAAAATGTTTGCTAAGCATGACAACCAGCAGAAAAAAAACCTTAAAAGGAGACATTAGGATGGAGTTACGCATCGACAAATATGACAAAGCGCCTTTCAAAGGTGATAAACTAACGGAAACTACAGCAATCGGATTTGAAACATACCTCACAAAAACCATTGACCCTCTCGTACACATAGTAAAGCACCAAATCCACTCCATCAACAAAGAAGCTGCACTTTCAAGAAACAGCTTAATATACCTGAAATCCTGGCAACAAAAAACGAAGCGAATACCATTTACGCAAAACGAGTAAAAACAGAACGTAAAACAACGTGGCCAAATGAAATTATAAAAAAAAAAAAATTGTGAGAACAAATAGTTACATGGTAATTCCCTAAAAAGAACGAAAGATTTAGATACGGACCAATAGAAAGCACATCAATGGCTGAGGAGCACCGGGTTAAAAGTTGAAACAGAAGGCTTAATTATTGCAGCTCAAGACCAAAGCCCCGCAACCAGATGCTATCAGTTCCAAAATCAAGGATGGAACTAAACCGAAACGTAGAATCTGCCGAACATATGATGAAGTTGTCGGCCATATTATCTCAGGATGTCTGGAACTAGTAAAAAAAATGAATATACCCACAAACATAACAAGGTAGCGATATCTGGAAGATATGCAAGAAGCACAAAATCGAGACCACTGAGAGATTGTATGATCATCAACCAGACACAGTTACCCAAAATAACGATGTAACTATCCTCTGGGACATGCCAATTCACACTGGCAGGGTAATAAAAGCAAACAGACCTAATAATATCATAAAAGACGAGAAATTCAAGAAGTGTATGCTTCTTAACATAGCAGTAGCATCTGAGAGAAACATCTCCATGAAAGCTACCGAAAAATTGTGCAAATACAAGAACCTGGAGATCGAGATTAACAAAAACTGAGACTGTACCAATAGTAATCGGAGTACTGGGCCTCGTGAGAAAAGGAACGGACAATTTTACTAATAGTGTCCCAGGTAACGTCAACATGCAAGTTTCCCAGAAGATCACCCTACTAAGAACATCCCTTATACTAAGGAATGTGGTATCAATTAAATAACAATTTTCTAGAGGGCCTAAAGGACCATAGTGTGTAACCGGCCCCACAGGATACAAAGCAGGAAACATAATGTAGTGACACTGGCAAATTAATATGCCTAATTTGCATAAGTGCAAGAGAAAGTCTATATAACTCGTCACTAAGAATAACGTGGCACGAAGACAGCTTAGCTGTACGTCTTCTGTGTCTGACTTCTGCGTCTGACTTCTGTTAAACTGTCTTCTTTGGCAGAGAGGAACCCGGACGAAGCTTTGCCGAAGGGCAAAGTTTTGTCCGGGGAGGTAGACAGGCCCTGAACCCGTCTAGGTGGTTTCAAAGGGTATATTTTTGCCCGAGCCTACGGACTCGGATAAACCCACTTGGCCTTGTGTCACATATATTCCTCGTGAGGGGAGGGGTCTGTTAAATACCGAAGACAAGCTTAGCGACTGACTAGTGCTAAACTTCGACTTCATATCACCTAACGTACACAAATAATAATAATAATAATAATAATAATAATAATAATAATAATAATATGTGGATAATAAATCCTGGTCAAGAAAATGATGGAAAATACACTAACAAGAATTTCTGATAATATCAAGTTAAATGAAGTTCAAAAAATCGGTCTCATTAGTACTGCTATTAAAGAGGACTCTAACCCTCAAATGAATCACCTCATATCTTCAGTGCCCGGAGAAAACACAGAGGAGGACATTAAGAAAAATTTTGAAAAGGAAAAAGTACAGCAGTGTTTAAACACTGACCGAGACTGTTCATAATTGTATTTAAAACTTCAACAGTATTTCAGACACGGCCTGATTTCTTAAAGGAGAGAACAGCCTCGTTTTCAATTCCCGAAAGATCGTATTTCTCGCCTCGTTTTCATTTTATTCTGATTATTGATTTCCGCAACAATAACATTCTGATTAAATTCTTCTGATTTTAATGCCGTCTGCAATGAAACATAGTAAATGAAAGGGAAAATGATTTATCTAAATGCAGATGGTGTCTACTTTGGATAAGTTCGCTCTTGGCTCAGATATGTTTTAAAGTAATTGTCTGCACTACTTTCAGTTCATGCAATCGCTTTTATAAACGTCTAAGTATTTAAAAATATACCGATTATATTTCGTGTTCTGGAAAGTTGAAACCAGGGATACAAATTGAAGAATAAGTTCGAATATGTCCAAGATTTCTTTTGGCAGTCGTTAGCTGCATTAGATCTTGCTATCTTTTGTGCAATGCTTATAATGTTTATTCAACATGTTATTACTTGTGTAATCAATCAGCAGTTTGTAATTAAGAAAATTGCTTCCATGCATATTTAGGAAAGGAGCATCGCCCAGCCTTTAAAGACATCTCTATCTTTTTTTTCTTCTTAGCAGACAAAGGAAGAACAAACGGTTTGCCGACAGGGCTAAGAATATGCCGACTGAATCCTTAGAATCAGAAAGAGAGATGACATTTCTGGGATATATAACGAAGAGATAAGGTTTGGAGAATCTGATACGCACAGGTTAAAATTAAGTGTAGAGGGGGAAATTGAAACAACGAGTAATCTACATAACGTATGGATGAATGGATAGAAGAAGGGATCTGGTTTTATTTGTTTATTTTGTTTAACGACATATCACTCTCAATGGGTTATTTAATGCCGACAAGAATATCAGGATAGTTTCGTATGAAGAGAATACAGAGTGCGATGGGTAAATTGTCGTCTAAATTACGTAAAATTAAAAATAAAACTGACATATCATTTTAACAAGTATATTTACCAACATTACACAAAAATATCTTGAAATACTAAATAGTAAATTTATTGAATAAAATCGACATTGGCTTCAACCACAGCCTTCAGACAACTTCGGAATCTTCTGCAACTCTTCTGGACTGTCTTCTTGTTTAAGTTGGTGTACGCTGCCATAGTCCTTGCCTTCAGTTCATCTTTGGTATTACTGGGAGTTTTGTTGGTCTGCCGCTCAAGTCCGCCCATCACATAATAATCAATGCTCTTGCAGTCTGGGGAGTTAGGTGTCCAGATGTAAGGGATGATGTGGTCACAGAATTCGTCTGACAGCTATGACTGGGTTTTCCTGCTTGTGTGGCATGTTATAGAGTTGCCAGACATAGAGTCTTCCACCAGCAACCCTCTTGACCTAGGCCAGCACTTTGCATTGTCCTCAGATTGACATTCAAACACTCTGAAATGTTCGTATTGGAGCTTCCGGCGCGAATGACAAGCAGTACAGCATGTCTTTTTAATATTTCTAGCGGTGTGAATTGCGCCACCGTGCCCTTTTCTTATAGACGGTGCCCAACTGACCCTACTATAGTGTGCAGTCGACAAAATCAAAAACAAGCAAAGCGCATGCGCGAAGTTAAAAATAAAAAAAAAACTATCTACAATTTTTCTATCGCATCCTGTATCTATCTCTTTGTAAGAAATCAATTTGTAGATCAGGTTTTATTGACGTATTTTTGCAACGAGGTTTTTTGTCAAGAGTCAAATGCATTGCTTGTAATATTTTTTCTCAAAAATGTAGTGCTGGGATTTTTACTATAAAAATGTATTATTATACTTTCATAGTGGTTTGACACCTTTTGTTGGGGGTAACTATTTGCCCATAGTTGGGACCCTAACAGGTGTTACTACCTTGGGTCAGGCTGAGCCTGGGAACAACATCAATTAAGAGGAGGCTCCATGCTCCGCAAAACCTCCCGATCAAAATCTTTGCTGCCGGGTGTAGTTTATCGTCATACCCAAGACGACAGGAGAATCCACGGACAGTAAGGAGGCAAATATTACTTAGAGCTACAAATCGTAGGAAGTTGTGGAGTGCCATGATAATCAATATCCTGAAGGCATAAGACTCATTAGAGAAGTATAAAGTAGAGTAATTGGCAATTTATTGGCAAAGTTTCGAATAAATAGTAACAAAGGAAAAAACGAATATGGCAAAAAAAAGGAAACAATATATGGAAGTCAAAACTTAGCAAAGCAACACTAATGAGACAAAACGGTTCCCAAATTAAGAATGGTGTTTAAACATATACAGGTATACAGACGAGACAAGAAATAGAATATGGTGAAAGAGACCGAGAGGTAATCTCTTAGGTTGGTGCAAAAATAATGACGTAATAATGTCGTTTTTTGACATATTTTTAACGTCAAAAAACGACATTATTACGTCATTATTTTTTGCACCAGCCTAATATTATATTGTCGAGGAAAAATTCCCAGCATCCATTTTGTTTATAAATTTGACGCGGGGATATTTTTAATGTTTGTTCGTTTATTATTCCCCTCCTGGGTATGATCATAAACTACATCCGTCTCTTGGGTAAGGCGATAAACTACGTCCAACAGCAAGAACTCTGATCAGGAGACGTTGAAAACCGTGGAACCACCTCTTAATTGCTGGTGTTCCCAGATCCACCCTGACCCGGAGTAGTAGCACCTGTTAGGGTCCCACCTATGGGCAAATAGTTAACCCCCAAACTGGGGTCAAAACACTATGAAAGTTTAAAAATAGGTTTTAATACCAGAAATACTTTGTTAAAAATATTATAACCAGCAATACACTTTTGAAGAAAAAATATTACCAGAAATAAATTTTTTGATGAAAAAATATTAGTTGAAAATAATTTTTGAAAAAAAAATATTGCAGCCATTAAAATTTTGTCGGCATTAAATAACCCATTGAGGTCGACATGCCGTAAAACAAACCAAATCAAACCAAATTTATTCTCTCTGCTTAATGTTTTTTCTCATCTTCCCTCACACTCAATAGCCTCTTGCGTCTTAGTGAGTTTATTGTCTTGATTAGGGTGATTTAAGAAAAAAATATCGGCAATGGCTTTTCGAGTTTTTAATAAAAGCGATACGCCGTTATGATTCGAACCGGTGTGTTTTTCCAATAGAAGAAGCCACCGTATATCCCGGCGTGCTATTCGTTAAGTAGGTGATTGGTTGTTTTTTCTACGTCTCTTGGCTTTCATATGAGTGCTAAATTCTTTAAAACTTTTGTGTGAAACTGACCAAAGTAATCTCTTTCCAACTGACAAAGTCTCTCCGTACAAGCTGCACCGCGTTTAAACACAAACGGTCAATTCTCTAACGCGCGACGTGTTTTTATGCCCAGCTGATCTCGCAAAAAAAAAAAAAATTGCATACTCTCGCGATTTCCCGTAGCTCCGAGACCGCTTTGCCACACGAGGTAAGTCGTTTCTCTTCTACAGCTTTCAAATGCGTTTTTTTTTTTGTTTTTTTTTTACATATTTTTTCATTTGCGTGAATGTTTTTCTATTCGTTTTCTCGAATTATCGAGAAACTGAACTTTATTTAAAACCAGGAAACACGAAAAAAAAAGTGATGAGGAGAAAATAATAATTGCTAAATTATATTGCAGAAGAAAATTCTAAAGTTTTGATAGATATGGCGTACAATTATCTTTATCAAAAAATTCGAGTATGATTTCAATTCAGCTACTTGGAAGACCGTAGAAATATCTCCATATTCTATTGCCTGACATCTTTAACATCTTTTTCCTGATGTTTGGCGCTAGTTTCTTTGTTCTTATTGTTGGAACCGTGAAGAATATCGCGGGAGGCATAACACGTGATACGCTAGCGAGTTCAAGTTCGTGAAATTCAACAAACGTATGCGCGCATACGTACATATATCGGCGACATCTTGAGACATAAAAAATACTAAAGCAGAACTTTATCTCATAAGGAATTTATGTGCAAAACACATAAAGCACACACAGTTACAAACGCACAAATATATATATATATATATATATATATATATACACAGGGTAAACCGGATGTAAGAGAGTTGTCGAGCCTCGAGAAGAAGTCTCTTATATCCGGATTTCTATTTTGTTTAGGTAAGTATGTCTCTAATTTGGGACCAGAGACAATCCCTCTTATATCAGGGTCTCTTATATCAGGGTTACACTGTATATATGTATATATATATATATGAAGAAATATAGTCTTAAGGTGTGCTATATTTATGGGATAAAGTGCTCAATAGCGTGAGTATATATATAAAGTGAACATAGAAGTCAACATTTAGAGGCGGCAGTCTGTTTCATAATAGACGCAATCATCAGGCAACAAGTGCTTCTGCAACGTGTGGCCGGACGATTGTGCCTAGCACTTGTGGCCTGAGGATTGCGTCTAACATGAAACTGTCGCCTCTAAGTGTTGACTTCTATGTTCACTTATATATATATATATATATATATATATGTGTGTGTGTGTGTGTGTGTGTGTGTGTGAAAAGTGTGTGTATATAAATATAAATAAATATATATATATGTATAATTATTTATATATTATATGCGCGGTTTGTCTTACGATCGCTAAAGCGTGAAACCCAGGGTCACAAGCTCACATCTATCCAACCATATATATATATATATATATATATATATATATACGCTGACGAGGTGTTAAAACACCGAGTAATTGAAACAGCTTGCTAAATCTGTTCATATGGCAAGTTACCTAGAATTTCCCATGCCTTGTTGAACATTTCAAACAACTTTCGATATCACTCCGCAGAGAAATGTATAAGCTGATATTCTATTAATCATTTCTTTATTTCAGAAAACCATTTCGCCTCTTATGTTTCTTTCATATTTCGGTTGTTTCTTTCACGCAAACGCTTCTATATAGTGAATGGAACAATAACATTGTCCAAATCGTGTAAAGGCAAAAATATCCATCTCATAAAATGTTTAATATTTTAAAAAGAACTAGTAAACTAATTGAAATTCTTTTTTCCAGGTTTGTAGATAAAACGGTTAGCCATCTTGATACTCTTTGTCGTAAGAATTTACTGAGTAATTTGGCTAAAGCGAGGGCAGGTTAAAATTGATTTGTGTCAGGCACACTGTTTTTCCGAATGAACAATGGTGAGAGGAAAAGATCAGTCAGGGATTCAGTAATGGGATTAACATTCATACTCTGGCTTCCGTCTTCAAAGAGTTTTCAGTTATGAAAGTCTAAAGAGCAATATATATATATATATATATATATATATATATATATATATATATATATATATAGTTAAGTTATAAGGAACTTGGTAAACCGAATTGGTAAATCCAAAGAGGATGAATTTTTTTTTTCCTCTCAATTCGTTGTTGGAAGTTTTACCTGATGATCCTGAATCCTTAAAAAATGATTTAGGTGAAATAAATTATCGTAATGGTACCTTAAAGTGGTTTGTTTTACATTACACACACACACACACACACATACACACACACATATATATATATATATATATATATATATATATATATATATATATATATATATATATATATATATATACGATAGGAGGCAAACGTCATACCAGCTATACCAACGGGCCTCGGTGACGAAGAGGTAACCAATATATTGATATAACGTTTGTCTGATAACGTAACTGTCCGGGTTTCAATTCTTGGTAGTGGATGCGCACTGCTGATGAGTTCCAAATACAGGACGAACACGGCCGTCCACTGCTTTCTGCATTCTGTTGAGGGTTCTTCTACACTGGATGAATTACTTAATTATGATTATCTTAAATCCTCCTAATAATATATATATATATATATATATATATATATATATATATATATATATATATATGTGTGTGTGTGTGTGTCTGTGTGTGTGTGTGTGTGTGTTTGTGTTACACAAAATAATGTGAACACTAACTCAAACATTTATTAATTAACTAATAAGCCGTTGGATAACCAATAGCTTCTAATCATTTTAAAGATTTAAGAATTTATGTGCTGAGCAGTTACCTTATATGCTGGTTTGTTGCTTATAAATACCCGGAAATGCCGTAATTGGAAAAAACATGCTATTTTTGCAAGCTGTTGACAGCTTGTCTAACCCTATCTATTTATCTATATATATATATATATATATATATATATATATATATATATATATATATATATATATATATATATAAATATATAATTCTTATTGCATTAAACGCTGTTTTAGTTGGTATATGTCCTTATATGTCTTTAAGTTGCTATCCTTGCGTGTTTTTTTTTATTTTCTTAATTAAATTTTATTAGCAACAATCTGCCTAGATAGATAGGCTCTACTAAAGGAAAAGTGAGGCCCCCTAGATGTATAGAAGCTGTATCTATTTTTGAATCAGTTCTTTTTGACGAAACGCTTTGCTACCAATAAGCCTTATAAACAACCTCATAAATTCTCCAAAATCGATAATCTTTAGATTCAATGAGATTTTATACTACTCATTTCATGGGCCCTTCAATAAGTCCTACTTTTTTTTTTAGATGTAACCTTTTTTTTTTATTATTAATAATAGTTTTTAATAATATAGATCCACTGTGTATAGATGAGTACATGAAACCTGTAATAAGCCCTACGCAAAAAATCCATAGTGTTTTGAAATCAACACCTTCATGAAATTTTCAATAAAGAGTACTCGTTAGATTCAAAGAGATTTTATATTAATGATTTTATGAGATTTTCCAAAAGCTCTACGCTTAAAATTTAACTCGTTTTATATGACTGAATAGATGGGATCTTCATTTAAGCCATCCGCTTCAGATCGAATGTGTTTTTATATTAATGAGTTCGTGAGACCTTCAATAAGCCCTGCGCTTTAGATCCAATGTATTATATATACTAAATTCATGGGATCTTCGATAATCATATTCTATATATCAAAATATTTATGAGTTCACTGGACTTTCAATAAGCCCCAGTCTTAGCGGTTTTATATGATTGAATTCGTGAGATCTTCGCTAGGCCCTATTCTTTACATCCAATGTATTTTTATATTATTGAATTTATGAGACCTTGATTAAGTTGTATTTTTTAAGATGCATTATATTTTTTATTAATGAGTTTGAGATTCATTCAATATGTTCAGCATTTTAGATCAAATGTTTTTGTTTTTTTTTCTTTGTTCATTTACGAGTCTCCTTATGAATGAAACAACGGACAAATCATTATTATTCTCTCAAGTAATCATCTTCATGAACATCACTTGCTCATACTGTTACTTATTCTGTCTTATAATACCAATTTAATAGACTGTTTCATATTTATAATATTTCATTAGAATGTTGGTTAAATGGAGAACGTGAATTTTGAAACAGGACGTGAGATTCCTTTTGTCAATTCGTCTAACCACAGTACAGCGAGTTGGATCTAAATGAAATCTGATTCTCTCGTTTCGGCTGATATTGACGCCAACCTAGCACCACCTGGTTCCAAACTCTTTGACTACTGCTTGTCCGATTCCAGAATGCCTGACTATCGAATTCCCGCCGACCGATTTATTGAGGAAACTAAATCTTACAATATACACTCGTCGTCAAATTCGCATACGCACACGTATACTTAAATCACATGATTTAATTAAGTGATTTTTTTATTGGACTAAATTTAACATTCGATTAACCCTTCAATAAGTAGTACTCTTTAGATACAATAAGCTTTAATATTAATAAGTTAATAATCCCTTAGATAAGCTCTAATCTTTAGAACCAATGTTTATTTTTTATGTTAGTGAATTCATGTGATCGTTAATAATCACTACTCGTTTGATCCGCTGTTGAGGAGAACAGATGGAGTCATGTTTTTCTCAAAGGTAATACAGTAGAAACACTTATATCCGGAATCCCTCATATCCGGAGTGCCTCATATCCAGAATTCTGCATATCCGGACATGATTATGATGTGTATATTTGAACTATTTATGTAACTTATTTGAAATTTCTGTTCTTCAGGAAATTTTCTCTGGATAATTGCTGATACTTATTTCACCCTAATGGTTTGGGAATAAAAGAAAAAGAACAACTTTGGAGTTATCGCAATAGGTGGAAATTTTAAACAGACTAGACGCCGGTGAAAGTTCTTTGTAACTAATGGCTGAGTTCGACATAGGAATGTCAACATTGTATGATATAAAATCTACCAAAGAAACTATTCTTGAGCGTTCACACTGTCACAATGAACAAGGAGATATAAAAATATGATTGTGATTAAACTGGACTGAAATTGAAAAAGCTATTGAAAAGGTTGTCAGTTTTATGTAAAGAAAGCCAGCATTCAGCTATGACGATTGCAATAACGCACGCAAAAGCAAAAGGAAATGGGGAAAAAGTTGACATGACATTAGAAGAAAAAGAATCATCAGGCAACAGCGATTAAAACATCCTCGTTACATTATTTATTTTGCATCCGTGGCATACTTAATTTAATGAATTTTCATTAACATTACATAATTTATTTCTTTTTCCTTAAAATCAATTCCGTTAAATTTCACTCACCATTAGCTTATTTTGTTTATTATAAAACACAGAAAATAAATGTTAAATCTGATTTCAGTTCTTTTATTTGAATCTAAACATAACCCCTCATATCCGGACTTTGTAACCAATTCCTCATATCCGGACTTTGTAACCAATTCCTCATATCCGGAATCCCTCATATCCGGACTTTGTAACCAATTCCTCATATCCGGAATCCCTCATATCCGGACTTTGTAACCAATTCCTCATATCCGGAATCCCTCATATCCGGACTTTGTAACCAATTCCTCATATCCGGAATCCCTCATATCCGGACTTTGTAACCAATTCCTCATATCCGGAATCCCTCATATCCGGACTTTGTAACCAATTCCTCATATCCAGAAGGCCTTTTTAGTCCATTTGTCAGGGATTCTACTGTATTTTGAAAGTGAACGCAATCGTCGAGGTTGGGATTTGAACTCGTCTCACCGATTTTACTTTCCGTGTCGTTAACCTTTACGCTCGCCTCAGATCCTAACATTCCAAAAGTACAAAATAATGCTTTCGAGATGATATTAAGACAATATCAACTAGAAACAATTCTTTTATCATTTGCTATATTTACCATTATCAGTTCCTGCTTAATTAATATTTGTCGCCAAAACAAGAGGAATAATATGATATAGCCCCCCCTCTCATGAAATGGATGAGAGATTTGCCGTCAGACGTGTGTGTTTAGACAAGTGGACACAACTGACAAAGATTTATCGAATGAGACTGAATCGGGCAGCTTCTGCTGACAAATGTGTTTGCTCAGAGTTCGCTATCACTTCGAGAATAAAGAGTGGCAAGCGTGCGTATCTCTCATTCAAGGTAAGTCTGTCGCTTTTGCGTTCATTTAGGAAATTGAGATTATGATTGCTCTTAATGTTATTGCGTCTCTGTTTATTTCTTTTTTTTTTTTTGTTTGTTTGTTTGGTCGTGGTCCAGCAGGCTTTATTCTGAAAGACTTATTGTTGATTAAAATGTTAGGGGACTTCGTTAAACACTGCACGGGTCTTTTTGCCTTTGAATCGATCGCGAAAGACAAAGAAAACATCTTGTCAATGGAGTCCTGCTGGATTATTTCAGTAATGATGAAATGGAGTCATACGTCTGTTCCGTTTTTGTTTTTCAGCCTTAATTAATAATAAAATAATAAAGTACAATTACATTTTCGTCAATTATATAGTCACATCTATTAGGTTGGTGCAAAAATAATGACGTAATAATGTCGTTTTCTGACGTATTTTTTAACGTCAGAAAACGACATTATTACGTCATTATTTTTGCACCAACCTAATATATGCAATGACGTGTTGACATTTAACGATTAGATCGCCCTTAATATTTAAGTTTTGAATGCAAAAAAACTTTTTAACAAACTCTTGAATCTGGTTTTCGTAAGAGAATATTTTTTTTACGATTAAAGCGTTTGGCGGCAATCGAAAAATGTCATAATCAGTCGCTGAAAGGTCAGCAAGGACAGGTGAATATGGCTGGTAGAGTAGAATAGATCAACCGACATTCAAATATTTTTCTAGCGTCATTCTTGTCGTATGTGGCTTTGCGTTGTCATGGAGTGTGGGGAATAACATTTTCTCTATTGACGAGGGCAGCTCGGTTTTCGACCAAACCTTTAAGGCCACGTTGCAGCTGCTGAACCTATAAATGTGTATTTAGTGTTTCATTGCGTTTTAAGAAAGCTAAATGGATAATACCCCAA
Organism: Acanthosepion lycidas; assembly: GCA_963932145.1. NCBI lineage: Eukaryota > Metazoa > Mollusca > Cephalopoda > Sepiida > Sepiidae > Acanthosepion > Acanthosepion lycidas. The sequence continues at coordinate 21,859,666 of OZ010593.1, forward strand.
TTAATAAGTACCTTTTTCCATGGAACTCAGCTTCTGTTTTCAGTCGCGAAGATTTATATTGGTCCATCAACTGCTTCTTCATTACACATTATCATATGTTAATGTATTCTAAAAGTACTCTTAAATACTACGGAGAATTAACAGTTCGCATATTAGAATTGATCATTCGTTCCCAATCACAAAACCTTCAAGACTCTAATAAAATAATGCTTTCGAGATGATAGTAAAATAATATCAAATAGAAACAATTCTTTTATCATTTGCAATATTTATCAATTCCTGTGTGATTAATATTTGTCGCAAAAACAAGAGGAATAATCTGATATAGCCATAATATTTAAGTTTTGAATGCAAAAATCTTTTCAACAAACTCTTGAATTTGACTCTACCCAATATTGTAAAAATATTTGAAACCGTTTTTGACAAGGTGGCCACTAATTAGATTATGAAGAATTGATTGATTTGTTTGTTTTTTACGGCTTATCAACCCATTGCAATTTATTTAAAGCCAGAACATATTTTTAGACTTTAAGAATTTTGGGGAGATAATACTGATTTAATGATGCAAATCCTATTAATTAACCCATAGCTAGGGGGAGAAGATGTGGGTGCATACCTTTCCAAAAGGTATTTGCGCGTAAGTGCATTTAAAGAACCCGACTGGAATTGGAACTCGACTCTCCGATTCACAATTCTAAGCAGCTATTCATCAGATACCCGTACATCCGCGCTTACAGGATCTGGTATTACGAAGTGGTCACCCATATAAATACTGACCAGATTCAACGCTGGTTACATTTGGGGATCTTGCAAGAACAGGTGTTGTAGAAAATGGGAAAAAAATTCTCTTCTATGAATATACAGTTTAGCTTAAAATTTCTAGGTTTTCATTAATATTGACCTAAACATTATTAACGAGATCTAAAATTTTACTGCTTAAATTACTTCACAGTCCACTTTTATTGGGTGATTCCATGCAGGACTCGTTGCATGACTCAGCAATCAGGTCCATTCGATAAAGTCAGCATTAAACTTTATGTTCAGAAATCAGTTTTCATGTTCTTTGCTCAGATTAAGAAATACGGCATATAGAAATACGGTGCATAGAGAAACGTAGACGTTGGTGATCATGGCTCTCCACAATTTCCTGTCCGATGTAGCTCTTAATAAAATTTGTTTTTTCATTATCTATTCTAAACACTGTTTTGCCACCCATAAATCGGTAGGTAAATTATGCATTTTATTTATATTATTCGGACTATTGTCCTCATCTTTGTCGCCATATTTATTACAACGTTTCGGCTTTTGTACACTCCGGCTTTCTTATGACACTCAAATATCACCGAGATAGAAATAAGGGGATTTGTCTCTTTATGATGTTAAGTATAAGTTCCCTTTTTATTTTCATTTTCTTTAAAAAATCCTCGTTGTTCGCATGATTCACGGAATATTCAGCAGTCTTCTGTAGAACCATATTGCTTGAAATCTATCCAATATATGTGAGGGGTTTATCGAGAATTCACTGCCATATAGCAGGACTGATATTACCTCACATTTCACTACTCATTGTTTTCTTTCTAATGATATTATTTGCTTCTGTTTTTGCCTAGCTTTTTGACGGTACCTTTCGCTCTCTCCCAATGCACCTCAAATCTGTTGAGGACATTTACTCTAAAATATGGGTAGCTTTTATATCTTGAGCCAATGATCGTAACGTTTTATTTTGTTTACACTCGCAAGTTATTTGTAGAAGCTTTTTTGTTGTTCAAGCGAATTGAACTGATTATTACTCTTTAAATTTTTTTTTTATTTCTTTTTTTGACATTATTGAAATGATTTTTTAATTCTTCTTATCTTACCAATATCTTCAATTTCTTGTTTAATTTTTCCGTATTTTCTTTTTAACTCGGTATAAAGATGGTTTTCGGCGAGTTAGATTAATTTTACAGCGAAGAAGCAGAACATGGCGGTACTCTGGAGAAATTTAAAAAAATAATTTCGATTCACCTTGATATCTTCCCCTACAACGCCTAAGAAAAAGATACACTTTAATAAAAAAAAGAAAAAAGAAAGGTATCTACCGATCTCAGCAAATAGATTAAGCATTTCTTTTGATCTAATATTTTTTCTGAATAAAAAATTGAATATTTTAAGTCCACATGAACACAGAGATCATAAAACTGTTTTTCATATTCGAACAGAAATAAAACAAAAAAAAAAAAGAAAAAAAGAAGCGCTTAAGTATTCGTCTCTGATGTGGGCGACGATATTTTTTCAGCTACATAATCGCTCCATGGGATACGTGCTTAGCATAGCGAAAGTGCGCAGAAATTGGGATTGACGAGTCGAGTTCAAATTCCAGCTGAGTTTGTTCCATTCGATATTGCACAAATACCCTTGCAACGATGTGAATCCATCTCATCTTACCCTCAGCAAGGGCTTAATCGCAGGCCAGATGGGGTTCTCGGTCTCTGAATCGCAAATATTCTAGGGAAAGACAACACTGTATTCAAAACAAGATCGGCGTAAGGGTAGCAACACAGCCTTGTAAAACCTACTTGTTAATCAAAGCAAAGCGGAAACACCTGGCATGATACGAATACTGGCGTATATTCCACAGGGGAGTTTAGAGGGTTAGTACAAACATGCTCCATGGTGCTGGAACTCACAAGACGAGGGTAAAATAATCCTTTCGAATTACACAATAAAATACTAACAGAAAATCAACATCATCTACAGTGTTCCAAGAAACAGTACCCAAGATAAACCTTTTCAAAAGTGAATCCATCAGCAGGTATTGGAATGAAAACAATGATGTCACATAACCTTAAACCATCAATAAACCTCAGGATGTAGAATTAGAAAATGCATCGATGGTAATGATCAATTATAACAAATTCAGCATAGGAAAAAAGAAACTGAATATAGAATAGGCTACACTAAAGGTAGTTTTCCCAACACCGCACAGAACTAAAACATTAACCTGAAAAATGAGTTATGCTTTTAAATAACATCGTCATTTCGAGATTTTGATATAGATGCTACGTATGTATATAACCGCTTTCTAGGATCAATGGTTAAAAATGACGTTGAGCGAATAAAGGCTGTTGGTATTAGCGAGATTCATTCTTCATTGAACATTGTGAGTCGGCAATACAGAGTCATCAACAAAGATCTGTACCAAATAACAGAAAACACATTTCTTGAGGACTTTCAACAGTAGCAACACAAAATCGATATCACGTGTAATTCCAAGAGAAAATAATGTCATCATCAAGATGATGACATTCCACACTACTTCAAACAAATCCTTAGGGAGGAAATTCTCCATTCAATACCGGAAAGAGCAATCACAGCTACTAGACATGAATTGTTTCAAGAGAAAAATTTCGACTAACTGTAGTTAGTCGAAATTTATAAAATCTTTCTCTTGAAACAATTTTTCATAAAAATACGTTTCACATGTCTAGTATCTGCGTATTAATGTCAAATTCTTTCTCATGAGGAAACTATTAATTTTATTATTACCATATAAAAATTATTTCAACCAAAGTTAGTTATGGCTGCTCGATGTATTAATAGCAAATTCTTCCTCATAAGGAAACTGTTAATTGTATCATTGCCATATGAAATATTATTTCAAAAGAAAGATGTTATAAATTTCGACCAACATTAGTAATGGCTTCTCGGTGTATTAATGGTAAATTCTTTCTCATAAGGAAACCGTTAATGTTATCATGACCATATAAAAAATTGTTTCAAGAGGAAACTTTTATTTTTTTCAACCGACATTAGTAATGGTTGCTTGATCAAAGAATTCGGAATGTTTCCTTACAAAGTAACCGCCAATGCTACTATTAAAATTTACCATCCACAGTAAAAAGATATCCATGTTAAACAGATTGGATTCTGAGCGATGCGAAAATCCCACATCAACAAACGAACAAACACGTGAGGAACTATTAAAATGGAGGAATCAATTACTGAAATTCCTTTCATCTTATCTGAGACAGGCATAGAGGTTGTAAAAGCCTTTGAGTTTTGAAACCTTTACCCTTGAAAACAACACCATCTTTTAAACCTGAAACAGGAAGCAAACTTGAAAGCAAAACAGTATTCATCTGACAAGACTAGAAATGTTTCCTTTATTTAGAGACTGCCAAAGGATCTAGCAAGATTCGTCTTCGTCGTCGACGTTTTCATTAAATACTCGATTTTATAATCTTAGATTGAAGATACCACTTTTTTGTTTGTTTCGTGGACTCGCAGGAAATGTGCTTGAAAAAAAAATCCGGCTAAATTGCTTTAGTGGAAGCATGCCAGAGTGTTGGCTGATCGGCAGGAATATTGAATTGATATAAAGTGCTTTTGTCGGAAAGAAAACTTTGCTTAGAATATGTTGTGCAGGTTCAGGAGCGAATCTGCCAGCGAAGGAAATACTGAGCTATCTAAAAAAAATACAAACTTCGTTCTATTTTCGGTGTAAGATGGCATTAAGAGCGTTTAGTTGGTGGCCACATATTTAACAGCGCATGAGACATTTATCTTTTGGATAAAAAGAAAGGATAAAAACCGTACTCCGTACTGAGTACACCAGAAGGTTAATTATATCCTCAACATTAACTAATGTATGCTATAATTTTAGCCCAGAAGATCACTTCTACCCAACCTGTTTCTATAATGTTATTATTTACTAAACAATATTACTGTTTTATTTTATTTCCTTTCTGGTGTGTACTCATTTCTTTCCGGGTTCCGCGCAGTGACCTAAGGTCAGAAATAGCATCATGACATTTTCCACTGAGCAATCTAAAAAAAGGCCCCCCACGAAAAAAAACAAAAAAACATATGTTTTACATAGATAAAGACCTTTGTATGGTGTGTGCTGTACTTATGAGAACAATTTTTATGTATTTCTTTAAGGCATGGGTTTCCAGGAATCCGTTCAATGAGTCTACTGGAATCTTTTCCATTCAATTCGAGGGTTCCAACTACAACAGGGATTATTGATGTTCTCATGGGATACATTTTTCAGATTTCGATTTCAAGGTCCTTGCATTTTGAAGATCTTCAAAGATATATTGCAGTCTGCAGGGACTGCCATATCAATAAAGAGGCAATTTGTTTTGTTTGCAGTCTATAATAACGATGTCTGGGCGGTTAGTTTTGATTGTTCTCTCCGTGTGTAAAAGTCCCATAAAATTGTTACATATCCTATCTCTGTAAGCGGATCTGGGTGGTGTTCACACTAATTTCTTTCACTTTTCCGTTCTGTGTCATGCGCTGTTTTTTATTCAGTGGGTGTCAAATGCCGTGCAAACTGATGCAAGATGGCAATTTGTTTCTCGATATTTATCACAAAATCTGCACTTTTGGCTAACACAATATTTTATTACGTGTGCTTGATAATTTCTAGTTAACAAGGATAAGATTACGTGTGCTTTATAATTTCTAGTTAATAAGGATAATTTCTGCTGCAAGGATAAGACCTTCGGTTTCAGCTTTTAACTCTGCACTACGTAGCGACAGATGGGTACGGTGTTTGTCTACATCAGCTTGTTTAGTATGGGAATCATTTCTGTATTTGGTTGGTTGCATTTGCCTTTGCTTTCTTTTTTAAGTATTTTGCAGCTTCAGTCGGTGTATTGTGCTTTACTTGTATTTTTATACACATTTAAAACTCCATTTTGAATTTGTTGGCTTCCTTTATTACAGAATAAAGTCGCTTACTGCTTTCATGTTCTTTGATACGAATCATTATCCAGTCTTCTTTAGTTTCCTGGTATCTTTGAAGGTCAATTGTTGTAAGACAGTTCTACTTGAAATAATCCTCTACCCACTTCGGATCTGGGCACATACAAACGCTCCAAATCAATTTTGGGATGATGCATGCGGTAGCAAGTTAGAAACTTTCTCGTTTGGCGTCCATTCGCTTAATGTCAGCTATGGTCCAGTTAAGAATGTGAAGACTGTATTGGACCACAAGGTCAGCCAAGCTGTTCAAAATATCCGGCATTAAATGCAGATATCTAAGATATCCGATAATGATTATGTTATTAAAAACTCCGATATTAATAAGTTTATAAAATATGACTCTCGTCATCCCTTCCTTCAGCATCGAAGAAAAATACTTTACTGAAATCTAGCAATATTATTTACATATTTCCACGAAATCAAATATCTTATTATAGTTCAGCTTGTCCCTTTCTTAGCTCTTAGCCCGTACGTTACGCCCTACCGTTACCTCATAAATGATAGAATATTCCGTTTTGGTCACGTGGGAAGACGGAAAAGACATATTAGAGACGATATTTCTTTTATTGAGAAAAGAAGGAAAGAAAGTAAAAAAGAAAAAAAAAATTTATCATTTAAATTGTTCTGCAGAGACCCGATAAGCGAAAAAACGGATGAGCCGAGCCAGGAGAATATGGCGGCTGATGAAGGGTTTACCATTTCAACTCTTTAAGCACAGTCTGTTTTACAACATGCAGTCTTGCGTTGTCGTGGAAGAAAATGATAACATTTCCATTTGCCATTTCTTGAATAGCCGCATTTAGATTGGAGAGTTAGTCGCAATATTTCATTGTAGTTAATGTTTCGCCAGCTGGAAGGTCTCCAAAGTGAATTATTCTTCTGCAATCCCACCAGACAGACTGCAGCACTTTTATTGGATGCAAGCCCGCTTTAGCCATGGTTTATGAACATTCACAAGCTTATTTCCACCTCTATTTTTGTCGAACGTTATCATGATACATTTTTCATTGCCTGCGACAATTCTGTCCAAGAACGGCTCCTTTTCGTGGTATAAGAGCAAATAAAATCAGCGTAAGCACGCAATCAAGCCTTCTCTGTTCCGACAGAGAATGTTGCACGCACGTGTTAAGTTTGGAAATGAACCCAAGTTTCTTCATATGGCGAAAGGCAGTTGAGATATCGATTTTTAAAATCCCAGCCATATCTTCCGTCGAAATTTTCTGTTTATTCTCCATGATGGCAAGTGAAGAGTCTTCATTGGCGTCGGAATGTCGCCCGGGGCGTGGTTGATTGTTTTCTTTAAAGACACCCCGAACTAAAACATGATCTAAATAAACTTACTGATGTTTTTGTTGTAGTTCCGATGCTCAATCCTTTCTGAATTTCATTGAACATAAAATGACAAAAGTGCAACTTTTCATGCTCCATCTTTAAGGCCTTCATTTGTGAAAAAAGCGCCAACATTCACCAACGTCTGACTCGCAAGTGAACGATGCAAAGTTTTCAATATAGAACAGACCAAAATTGCGGTCATTTTTATCTTTTAAATGAGGGACGGTGATTTAAAGTTAGTATAATTTTTACTAACAAGCCGTAATTTGATCTTTCCACATGATTATACAGGGTGTTTCAAAAAGAATACGCCAAAATCATCATGTGATGTGTCAATAACGGAAAAATTTACAAACCTCTAGCATGGACACATGTATTCTATATACATTCAAGTTTCATTTCATGTTTTATAAGTGCTCAATGTGGCCACCACTGGCAGCGTGGACAACATCAAGCCGATATGAGAATTCCTCCCAAACACGCCTCAACATGTCACGGTCCACCGTGTTGATTGCAGCTGTTATTCGATCTTTCAAGTCATCGATACTTGCTGGAAGTGCTGGAACATAAACTTGGTCTTTAACATACCCCCACAAGAAAAGGTCACACACAGTGAGGTCCAGGGATTTGGCAGGCCAAGCACAGAGAGCAAGGGTCTTTAGCACCTCTCCTCCCAATCGATCGCTGAGGCACGTTTTCATTCAAATAAGCTCTAACCCCGAGATGCCAATGGGGTGGTTCTCCATCTTGCTGAAAAATGAAGTCATTCGAATCTGCCTGCACCGTGACAATGTCGTTTGTTTTCGCGAACTCAAGCACGCAAAACGCCTTCTGCTGAGGAATCGCGATTTTGATTGATCTTCCCACAATTCAGCTGCACCGGAAGTTATACTAACAACAGCGGTGAAACTGACACCCAATGAAAATTTGATAACTACTCTATCAAATAACCACTGATTGAGTCCACTGCAATGCTATAGACCTGAAAAAACTGCGTAATGATTTTGGCATATTCTTTTTGAAACACCCTGTATTTTTCATTATACTGTAATAATATATGTAAAAGGGGAATCTTATAGTATTAGTGGGTGAAGTCAGAGAAACTTTCTAAATGAAGTCCCACGTTTGATAAACTACATATGGTTGAAAAGAAATAAAAATTTATTTGTAACTCTTGAAGTTAAATTAGAACTCTGTCTCCTGGCATCCCTTCACCCAGCACCGAAGATCGACATTTTACTCAAATCTATCAAAAAAATTATGAACTAAATTCTTGACTATTCTTTACTTAGCATAAACCTTAAAATTGCGTTTTAAATCAGTAGGAACGCCAATCATAGCCAATATTCCTAAAGCCTAAAATATTATTTACTTATTTCTCAACCACAGGTTCCGTAAATCAATAGGTCGTTTGGTTGGGCACTTCGAGTCGGTGTAGTGGTTAGCAAGCTTGTCTTGCTAGAACAATTACTACTAAGTAGTGAGTTTGATCCTCACTGGGTGCCCCCTACTTTCGGCCTTGTGCCACATCTAAGCTATGCTTAGAAAATCACCAGGTCGTTTGGTTGTACTTCCACTATAATAGCATTGGTGTGCTTAACTCCATTCTTTTCTTTGGAATTCAGAGTTATTTTCCCTATCAAGGCTGAAGAGATTAGTATACCTTATTATTTTCGGGGGTTTTGAAATCAGAGTTTTCCTACTCGTAAATTATGTGGGGACTTGTCTGTTGTTTTTTTTAATTACGGTGGTTAGGATCTTCGTAGGTAGGATGCAACCCAGGAACAGAATAAACAAATCCTGTTGCCATATAATCCATAGAATGGCAAAAAAAAATGCTATGTCCTCGTGACTTTCTCAAAAGCAATGAGTGCAAAAGCGAACGTGTAAATATGCAAGATGGATCCCGTGTTAAAACTTGATTTTAGCCTATATCCTGCTGGCGTTAGCTTAAACTGACACCTTTTCCCATATATGCTCTTTTAATTTTCTTCTCTCTTCTGTATAATGTTATCTTTTTCTGATATTCTTTTCGTTCAAACTCAGTAACCCTTACGTCATAGTTGTTTTATTTATCACCTTGTTGGGGTAAAATGATTACTGGATATATATATATATATATATATATATATATATATATATATATATATATATATATATATATATATATGTGTGTGTGAAAATATTGTAGAAAATAGGAAAGAAACTGGTTTGGTAAATAATCCAAAGTTCCTTAGTATTTTTGTAATTATTTTTAAAAAATAGTGCTCGATACGAAAGTAGAGCATAAATATAATTAAATGCGAGGGTAACTGTTTTCAATCATGCTTCGATCCAAAAAAAAGATCGATGCCGCCGGATCGATCGTGTGCCCGCGGCCACTCTACGTAAAATACATAAAATACGAATTAAAAACCAAATCTCTAATTTTATTTTCTTTCTTCTTACTCTTTATAGATCGAAGCGAATTTGAAGTGCTTTAAAAATGATATTCACTTAAGGAATATGGATTTAATGTTTTAAATTACTTTGTTTATAAAAATTGGTCTCATAAATTTGTTACTTTCGTTTTGATATAGCCTCGCGAATCAGGATGTTTTAAACTAGGTTACCCAGGCAAGTCTATTCTGTATGCTGATCCAACCGAGGGACATATATTGAGTTACAACACTGTTTATTTTTGTCAGCCAACTGGACGCTAGTTGGAAACCTCATTGGGAAGGTCAGTTTTACACCCCTGATTGTTCAGATTACATTACAGATTCTCCTTTGAATTTTGTCAAGAACATCGAGATGAATAGCAGGAGATCCAAACCACATATTGTAGCATTATTCAATGTACGGACGAATGGCAGATTTGTAAATATGCAAGATGGATCCCGTGTTAAAACTTGATTTTAGCCTATATCTTCCTGGCGTTAGCTTAAACTGACACCTTTTCCCATATATGCTCTTTTAATTTTCTCTCTTCTGAATAATGCTTTCTTTTTCTGATATTCTTTTCGTTCAAACTCAGTAATGACATTATACCCAAGCTTATCCAACAGCATCTCCCCGCAGACTAAATAAGCCTGCTTGAGCTTGCGTGCTCGTATGTATGAGCAACTAGTCCCTCTCTGAGTTTTTGACCAGTTAGGCAAGAGTGGTTTTCGGGATATTTAAAATGGTGTGATATTTTTTTTTGCACTGATTTCCCATGTTGACTGATAACGTAAATAAATTTACCTACCGGTCACATTAATATTTCGGTCCTACAAAACACTTTCGATAAAATGATTAAACCGATTAAAACACTACGTTTAGTTCGTTCTAACCGCTAGTCTCGTTGTAATTCTACGATTTCAAATAACCCCATTTATATAGTATCGGTTACTGCTGAGTGTCTCATATCAATAATGCAGAAAAAGCCATTAAGGTTTTCAATGGTGGGTTTTCAGTAGCTGTTGCTGGACGGAGTGGGGTTGTTACTTATGAGTAGAATTCTGCATTTAAACTATGTTCATCAGAGGATATGAAGAGAAAGTAAATATGGTTCTACAGAAGAATGCTGAGAATATCATGGACTGAATATGTGAACAATTACAAATCTTTAGAGAAAATAGAAACAAAAACACTTGTGCTTAGAATCAGGAAGAGACTATTGAAATGTTTAGGGTATATAATGAAGAAAGAGGGCTTGGAAAATTTGATACTCACATGACAGATTGAAGGCAAGAGAGAGACAGAGGAAAACAATGCACATCCTACGTAATTAACTTGAGTAAGTGGTTGGCGGGATAAGGTTTAGGAGGAGTTAATTTAAAAGAGAAAAAAGAGCTACAAAGAGCAGGGAAATATGAAGAGCCATAATTATCAACGTCTTCAAGGGAAGAAAAAGAAGGAGGAGGAGAAGAAGAAGAAGCAGGAGGAGAAAAGAAGAATAAGGAGGAGGAGGAGAAGAAGAAGAAGGAGGAGGAGAAAAAGAAGAAGAAGGAGGAGGAGGAGGAGAAGAAGAAGAAGCAGGAGGAGGATGAGAAAAAGAAGAAGAAGAAGATGAAGGAGGAGGAGGAGGAGAAAAAGAAGAAGAAGAAGGAGGAGGGGGAGGAGGAGAAGAAGAAGAAGAACAACAACAACAAATACTAATACTACTACCACCACCACCACCACCGGTAGTCTACCTGCTTGCTTGTCTTGGAAATGAGCGATTAGTAAGATTATTTTGCGCCAGTACCCCTACCAAGGATAACACACCTACCTGCGTTCCCGCTTTAAAAAGATGCTTTTAAACGACTGTTTTTGACCCTGCTCAAAATTAAGTCTTTGACAGATGAAAAAAAGTCAATAATTCCAGCCACGAGGTTGATGTAAATAGTATTTTTTTTCGGTTTAGCTGAAACTGAGACACCTACAGAGAATCGAACTTAAAACGCAACAAATAGCTTTGCTACAGCAATGTGCAGGAGGATCCCGCTTCGATCGTATATAAGGTTCAGTGAAAATAATTGCCATCTTGCAATATGCTTTTGTTCTTCTTTTAACTTGCGTCGTCAGAATTTGTTAATATTTGGAGGCTTTTAGTCATAGCAATGTCGAGCCTGGCCATTACAAAGATGGATGAGCGCTTGGGAATACCAGATGCAGTAAGTACTCGGATCTGGAAATCAGAGAGAGCCGAGTTTAAATTCTAGTCGGGTTCATTATATCCACATACGTGCAATTACCTATCTAGAAGCTATGGATTCATCTCTTCCCCCCAGACATAGATTAATTTGTAGGACTTGTGTCAGCAAATAATTATTATGTCCCAAAACATCTTACCATCCCAAAATATGTTTTTGAATTTTACAGAGAAAATCGATAAATCTGAACGTGTATGTGACTTTTTGAAAAACACAAGACAAAGTTACACGCGAACAACATTTTTACTAGATGAGCTGATGTTCCTTGCATTTAATGTAAAACATAGCTCATGTTACGGGGTTTATGTACAGTACTTGATAGTTTTCCTGCGACATGGTCTTCACACAAAAAAATTGCGAAAGACTGTGAAAAAAATTTTTCGTACTACTTAAAATAAAAAAAAAACATGAATAACTTCCCCATTTTTTATCCGACTTTCTTCAAACATGCCGCAAAAAAATTGCCATTATGCAAGAAATAAAAGTGTGGTTTTGATGATCCTGGTAGCTTCCACGTATATAACGAAAAACCACGAAACCAGTTAAAAAATGTTTTTCGGTCCTGTTTTATCATCTGATATTTTTCAAGTTTGCCATGTAAATTACATGACGCAGAAACTGTTTTGCGTGAGGGTTTGGTTTAGATTATTTCAGTTAAGTGAATGAAATCTGCGACAAATTAGTATCAAAATCGGCTTTGTAAATTTACCCAATAATTTTATCATATCATTCCATCCTAAATTGGTATTCAAACAACCATTGACGAAAAGATTGTTTGAGAAGTATTATTGAAGCTTTAAAAATCCGCATAGAGAACAAGTTCAGCGAATATACAAACAATAGAAAGGGGCGTAAGGTAAGGATGCGTCTTCTCACCCAAGATGTTCAACCAATACAGCGAGGCAATCCTGAGAGAATTGGAAACCTTATCAGTATTTAGCATTAGAAGCCACAATCTGAACAGAATAAAATACACAGATGACACAGAAAAACATGGAAAATAAATTAGAAAATCTCCAACAGAATGTAGCGATGGAGAGTGAGAAGGGACTAAGCATAATCTACAATTAGAATGCATGGTCATCAGTAAAAGGATGAAAAGGATTTTCAGGACGAATCATGTAGAATCATGTAGACTCTGAGGTTTAAATATCTGGGAAGCGTTCTGACAGACGACGGTAAATGCGACACTGAGATCCGTAGACGTATTTGGATGGCCAAGGACGCATTCCAAAAACTGGGAAGAGTATTGCGTGACAGGAGGATTTCTTTGGTAACAAAGAAAAAAATACTGAGCTGTTACGTGACATCTGTCCTTCTTTACTGCAGTGAATGTTGCACGATTTCCTCAAAGATGAAGAAGAGACTCGAGGCGACAGAGATGTGGTTCTACAGAAGGATGAAAAGGATATCATGGATTGAACGTGTGAGCTACGATGAGGCCTTAGAAAGGATGCAAACAAGGAGTAGTCTTATATTTAACAATACTTAACATCAGAATGAAGCAACTGAAGTTCCTGGGAGGGCCTGGAGAATCGGATACTCACGGGTCGAATAGAGGGAGAGACAAGGGAAAACAACACATGACATACCTAGCGGCCTTAAGCAAGTGAATGACAGAACGTGGTCTGGGGGATGTGGCGGAGGGAAGGAACTTGTTGAGAGATGCAAGGGATAGAAGGAGGTGGAGAGCCATGATCGGCTACGTCCTGAAAGGACACGGTACATAGAAAGATAGAAGTATATGGTTGTTTGTTATATTTTAACTGATTATATAATATTGGTTACTTAAATATTTTGAATTTATTCATTAATTATACTCTATTTGGTTACCTCCACGGGCTGTGATGGTTAGTAAACTTGTCTCGCTAGAACAGTTAGGACTGTACATTATTTACATTATTCGGACTATTATCCTCATCTTTGTCGCCATATTTATTACAAGGTTTCGGCCTTTGTACGCTTCACGTGGTTGGAATGTCGAACTGAACCCTTTATTTCGCTCACTGTGGTAGACTGTTCTAGTTCCACGTGCCATGTTTTAATGGATGTCAGTTATCAGTTATCTCCTGTTAATTTCCCTCCGAAAGTTCTCCACTGCCTTGACCGAGTATTGAATTCACACTCTTGGGGTCCTGTCACTGGATCTAACTAACGCCTTTATCCACTGTGCCATGTGTCCTCAAGCCTGTTTCGCTGTTTCGCTCATCTTTTTGCCTAGAAAACCCAAATATTCAAGCCAGGATCGAAACCCGACCAATTTGTTATCAATCGGAGTTTCTATGCCCACGTATTCGGTGCTTCGACAGAGAGAAAGACTAATTTTAGCCTATTGTTTTTTACGAATGTAAACAAACGCCAGACAGCCTGGGTGCTCTATTAATTAATGAAGAGCGATGCGTTAACGCTGACATATCTCGACCATCTCTCAAAGTGCTAGACCGCAAAGATTTTTGAGAGTGCTATATATATATATATATATATATATATATATATATATCTGTGTGTGTGTGTGTGTGTGTGTGTGTGTGTGTGTGTGTGTGTGTGTGTGTGTGAAAATATTGTAGAAAATAGGAAAGAAACTGGTTTGGTAAATAATCCAAAGTTCCTTAGTATTTTTGTAATTATTTTTAAAAAATAGTGCTCGATACGAAAGTAGAGCATAAATATAATTATTTATTTAAAAATATGATTCCAACTCGCTACATAAGAGGTCTCATGTTTCAAAACAAGAGCCGAAAACTTCAAAATAATATTTGAATTAACTTGAGTTAAAGTAGGCTCTGTTCCATCTTCAAGCGAAATTTTTTGGGAATGAACTTATTTCTGAAATTTACGAGTTTTATGGTCAGAATTGAAATAAAAAATTTCAATGGTAACATCAAGGGCGGATTGTTTAGAATCGGCAGGGGTGGGGTGTTAATAATTTGTATCAGTATAGAGTTACTTTCATAGATGTCGGGTCACGGTAAGGTGGGGGTGGCTAAATTTACGACGGAAGACGTTTTCGCATAGTCTGGCTTGAGCGTCTACGCAGATTTATTAATTTATTTTTATTTTATTCTTTTATTATATCTCTTTATGAAAGGGATTTGTGTATATGAAAAGGCCGTAACTTTTGTTATTTGACGACTTCATAAAGAGTTATCAATTTTTGTAGGTAATTAAAATTATGTATATGGGCTATGGATTTTAAAATTTATTTTTTTGTATGCGTGTTTTAGGCTAGTTATTCTGAGCGTAAGTTCGGTTGTGTCGGCAGAAAACCGTTAATTCTTGCCGGTTGTTTAATAGGTTTTTATTGATTAGGAGCTTAATAATGTGTAGTTTCTCATGGAGGACCAAAAGGGCATGGGTCATCCCAAGTTTTGCAAGTTCTAGTCCTGTTAATAATTTTCCATTTTACTTTAGGTGTCCTATTTTTTTCTTTCAGGTGCCAAAAATATTTAGATAGAGAGGTCTGATGTCTAAAGTTTATGTTGTTGAAGGAGCATTTATGCTGCCTCCATCTGGTTTTAAAGGCATTTTTCGTGGACCCAATGTATATCATATTATTGTTAGGGTTCTCCGTGGATGATATAGTGCATTGGTATACCACAGCTTCAAATCTGTGGTATACCAATGCACTATAAAATTTCGCATACTAATTTATGTGTTCCTGCTGAAACAAAAACAAAAACAAATTTAACGTTCTGAAAATGATTAAAAATTTAATTAAATAATCAAAAAATACTTTTGTCTTTAGTCTTAATAACATAAAAATTTTGACGATAAAACATTGTTTTTATTAGGTTTGGGGCATTTTTTTCATCATGCATGCTTTTTTTTAGAGACCACACACACACTCATATATATATATATATATATATATATATATATATATATATATATATATACATATATATATATATATATACATACATACATATATATATATATATATATATATATATATATATATATATATATATATATATATATATATATATATATTTGAACATAAATGTAGTTATATTCGACGAAATAATTTCAATTCAGATTCCTAAAATATCTTGGTTTGAATCAAAGTTGTTTTGGTCATTCAATTTTAAATAAATATATTCATAGAAATACTTAAAGAAAAAATGATTAAGGTTGAAGTAGACATTTTATCCCTCTAATTCCAGTCCAGTTTAACGACCCGTAAACATGATGAAGGAAAAATCAAAAGAAGGATTTCAGAATCAAGGAGAATTGGATCAGCCAAAATGAGGCTTGAAAAGCTTCTTTTGTTGCGGCCATTTTCTTTTCTTTTACAGCGTCTGTTCAATCAGAGTAAGATGAAATGCAAACAAAGCTCGTCTTCCATCTCCAAATTCGATTGTGGTGACTGTTTATTTCGTCTTTCGCCTTTAAAAGTAAATTTCGCCTACGAATTGGCACAATTCAATAAACTGCAAATTTGTTTGTTTGGAGTCGGGAGCTCAAGCAAAATTGTACACAGTCAGGAAAGTTTTAAAGATTTTTTTTTGTTTTGCTTAAGCGAACGCAAAAAAAGAATTTATATTTGGTATTTCTTCAGTTAAAACTCGTTCACTTGAAATAAAACGCTGGAACTAATCTAAGGATTTTATTGGCAAAATGAAACTCGATCTTTTTATTTACAAGACAATATTTATATTGTTGAAAATAATAGACTTAACGCCGAGACTGTGTCGTCTATTTAATTTGCCACACAAACTATCGTCTCCAGTATTTTCATAATATGCTAATTGGAGTCTTCGGAGTTTTCAGAGTTTACAGACTTCTTGTGGAGAAATTAAAGGACAACGCGTGGGTGATCGAATTTTGAGAAATTTCTTGAAAGTTTCAAAAGATATTCTTTGTTATTGAGAAACTGGTTAACCACTAAAAGAATTTCTAATGGTGCTCAGATCAAACGAAGCCATAAAATAAATAAAACATTTTTTCACTATTGCCAAAGTGCCACTCAAAGTAAAGGATTGATAAATATGGATGTTTTAAGGCCATATAGGAAAAAAGCAAGAGTTGCAAATTATGAAGAAAGCAAGAGTTGCATATTATGAATTAATGCAGAATAGATAACGATTGATTCTCAACATGAAGAGATTATGATTGTAGTGATCAAGAAAGCATCGTGCCAGGGTTCCATTACATAATGCAACAGAAAAGAATATGCTGCCTAAACGGAACTTACTCCTTACAAATGGAATATGAAGGGTATAAGTCTATAATAAAACCTGTACGTGGTATGCTGGCTCCTAGCTGTGAAAGTCTGGGCTGGTGGAACCAAGAAACGTAATTCACTCGATCAGCCTTGAAACTAGCGATAGTCATCATCATCATCATCATCATCATCATCTTCATCATCTTCACCATCATCATCCCCTTTTCCTGTGTAATCGTAGGGAGCAATTCAAATGCAGAACCCACGGTGAATCTCCTCTACAACGGTCTATCAACGGCAGCCGTCAGCAAAATGGTAGAGTCTTACTTAACAGTGACTTTGACAGTGCCCAACCAGTTTTTGTGTTGACATCCTCTCTTACGTCCACCTTCGACGATGCCTTCCATGATGGTCTCGCACAGACTGTCGTGCTTTGTAATGTGCCCAAACCACGCAATTTTTATCCGTTTGACAGTGGCGAGAAGAGGTTCCTGGTAACCCACAAAACTTTCAACCCTTTTCCGCAAAAATTCATTGGTTTTATGTTCCAAATAGAAAATGCGAAGGAGTTTTCTCATGTTCTCAGTCTTTTAATTTTTGATCCAACTCAATGTTTTTTTTCCATCAACGAGAAAACCAATTTCTCTATTTAAGAATCATTAAATTACAGTTCATATTAGACTGGGGATGCTTAACGACATTTCGAATATTGCTTGGTTGATGGATTTTATAATTATATTAGGGGTGGGGGCTTTTCTTCGATATTTTTTTCAACAAAGTGTAAAAAACAAAAAAAAATCTACAAATGTACATATACACAGGCAACTTTTATTCACACACACACACACACACGCACACACACATATATATATATATATATATATATATTGATTACACAAAAACTTTTGAAAATTAAATTAGTTATTCAAATTAAACTAATTTCCATCGTGAACGACCTTAGCAATTAGATCACAGCTTGAGAGAAACGAGAGTAATCAACATATAAATTGAATCACACATAACATTTTTAATCCTATATTTTCATAATGCAACAAATATAAATTAAAACAAACAATGAAGGGAATAAACGATTCTTAAAACATTCAAGTCTGTCAAACTGCTTCATTTGCAACTGTTAAACTAATACCATTTAACGGTAGGTACTAATTTTTGAAAAGAAAATTAAATTGACTGATTTTATTAGGTTGGTGCAAAAAATAATGACGTAATAATGTCGTTTTTTGACGTTAAAAAATACGTCAAAAAACGACATTATTACGTCATTATTTTTACACCAACCTAATATTTCCCGGAGTTTCACAAAGGTAATGTAGATTTCTTTAAAATATTTGCTTTTATTCCTTTGACGAACTTTTTTTAGTCTCGGGTCGAGTTCATGTTGATAACAATCAATATGAAACTATATTGATATTCAAATGTTTGAGTGTAAAACAATGCCTTTTATTTTCTCTGACCGACTGAACGATGATAAGGAGTTATAAAATATTTATGATAAAATCGACTATTTAAAAAGCAGAAAATCGAATGTCTATTTAAAAAGAAAAAATAATAATTTAAGAAAAATAAGAACGACCAACGGATAGCAACGAAAAACGGAAGGAAAACGTGACCTTTACAGATCGAAATCTCAGAGCACAATGAGACTTTTAACCTTTCGAGGACTGTCAAAATTAACCTTTCGACGATTACCAGTGATGCGACTAGAAAAGTAATTTTATATATGCATTGAACACATGATAAGTATCTTTTGTGTGCGTAAAAGGCACTTGACCAAAGAATTTATGCTGTTTTGAAATGAACGGAAGATATTGTGGGAGGGGGGAGGATTTTCTTCGATATTTTTTTCAACAAAGTGTAAACGATAAAAAGAATAATCTGCAAATGTGCATATACACACGCAACATTTATTTACACACACACAAACACTCACACACACACACACACACACACACACATATATATATATATATATATATATATATTAGATTTGATTATACAAAACTTTTGAAAATAAAACTGTTAACCAATCGACGCTAGTAAATTTTCCAGGATATATTTATATGAAAAATATGACATGTAAATTTGAATTTATAATATCGGTTTATGCTATAAAACATTGAAATATATTGTAACACTAATTTTGACTCAATAAAAGGCCTACGATCCACTCAAGGTTAGAAGATTACGGAATCAGTTGTGTGATATGAACGTAAGACGTAGGAAGATAAGTTTATGATAATAAGATGGACATACAATGATTGATTCTAAAGTGTCCGAGAGTGCATATACACCTATATCTGAACACTAATGTAGGGGTTATTTCGAAGGAGCTGTCTTATAGTAGCTTCTTTCTTACCAATAAAATATGTAGGGAATAAGGGTGATTCAACTCTGTGAACGTAGTAAGGCTGGTGTTGCATTGTAGGTTATTTTTATTGTTTCATCAGACGGAATATATATATATATATATATATATATATATATATATATATATATATATAAATACACACACACACACACACACGCACACACACACACACACACATATATATATATATATATATATATATATATATATATATAATTAATAAACAATAAAATCCAAAACTACTTCATATGGGGAAAAGCTATTTCGGCAGACGAAGATATCGGTTGTCTGTCTTACCAACTCCTCTGTGGAAGAGTTCGTGACTATATACATAGGGGAGACAAAAAATAGAATTTAACTGAGAAAGCTAAAAATATCAACCTGTCGAAAAACTAATACAGAATCTATCCATTTCAATGTTTCAGTCAGACAAAGGCCACAAGTGAGTGGTCAGAGGAGGGTGGAAGGTATTTGTCATAAACGGAAGAAATTTTATAAAATTAAACCCGTTAATGTCATTAATTTTGGGTTCTATGAAGAATAAAATATTAAATAGGAGTAAAAAGTGGTCTAAAAATAAATTTAAAATATATATTTATAATATATAGATAAAAAGATGTAAGGAATTAATGGAAAGACAGTTGAGGAGATATTAAAGTAGGGGAAAGTTTTTAAATATAGTGTAAAGAGGTTATAGGGGCGGGGAAATAAAATATTGAAATTAGAATTAGTTATTCTGTCGAAATTTGAAGAGATATAGAGGAGTGAATATTATGGAAATACTATGTCTTATGGGAAATTTAATTTGTTTTTACGTCGACATTTTAACACTAATTCATTCTTCTCATTCAATAAGTGGCTTTGATTATTTTATTTTATTAATGTAATCTCTTTTTCTAAACATGTCACACCTGTCTCTAAGACTATTAGGGCCCATATATTTTTAAAAACGGCAAGTATATGTAAATATTTATATGAACCCTGTTTATATGAACCCTGTTTTCTGTGCTTACACGAAAAATTGGAAATTATCATATTCAAAGCACACCTTATTAAATCAAAGAAATGAATTAATAGTAAATTGTAAATACATCATATATTTTACCTTACAATTTAGTTAAACTTTGGAATTTGATAATGCTTTTTTCTTATATTTTAGTTGTACTGCGTTCCACTCTATAAGGCTTATTTTTCTATTTGTAAGATTAATTTGGATATAATTTTGTATTAATTTCCTGGTAGTATTAGTAATATCTTGTACGGATGTATTGGTATTTGTTTGTTAATTTTGACATTTTACATTGATTGGTTAGTGTTATTAACATCTTATATGAAGAATCTTTATTCAACCTTTGCTTATTAATTAACCAAATAATTCTGTACGTTTAAATTATTTACTAGTTTCTTAAACAAGCTATTTATTTATCAACTATAAATATTTTTATGTAGGAAATTCCAAAAGCATATAACTTATTTATAATTTTGTTAAATTACCTCTCCTCCCCATTTTTATTTCTTAGGAAACGACATTGTTTAGTTTGTACAAATTATGTATCCATTTACATCCGTTTTAGCTAAAGTCTGGTTGCCGATAGCTGCCATTAATAAAAAATAACTTTTAATTTTTGCTTTTTCGCTTAGTTAAAATATAACGTAGGTAACACTTGATTGGTTGATCAGAGTAAAGTCCACTAGCCTTTTCGTAAAAAAGAGATTGTATTTTGCTTTCAAATCTAAATAAATCATTCACTCACTAGTAATTTACAATCACCTGATGAGATGCATTGATACACACGTAAACACAACTGCAATTGTGTAGCGATTTTGAAATGTTTTCGGTCTAATATCCTAAAATAAATAATACTGCTCTACTTTGTATTGAGCCCTCTTTTAACTTAAATATTACGAACATTGGAATTGTATTCTATTCGTTCTCATCTTACCCGGACACACACACACACACACACACACACACACACACACACACACACACACACACACACACACACACACACACACACACACATTACATCAATACTGCTGTTATTACAATACCTACAATGCACAACTGACCCGTATATATATATAAATAGCCGAGAAAAATAACAGCACTCGTGGTCTGACGATTGCATATTACATGAAACAGACTCTCGCCTCTAAGTTTTGATTTCTATGTTCACTTTTATATTTACACACGCTCTATCTCTCATATTGAACACTTTATCCCAGAAATATAGCACATATTACGACTATATTTCTTCCTATTCAGATCCTGATAAAAAGTAGAGCACTTTGCTACATTTATAACACAGTATGGACATAAAGAAAATTAACCTCGACTACTCCCTAAAAAACATACTCATCCCATCCCCTTCCATATATAAACTAAAATTAATTGAAAAAAACAGAAAAATTTCCTAAAAAGAATGAGATGGAAAGTCCACTTTTTAAACCAGGACCTTCACAATAACAATACACTCAAGGAAAAATACGTTAATTTTGTCTGACGGCTCAGATGGCCGATCTGAGTGGCGTCAAGATCACCCGCCACCTGTTACTTGTTGAGAGAACACCGCAACATATATATTGATGCTGCTGCCTTGCCACCGAGGTGGAGTGACAATTCCGCCTGTATGTGTGCTCGAACGCGTGAATGTGTGCCTGTGCTTACCCTCGGATTGTTTATATGCGTTCATATGGGTATGTTTGTGTGAGCTAGATTGCATGCACCTGTGTGTACGTGCATCTATGTATATGAGAGAGTCATCCCAAACAAACAGAGGCGAAAATTCTCCCACCACCACCACCAAATATAATCAAACACAAATAAGTATAAATAGATTCATTTAAAAAATAAACCCGTTTGTCTGATGATCGCAAAAGCGTGAAACCCAGCTTCACAAACTAATATCTATACAATATATATATATATATATATATATATATATATATATATATATATACAGCGATCAATTGCGTACGTATGTACACAACGACAAATAGATGTGCATATATGCCCTGTCCCACACTGTTCATATATGTTTATGTCCGTGTGAGCTGCGATTATTGAGCGTGCGTGTATGTCTGCGTACGTCAATAAGTGAACGTGCGTGTATGTATGAGAGGCGTTCCGACTACAATTCGCCCCCACGACCATAAAAACACCGATATACGAAACCATATATAAATCCAAAATTTAAAAATTAATCAGTTTATCTGACGATCGCAAATAGCGCGAAACCCAGGGTCACAAACTCACATCAATCCAACTAAATATGTTAGCTCTATCACTGATATTGCGCGCTTTCCAATAAGTACCGCGCATATATATAAAAAATTGCATATATATATATATATATATAACATGATGACATTATATATATATATATATATATATATATATATATATGTGTGTGTGTGTGTGTGTGTGTGTGTGTAGTCTTCAACAGATAGAATGTTTTGCAGTATGACAGCACATCAGTGTGGTTAGACATCCGATTGCTTCAAGCTGGGATCGAAATCCGATCGATTTGGCATCACTCAGAGAGCCTACCCACAAGCTACGTCAGAGCGGAAGGTAAATTTTAACCATTTTACTATGCGAAAGATGTCAGTAGCTAGGAGAGTTCAATCCGAGTAGAAGAGCATTGCATTAGCAGCAATGTTTATAAAATCACCCCTTTCTCTCCGAGAGCTCAATCGAATGGTATCGAGATCACAAATAGTCATCTACAGACAGACTGTTTCACTGTATCACAGCTCATCAATGTGCCTAGACATACGATTGCTTCAATCCAGGATCGAAACCCGACCGATTTGGCATCACTCAAAGATTCTATTCTATATATAAAGACTGTGAGAGAAAAATATTTTGTTCAGGTCTTGACTTGTGTGGACTTGATAATTTCTATCTCTGTCTCTCTCTTCTCTTATAAACTCTGTATCTTATATTTATAGTTGTAAATATTTTTGGCACAAAAATCTTAATTTGTTTCGCCAAATTTTTCAAATGTTATTAAAATTATTCTAACTTGTCTTACATTTACACTTATTATTGCAATAAAAAGGTAAATATTAAAGAACACTACCAAAAACAAATAATTCAAACGATAAAGAGGATGTAAAATATAGTATCATGAAATGATAATGCTGAAATATAATAATAATTAAAAAGTGAGAGCTAAACTGATTTATCGCTCCATCACAACTAAATCGAAGACCAAAATAAGCACAGAGACTAAGGAAAATAAAACCCTAGACATATGCCATAAAATACGATACTTAATGTTTAATTACCTTTAAGCCGATGAACTACACCCTTTGCTTAAAGATAGATGGCTGGTTGGACTTAATGTACATTGATCCCAATAATTTCACGTGAAACTTAGCATTAACCCTGCTCAGCGATGAGTACATATATGGGTTATAAGAGTAGATAGATAGATGGCCTCCAATTAAATTTTCAGCTACCGATGAGCCTGTTATACTTGTGCACTTATTTAAATTATCTACCTTTTCCCTGTAAAATATTGTCTGGTATTTATTGTTGATCCGTGCTTCCAATATCTGAACCATTTTACCTGTATTGTCAGCATCGCACTGACATCTAAATTGTTAAATTGCCGAACTGGTATGATGCTCAGATCAGAATATACTTTCGGACTGGTCACAGTATACGAGGTCGTACCTCGCGCACCAAAAGCAACGCGTTGATTAGCAGAGAACTGTTTTTTTGTTTTTTTTTACCCAAAGTGAAATTTTCTTAGTAAATTTTGCAGTCACCTCATCAATCCACGGTACGCGCAAATAGAGGAGATATTTCTGGGGACCAAACGCCCTTGGCTTACGAAATGTTTACTCGTGCGTTCGGCTCCACAATACTCAAAGAGTGTCTATTATCTCTGAAACTCAATAAAACCCAACTTAATCACAGAATATGTTACCATGGTCTGATGAACAAAGTGATTTTTGCTGTTTTAAGCAAAAAGTAATCCCTCCAGATATATATCCTAAAGAGAGATGGCATTTTTAAAAAATGTATGTTTATTTTTCTTGTAGCCTTGTTAGGACCAGAAATAAAGACAAAAAGAGATGAATTGAGTTAAACAAATATATTAACAGAAACAGTAATACAAATATATACAAAAGAGAGTGTTAAAGCAAGAATGTTCGGTCCGAATATCAGAGCTGACTGCTGGAAAATTCCCTCTCCAGAAGGCAGTACCTGCTCCTATTTATAGCTGGGAGAGTCCATGCATGCGTGGATAAATTACCATGAAACTTTTGATGGTAGCATATCTATAATATTGTCGATTAGAAACATTTAGTTCCTTTGATCTAATTATGATGTTCTTTATATGTTTGGTAGTAATAAAATGACGTTTTTCTTTTTTACAATGAATTTCCCCATGCACTAGGCCCAAGAGCCACTAGAGGTAGATGGCTACAGAGTAAAAGGCACAGTTTATGGGATATGCGGGGAAGATAACGTTAACCCAAGACTTGAACATATTAAGATTGTAATGATTGCAGAACCATCCTCTTGAGAGCCTGTTCGTTGAAAGAAGCTTTTCCAGTGGAACTTAGATCTCATCAATGGAATACAAAGGAAATGAGACTGGTTCGTTACGATCTACCTGGCATGGCGGGTCTTAGTCATGAAGGTTAAGACGTGTCGAATTAAGGAATGTTGTTCATTTGAACTTTTCATGGGAATAGCGATGGAGCAGTGACAGGGTTGTGACGTTTCATCTGTGGGAAAATGTTGGAGGGTGGAATATAATTCATCACCCACAAGGACGCGGTAATGGTATAAACCGAATGGGTATCCAGTATAGTGTAGAAAATGGTATCGTTATTAAGGCAAAAGCAAAGATTCGTGCAAAAATTTAAAGAAAAAACGTTTACAATAACGAATTTATTGAATTGTCCCTCTTTGATTAGGAAATTGTAGTTAGATATATTTCGAAGTAATCTTTTAGTTTAATCGTTTAGTTGACGTAATTGATCTGTATAGATCAATTACGTCAACTAAACGAGAATGAAAGAAATCATAGCTTACGTAGACATCTGTTTGTGTGATTAATTGAGTGGTGGAGATGAAAATTCCAATTTGATTAAGTGTCGATTGATGGAGATATGTGTTTGCAGGTATATTGGTAAAATTATCTGGTGACTTGAGTTTAAAGTTCATTCATAACAGAATTTGCTAAGAGCAGCGAAAAGTGATTAATAAGAAAATTTAATTTTTCTGTGTTGAGCTCTGATTGGTCAGAGCGAGATATGCTTATAGGAATATAACACTTTGGGGATTGACACTTAATCTTGGCCAAGCTATGGGCATAATAGCTGAGGCTATGCCGATGGCCTAACGCTTCTGATGACATACCTGAATACAAATCCACGGAGAACGTAATGGAAGTAATAGAAAATCGTAATTTACAGATACTAAATTAAAAAATATTAAATAAGGAAGCCGCGGAAGCCATAATCAGATGCGTCGTGTACAGATAAAGCATTTTAGGAAATTAATCTGGAAACTTCGTTAAATATTCTCTTAACGTTTTCCCTTTTTTATTTATTTCAATATAGCCACACGTTTGAAAAAAAGTACATTTGTAATACTATGTAATTTAGCGCATATATAGCTCTCCACAGCTTCTTTTCATAATTACCTCTGATATATGCGTGGTTTTCTTTTAGTGAATAATAAATGATGGGATGCTTTCTAGACATTTCCCAAAGGTGTAAATATATATATATATATATATATATATATATATATATATATATATATATATATATATATATATATGTGTATAAATTGAAAGAAAGAACAGTAAGATATATAATCCGGTGTTCTTATAGATATTTTTATTTTTGCAAAATAGTGCTCAATGTAAATTTACAGAGCATTAATATTATAAATTAATTGATTTTAAATATGTTTCTTTTTCGCTACACAGTTCTAACCATGTTTCAAAAATGGAAGCTAAAAGCTTCGAATTTAATTTTGTAATTCAATTAAAGAATTAGTACCATTTCATCCTCAAACGAATTTTGGAGTCCAAAATTCGCTTGAGGATGAAATGGAATTAATGTCTTTAATTTAATTACAAAATTAAATTCGAAGCTTTTAGCTTCCATTTTTGAAACATGGTTAGAACTGTGTAGCGAAAAAGAAACATATTTTAAATCAATTAATTTATAATATTTAAAAATACCAAATTTTGAAAATTCTTCTGAATATCATTCTTCGCAAACTGCATAAATTTGCAGGTGACATTCTGAATAATTCCTCGAGCTGATAATTGCCATGACTTAAACGCATTAAACTTTGTTGTTTAATTACCCTGCAATTACATTAAAAACATTGCTATCTTGCTGGTCCGTATTTTTTTCAACAAATTGCAATTTTTATACAAATTATTGTTGTAAACAGTAATTTTACAATATTGAATTAAATAGAATAATAAACGCAGAGCTGTGTCGTTCTCTTCAGCGGATGTTAATTGTGAATTCTCCCCTGCATTGCCGTTAATTGGTACGAAAATTACACAATGATAGACTTATGCTATTACCGGAAGTTTTTACCTGTATAAAAGCATTAAAAAGAGAATGGTAAATTATTATAATTACAAGAGTAACACTGGCTGACCTAATGGGTTTGTTGGTTTTGTTATTAATAAAATGTTTACAATTCAGGTGTACAATTCATATGAAATATATATTCTATATTAATGGTAATGGTCATATTAACCGTTTTCTTATAAAGAAACATGAGGAATTCATTAAATAAACATTTAGCCCTACTCTCGGTTGAAATCTATAAAATCCTTCAATGAAAAAAGTTTTTCAACAAAATAGCCTTCCGGAGCACATTAATATTTATTACACTATTTACATTATTCGGACTATTGTCTTCATCTTTGTTGCCATATTTATCACAAATTTTCGCCCGTTATACGCTCTGTCCTTCTTCAGGTGGTTGAAATGTCAACCTGAACCCTTTATTTAGCTCGCTGGGGTGGACTGTTCTAGTTCCACGTGCCATGTCTAATGGATGTCAATTATCAGTTATCTCCTGTTAAGTCGACTCTCCAATTTGAACTCTCAACCCTTAAGGACACATGACACAGTGGATAAAGGCGTTGGTTAGATCTCGTGGCAGGACCCAAAATGTTGTGAGTATATATATATATATATATATATATATATATATATATATATATATATATATATATTATCTCAAAACAGTGTCAGATAGTATGCAAATTTATTAATATATATTTTTGCTCTGTTTCATTAAACTGTTTCGTTGACACCTGTACTATATGATATATTGTAATTCTATTACCATAATATATATATATATATATATATATATATATATGCACACATGCATACATGTATATATACATACATACATACACAAACACACACACACATATATATATATATATATATATATATACTAGCAGCATGGCCCGTCGTTGCCCGTGCTTGATTCAAAA
The DNA here is from genome assembly GCA_963932145.1 of Acanthosepion lycidas. Classification (NCBI taxonomy): domain Eukaryota; kingdom Metazoa; phylum Mollusca; class Cephalopoda; order Sepiida; family Sepiidae; genus Acanthosepion; species Acanthosepion lycidas. The sequence goes on from OZ010593.1 coordinate 21,887,479, forward strand.
ATCGTACGACTCATACAGCAATCGCTATCACTTGACTTAAAATATTTTTGCCCTTCCTTGCCTTTAATGGAGTGCCCTTTGCTGTGCTGATGTTGCTACATGACTTACTTCTTGCTTATCTCACACTGCGAATTTTTTCTAAGCTGCATACTAAGCATTAAATCTGTTACGAAAAAAGAACAAAATGAACACAAAACGATCAGCTTTAAAAAAGGACTCGTAACTGGAAAAACCGAATGAAAAAAGAATGTTAACAGCAAATACTTTTTCACACCCAACCCAGTTCTGCGGAATCAGAATCAACGTTAATTTTAAGCAAGCGAATGAGCCAAGTGGAGTAAAGTACCATGCAGATTTAAATTTTTCCCATTTGTGACGAATGCAGCTATCAATTTATTTTTGCATGCTAGCATACTAGTTAACATTCGTGTCAGTCAGCTGTTGGCTCTCACGCTGGCCAATAGAATCTTCTAGCCTATTCGTGGCAGCCAGCTATAGGTTCTCACTCTGGCCAATGTAAAATGGCCGCAAACTATACGAAAACTGCCGTAGAAACATGAACAAATCGATTATATTCACTATCGATGAGAGTTAGGAAATGCAAAGTTCGTCTTGGCCTTCCCGCTAACTTGGAGCATGTGCATGTAAATTTTGGTGCTAATCCGTCGAAAATTGCGGCCGTGCATTCGTCACACACACATCCTGCCTTATATATATACATACACACATACACACACACACACACACACACACACATATATATATATATATATATATATATATATTGTTTTTTATTGTAGTTCTACAATTTTCGAATAAGGTATTCAGTATTATATATATATATAAAGGTATTGCTGTTTTTTTATACTTTCATAGTTTTTTTTTTATTGATTGGAGGTTCAGTATTTGCCCATATCTGGGATCTTAACAGAAGCTACAATCCCGTGTCAGACACTACCTACAAACAACATCAATCAAGAGGTGGTTTCACTCACCACAAACCTCCAGTCTTTGAGAATACACTGTTTACTATTGTTTCTTTCTGCATGTAAAATCTTGAAGGATTTCTCCCTTGCATCCTGGAACGGTTTCTCCGTTACGTGGTGAAAATGATCAATTTTTCATCGGATGTTATCAGATCACGTACCCTGCCAAATATCGTAGAATAAATATCGCTGAAATCTCGTTTGAAGAGAAATATTTCCTTGGTGAGTTTTTTTTTTCTTTTTTTGGTTAAGAGTAATTTGGTAATAATTTTTAACTTGCCATTTATATCGGCATGAAAGTAGTCTTCGGATTATATAAATTATGCTTCATATCAAAAAACGTACCTTAACTAGACTCTATCGTTATTTATGACTTTGAAAATTGTTTTATGTATGTGTTGGTTTTATGCAATTCAAAACCAAGCAAACAGATCAAGCGTACAGCTTTATTTATTTCTTTTCTTTTCTGTTTGTCTGTAGATAGCATATACCTGTTCGGGTAGTATCCAGCATTTTAATGATTAAGTAAAGAGATCGTCCACCTAGAGCAATGGCGTCATAACATTTTCAGTGTACACCGGTTAAGACCTCACAAACTTTTTCTAACGTCCCTTCTAGCTTTCAAAGAAAATCTGCAAAAACACCTTCCAGGATGTCTATCAGATTCCCCGTCGTTTCAAGAGATATTTTAGCTTTGGGAAAAAAAACAGACCTCGCAGGGAACGACTGAGTCACGTAATGTTAATGGCATTACGAACCGTTTTTTCATAAGAAAATATTCATTGACCTAGCAGCCATTGCTACTGTAGATTTAAATTTATAGAATCTTCCAGTTAAAATCTTTTTTCAGGAAAATCAATTTCTCAAGATCAGTAACTTAGTATTTGCCGTAATGATGGGGACTTGCTTGGTAATGTTTTTTTTTTCGAAGTAATGTGCATTTCGACATGTTGATTATGTAATTATTTTCTCTTTGAGATACATCTGCTATCCATTTTAGTAGTTAATATTGTTGAAAGTCTTCAACTGATGTGTTATCTGTTATTTGGTAAAGCTCTTCGTTTCTGATTCTGTAGTACAAATCCACAAGGTTCGAAGAATGATGGTTCACACGAAGACATAAATGCTTCATTCTCTTGAAGCCAAATTTTACAACCGATCCGAGAAAGTGGTCGTATACAGCTAATATATGATAAAAAATATAGTTTTAACTATGCTATATTTATGGTTAAAGGGCTTGTTTGAAAACCGGTCTAGAATTCAAAACCTGAGAAGGGAAGTTAGGTTTAATTTGCACCAGTTCTTTGTATCGAGTTCTTCAGAAATGGTTGAACGGTTCTGCTGAATTATTAGACCCACATACGTCGAAGACGACGGGAAAATTCTCTATACATACATATATATATTTCTGCTATATATAGGATGTGATAAGTAAGATATCGCCATTTTATATATTTAATTTCGCGCATGCGTGTTGTTTGTTTTTGATTTTGTCGACTTCAAAGTATAGTGGGTTAAATTAGGCACCATCTGTGAGAAAAAGAACATCATAACGCAATTGACTCCGCCAGAAATATGAAAATGGCATGCTGTACTGGTTGGCATTCGCGCAAGAAGCTCTAATATGTACACTTCAGAGTGTTTGGGTGTCAATCTGAGGACATTGGAGAGGATTCGAAAAGAGCTGGCCGATATATCCAGGTGTATGGAGTAATCACTAGTGATGGCGAGGTTATGCCTCAATTGATCTTCCCGCAGAACCTCAGGCCTGAGACTCAAAATCGTAGAGATATCCAGGGTCAAGAGGGTGGCTGCAGGAAGATCCTGTTTGGCACAAGGTCTCTTCACCATGCTACGCAAGCAGGAGAATCCAGTTATTGATGTCAGACAATTTCTGCGACCACATCATTCCTTACATTTGGTCACCTATCTCCCCAGACTGCAACATCATTGATTATTATGTGTGGGGCGCAGTTGAGCGGGAGATAAAAAAACCTCCTTGTAACACCAATGAATTATGAGGCAAGGATTATGACAGCATTCGCAATCTTAAACAAGGAGATCGCACAGATGAGTTACAAGAGGTTCTGAAGCCAACTGGAGGCCGTAGTTGAAACCAGTGGAGATTTTATTGAATTTTATTTCATTTTTGCAAAATTCAGACAACAATTTACACATACATACATACATACATACATACATACATATATATATATATATATATATATAAAGAAATATAGTCTTAAGGTGTGCTATATTTATGGAATAAAGTGCTCAATATCAGAGATAGAGCGTGTGTAAATATAAAAGTGAACATAGAAGTCAACACTTAGAGGCGACAGTCTGTTTCATGCTATATGCAATCGTCAAGCCACGTGTGCTGTTATTTTTCTCGGCTATTTATATATATACGGTTATATATATATATATATATATATATATATATATATATATATATATATATATATATATATATATATATATATGTAAGTATTACTGTTTATAATACCTTACGAGAAAAAATTAAATCAGTTTTAAATAGTGTCAAAGTTCTCAATTAAAGGTCTTCATTATTTTTATATTTTAACTACGGTATGTTTAACGTTGTCAGATTTTGGGGCTTTTTTTTTAGCTATTGCTGAAATTACGTAATTTTAGTATTCACCACATAAATATATTCTAGTTATATATATATTTGAACATAATATTGGACTTAATGATTCGGATGATATTTCAAAACTTTGCATTTGAGTGGTCACATATTTATTTTTTATAGTTAATAGGTAACATCTGTCGAATCGATTTGAACGATAATACAGAAAATTATTTTCTAACTTATTTAATAAGTATATATTTATATATATATATATGTTTGTGTGTGTGTGTGTGTGTATTTATATTTGTATGGATATGAGTTTGCGACTCTGGATTTCACGCTTTTGCAATCATCAAACTGTTTCATTTTTTTTTATTTACGCTTGTTTGTATTTGATTATGTATGGTGGTGGGAGGGAAATTTCCTTCTGTTTGTTTGGGATGACACTCTGACACACATAGACACTCATACATATTGGTGTACGCATTTTAGTTCACGCACCCATATAAACAATCCGATGTTAGGCGCAGATACACATCCATGCGTTTGAGCATACATACGTACATACGTACGCACATACATACATACATACATACATACATACATACATACGCAATTGTAATTCTATTTCGGTGTCGAGACTGTAGCGTTTATTATATGTAGCGATGTTTTTTCCAACAAGGAGCAGGTCGGGAGGGGGTGTTCTTGACGCTTTTCAGAGCGGACGCCTGCGCCGTCAGACAAACTTACACTTCTTCACACACACGCATAACACACACACACACACACATATATATATGTGTGTGTGTAGATAGATAGATAGATAGATAGATAGATAAACTAATGAGTGCCATTTAAATGTATTTTTTTAACAATGACAGACATCCTTCGTGGGAGGTAACAGAGGGTATATTATTTAAAGAACTCTTGAGGTAGCAAAGAACTGTTATAAGCAAGAACAATGAATGTCTTCTCCTTTTCCTTGGTTTTTTTTTTTTTTTTTTTTGCGAACTCGTCGGTGTTGCTGTGCATTAAATCTTCTCTCTCCTGAGGCAACGGAGTCTTCAAAAATGTCCTTCGATTACAAACGTATTGCATGACTGTGCTAAAACAAATACAAGAAAAGATGAGAAAAGAAAGAATAACCAAAAAAAAAAAAAAAAGAATCAAATGAAGAATATCTAAACAAACAAATTCCACCGAGATGTGGAGCAAAATTACAACATGAAAAAACCAGCTGAGCCATAGTTTGCAAACGCCAAAAAAATTAGCAAAACAAAATGGAAGTAACAACTAAAGCGGAATAAACAGTGAATCTTTAGCCGAAATGTCTGTGAACTGGTTGCAGAAGATTAAGGATAATGGCGACTTCACTAAGATGGACATTTTTCGTGGCTGCGAGGGTTGTGTTTTTCCAATGGCACCAGTATCAGGCAGTAATTTTCAGCAAAGTAAAAGCAATATTTTTGAATGATTAAATTTTAAAGCAGACAGATAAGTTATCATACTCATTATATTCGTTTAAGCAGCAGATCTTCTTCACATCTTTCAGTAATTTTTTTTTATTTCTTTTATTTGTTTCTCTAGACAAGAGTTGCGTTGAGTAAGCTGAAAAATATGTTCAAATATTTACTAATATTTCAAAATTAATCACAATTAATAGCACATAATGAAGGAATTATCGATCATGTAGCGAGACGCTTTGTGCTGAGTCTCTATATAAGCCGCTCGGGTCATATTAGAAGTTATCCTCTAGATAAATGAGTTGGATCTTTTCTAATTGATCTTTTTAGCGCTAAGTTGAAATAATGATTCCTCTTCCTGTTGTGATCTCCTGATCTAGTTTTCTTTATGACTGTTCCCTCTTTTTTTAAAAAACTATTTCACTATTTTCTTGATGTTCTTTATCATACTGCAGGGTCACAAAGAGCAAGATTAGCACTTCCAAAACCCTAACTCGGTTATTATGTTCTAAGCCTCACCTCATATTCATCTGACCGATTATTTCCATTTTCGATTGCTGCAAAACATGTATTCAGTCCCTGGTATTATCAACATGCTACTGTAGAACCACACCATACCTACTATTTAGGTAAATAATCCTTTAATATTTAGTTAAATAATCCTTAATATGTACTATAAGAAAAGCTTCCTGGATAGAAAGTGATTTGATTAAATATACAGAAAAGAAAAAGAACATTTATTTATACGGATTTGATGATAAAGCGATCAAGAAAAGTTAGAAGAAAGGACTTTAAAAAGAGAGGATATATGGTTGTCACCCAGGAAAACAGCCCAAGAATCCTGCTACGAATTTGACATGTCAAAACTAACCAAATACAAGAATTTAAATATCTGGAAAGTGTTTTAACAGGTGATAAAAAACGTGGCACCGAAACCTGAAAATGCATTGGAATAGGGAAATATGCCTTGTAAAAGCTAAGCAAATTATTAAGATAGGGGAAAATAATGCTAAACTTCGATCTGACATCAAAAATCCTCGCAGCGGACAATGAATATTTTTTCAGAGATGAAGAAACCTCAGGCATCACATATGTGGTTCTACAGAAGAATACCATGGAGTATATGAGAAACGAGGAAGTTTTAAAAAAGGAAATAAAATGACACATACTTAGTATCAGAAAGAGACAGTTGCAATTCTAGGAACGAATAATGAAGGAAAGAGGGCTTGGGGAATTTGACACTTGCAGGACTTAGTGAAGCCAAGACGGACAGGGGAAAACATTGAGTAAAATCCCCAACAAGATTTCGTAAATGGATAGCAGAAAAAAGAAGTTGGAGACAATAGATGATATCCCTGAGAACTTCTAAAAAAAGGAAGTTGTGGAGGGTCATTATCTCACACGTTTCCATCAGTAGTATACTACGTTCTATTAAAGACAATGAATATGTCTGAATTAGTCGAGGAAATCAATGTATGGCGAGAATTGTAAGCTACAAAATGCTTGCCATAGACTGGCGATGCCTTGCTTTCTTCATAAAGAAATCAGTGTGCATATATAATGTTTCCTTCTTTCTATTTATGTGCCGTATCCTTTCAGGACGTGGGCGATCATGGCTCCCAATAAGTTTCAAGTCTTATCTTCGGAAAGAGCTACCCGATCCCGTTTTATACGGGGTCTACAGGGAATTTTTGGCCGAGAATACGGGCGCGAAAACCCCATCTTCAATTCGGCCTTGTGCCACATCTGAATGCATGGGGCGGTTGGTAGATATCCTAGAACTGAAGATTCATTGTGGAATTCACTTGACACGCTTCTAGCAGTTGACTACTTCTACGTGCCGCTGGCAAATCTTATATGTGTTGTTCTTGTCCTAACTATTATCGTTCATTGCCAATCTTCCTGTGATTATTCTATTCAGTAACCTTCCCTAGGTTACAACAATTATTCATTTAAAAATTTAAAGAAACTCTAAGGCGATTGAACTGCGTACTAACCAGGAAATTTAAGCTCAAAGACGTAATTACACATTTGACGACTTCCTTTCTCGCATAAGCTGATGTACATCCGGATCTTAATTGGGAAAAGTGTCCAGAGTTCATAGCTGTTGTTCCGTTTTTGTTCGAATAGCTACCATTGTTTATAGCAACAACAATAATGTTGATTTTGATTATGATGATAATGATTGCAAGCTCTCCTGGTCCCATTAGAGAATGCTGGGATCAAATAGATCAAGAGACAGTTTGAATAAATATAATTGAATTTACCACGTCTCGTGTCGTCTTTGTGTGGCTTCAGCTTTTCAGTCGCCAGTCTCATAAAATTTATCTTTTCATCGTAAGCCCAATGGAACAACCACGAACCACAATGTTGTCAGATTCGTAGACAAAAGTTTTGTTAGCTTCATCACAGCATTCTTTCGAATATTTCACATTTAAATATACGTCTATTGTACAAGTTACTTCATGAATAGAACGATTTCCCAGGAATAGACGCCGTCAGAAAAATTAGTATATTAAATATTCTATACGTATCACAAATGTTTGTTTTTAAGTATTTCACCCCAAGTAAGCCGGAAGTGCCACTTGCACGTAAGTAGTTACATAGAGTGAGAGGAAGAGTAAAGAGGCGTGAAAGAGAAAAAAGATGAATAGAAGAACAGTGAATAGATCAAGGCATCTGGTGATGTCGATTGACATTATATTGAATATTTGAAGACTATAACTGCCAGGGAAGAAAGTAAGAGAAAGGGAGTTCTAGAAACGAAAAGTGCGAGACATGAAGCTATTGGAGTAGAAGAGACGGTTACATTTAACCGTTTCGATATTCAAAGAGTGGGACTGAGATGCCAACCTAGTAGCACGCTAAAATTCATGCACTTGGGGTACCAGCGAAAGTAGCTCGTCGTAGCAGTTACCGTGAAAGTATATGTAGAAAAGACAGAAGGAAGTGACGTCACGTCTGTGAGTAAGTGACTGTATACGAGATGTCAGATCAGGACCAATCATATTGCATATCCGTAAGTATTTTGAATACATTATACACATTTTAAAATGTCCTTGCATAATAATAACCTCGAATATTCTGAAACATTTTTTTTGCATTATTTGCTGCATCGTAATTTAGTATTATCTACTATCAGTGTGATGTTAGTAGTTGTAATTTGGGTGTTTTTGGTATTCAATGTGTGCAACGAATGCTTTCGTAAGTGACAAATTAACTGAAGAGATAGTGTTGTGGTTGTGGGACCAATACAAAAAATCTAATGTTGCTTTGTGATTATTAGTACTGCAGAACGAATCTCTCAAAGGACACAAGAATTTATAAACAATATTGTTTTTTTTTTTACCGATTGGAGATTGTTGAGGACTCGAGTTAAATATAATGATTAGGTTAGTGCATTTTAAACTTCTTATAGTGAATGAGGAATCATGGATTGAGAAATCAGAGAGCCGAGTTCGAATTCCAGTCGAATCCATTGCATTCAACTTACGTGCTAATACCTTTGGGAAAGGTGTGGATCCTCTTCTCGCCTCAGCTAAGAAAAGACAAACAGGGTTTTGTAGCCTTCGCCTCGTCTACTGCAAATGGCAACCTACTGTGAGAAAAAAAAATCTGCCTTGTCAGTCATGTATCGAGAGATACACAATCGCCTAAGCGTGTATCACACGTGGTACATAAGTGACTGATAGTAAATTATAAATCTAAAGTATGCAAAGTCGAATTATATATCTACTGTTTTCGTCTTGTTTAAAGCTAGGTTACGTTAAAATAAGTTAATGTTTTTAATTTTGTTTATATCAGAATAGTAATTTCTGTTAGTTTTTTTTTTTTTTGTGAAATTCTTTAAAAAGAGTGTTATTCGCTTGTCGGTGACATGGTTGGTATAAGAACTTATTTATATCAGAATATCCTGCAAACGTTTTTTTTTACACATTATATATCAACAGTTTTTCATTTATTCTTTCGATTAAGAGAAAATATCCGTTTTACTATAGAGCGGAAGTTTTGTATTAACTCGTTAAACAGCTAAGCTAAGAATACATCACTTTTGAGACTGACTTTAAGTTATTTTCTCCAATGATTTCATCCCAAGCAAGACGATAATAGGAGGATTACTAGGAGTGAAAGAGAATGAAAAATGCGTTAGGATCGAGAAAGGACAAAAAAAAAAAAAAAATCTTCTGGAAAACAATAAATGTCGATTGCTGATGCATTTACATCGCTAATCACCATCTTCTTTATTTTACAAGACAGTAGATGGAAGCAAAAAACAGTTACACAGGCAAGAAATGCGAGAAGATAAACTGTTTTCACAGAACATGCGCTTGCATCTAGCTAGATCACTAGTAATTGTTGTCAATCCCGTAATTCTCTTAAATTCATACGATCAAGGCCCCAAAGAGGAAATCTCATGAGAACAATTTTCCTGAAAAGAAATATAGTAAAGACAGAAGGAAGACATGTCACGTCGGTAAGAAAGTGACTGAAGGCGAGATGTCAGGTCAGGACTGATAACATTTCAGGTCCTTTATAGTCTGTCTATATTTCTGAGATGAGGTATTATGTACATTATTTACATTATTCGGAACATTGTCCTCGTCTTTGTCGCCATATTTATCACAACGTTTCGGCCGTTGTACGCTCCGGCCTTCTTCAGGTGTTTGGAATTTCGAACTGAACCCTTTATTTCTCTCACTGCGGTAGAATGTTCTAGTTCCACGTGCCATGTTTGAGGGAAATTAGCAGGAGATAACAGATAATTGATAACTGACATCCGTCAAACATTGCACGAGGAACTAGAACAGTCTACCCCAGTGAGCGAAATAAAGGGTTCAGTTCGAAATTCCAAACACCTGAAGAAGACCGGAGCGTACAACGACCGAAACGTTGTGATAAATATGGTGACAAAGATGAGGACAATAGTCCGAATAATGTAAATAATTTCAGGTCCTGCTTTGAATTTTGTTAACAACGCTTGATTAAAATAAAATGTTTAAATACAAGACTTACTCCATTGTCTCCCTGTAGGAAATGCTGAAGTGGAAGTTATACAGCGATTTATTAAGAGTAGCTTAGATACTACAAATGTAGGGAGCAACCTGTGAGTATCGAATTCACTATTCACTCGTAATTCTTTTAGCGAGACAAGCTTGTTAACCATTACACAACGTCGAAATATAGAGAGTGACAGTTATATACTGTTATACATAATCAAGAATAGTCCTCACTTGTTTTGTTATTCTCGTCTTTCAGAGAGCAATTTCTGTTTACTGGGACTATAAAAGGGCACTATACGCGAACCTTGTATTTTCAGTTGAATAAAGCGTTCTTAAAGCCTACACCTGCGTACATTTGCCATTACACATACATCGCATGAGAGCTTCCTTTTGTCTTCTGTTTTTGCAATCTCATCAGTTTTGGTAAGGCTTAAAACCTGGTGTAATAATTTCCACATAACTTTTTTTCCAAGATTTTTCTGCGTACTATTCAGCATTAAATATCGATACAAAATCTATATAAACCACATCGAATTGCATCGCAAGAATCCCACAATTTTGGTAAAGAACTCAATATACTTCTACATGGCTTTTCAACAGAATTTACGTTTCAAAGATTTTTTCGTATAATTCTTCTTATAGATTTAATAGCCCTCAGATCTCTCTAGCGATATGCACCGGAAGTAATCGACGTTTCATAAGTGCCTCGTCTTGTCTTCGTTTTTAAAAAATCGACAACTATGGAGTGGGTTGGAACAATTTGTGATACTGTTCACATATTTTTCCAAGTACTCTTCTCGTACGGAGATTGTTAATCGATAGAAAATTTTTCTAAGTACACTTGACTAAAACGTGGATCCGTAAATAGTTGAAAATTTAGTTACTTCGTCTAAAAATACTCCAGAAATCCAATTAAACTAAATCTTACACGTAATCACTCAAGGAGTTAAAATAAAATAAATAAATATATATATAATAAACTTTTTTTTTTATTATTCAGTTTTTAAGAACATTTATTATTTTTCTTCTTAGTTGTTTGTTGTTAAGAAGGTCAGAAGTCAAATCAGTGAAGTAACCAACATTTTCGCATGCCTGTACGAAGGTTTGGCGGGAAAAAAGAGAAAGAAGAAGAGGGGACCGACCAGTGAAAAACAATCGAACAGAAAGAATGCTGAGATTTCATTAAGCAAAAGGAATTAAAAGCTGACAGGATTTGCTTTAAAATACGTTTTGTGCACGGTCGACAGAAGAAATGAATACACCGGACAGAGAAATCAATAGAATATACGAATCAGTTAATACAGGTAAGAGAAGTAGTCTTAAAATAAACGAACAGGAGGAGTAAAAAGGGCAAGGGGAGGTATGGACAGGACAGGGACTAACTACGATTCGTTAGAAATCGCTGGAGAAAATGCCAGAGTAAAATAAATCAACTTCAAAGATATTAAAAAAAAAAATTCAATGGCCTCTAAAAAGAAGTCGACGACCCAACATAATATCACGCGACGTGGGCGAAATTTTTAACGTTCACATTTCTTTTTCATTTTTTCACTAATGTTTACGCAATACAAGTCCCAAGAGCCACTCAAGGTAGAATGCTACTGAATAACGTTACAATGACAGTCCTGGGTATAACGATAAACTACATCGGAAAACAGGGCTCTAATAAGGAGATTGGAGGTTTTGAGGAGCGTGGAACCACGTCTTAATTGCTGGTGTTCCCAGGTCCACCTTGACCCGGGGTGGTAACAATTGTCAGGATCCTAGCAATAGTCCGTCCTCGGTATGACAATAAACTACATCCACGTCCTGGGAAAGACGATTAACTACATCCAACTGATCAAGAGGTTTTGAGGAGCATGGATCCACCTCTTAATTGCTGGTGTTCCCAGGTCCACCCTGACGCGGGGTGGTAGCACCTGTTAGGGTCCCAGCTATGGGTAAATAGTTAACCCACAAACTCAGGCCAAAACACTCTGAAAGTGTAAATATAGGTTTTAATACCAGAAATACTTTGTAAAAAATTATTGCGAGCAATGCAATTTTTTCCAGCAAAACGATAAAAATTTTGTCAGCATTAAATAACCCATTGAGGTTGATATGCTATAAAACAAACCAAACAAAAGCAAACCAAATCAAAACTAGCAATAGTGAACCTCCGGGTAAAAGCAAAGCAATATGAAAGTATAAATGTTAATGTTATAGTAAAAATATCTGCAATACATTTTTATATTAAATAAATTACCAACAATACATATTTATAGAATTACCAAAAATGTTTTATAGTCAAATGATCAACAACATATTTTATCTGTAGTTGAAGCCATAACATTGTGTTCAAGATATTTTTTTATTTATCTATATTTAAATAACCCATAGAAGTTGATATGCTTCCAAACATCAACCAAACGACCAACATGAAAGAACTCTTTCATGGCATAAATCCATATAAAATCCTACAATTACTTAAAGAAATCAAACTGTATTCTAAAATATCACTTCAACAAAACTACAACATAAAACATACATCTCACACCCTCTAATAATCATGTTCACGCAACCACGTATATGCGCAAAAGCTGGGTATCATCTACCATGGATTCAATTGTGAAAGCAGAATAACATATTTTTGCTACTTCTCCAGCGAAAATTAATATTTCGTCATTAAATGAAGAAGTTGATGTGCCGTTAAACAAATCAACAAATCAATAAAACATTACATGAGCGTAAGAAGAGGGTGCGAGATGTACAACTGACTAGGTTATAAGACCTATAAAAAACTTCACCAGCCCAGCTTCAAGTCTGACAGAATTTCCTACTCTGGACATAACCATATAAAATATTATTGAAATGGTTCTCTCACGGACAACTCCCTATGTGGCTATGTCCAGAGTAGGAAATGAATGACTGTATTATCACTATTATAATTGTACCTGTCCCTCCCCTCGTTAGTTCACACGACCGTTACGTCCTGTCAATAGCTCATAAATAACAGACTATTCCGTTTTGATCACGTGGAAAGAGGGGAAAAGAAACACTTTGGTTTCGATGAGAAAATGAATGAAAGAAAGAATGAAAAAAAAAAGAAAGAAATAGCTCTTTCAGTGAAATGAAAAATGTCGCCAATTTCAAATCTTTTCATTTGTACCTACTTTTTAAAATAATGAGCAGCATGTATATTTATGATTATTATTGCAATATTTTGTTAATGTTGTTAAGCCCAAATATTCAACGATTTGATAATATAATTTCTACGGATATTTTCTTGTATAACTCGCCATGAGATTTCTCAATCATTAACTTAAGAATTAAAATTCATCAGAATACTAAAATAAGAAAACCATGAAATTTTCACGGGTGAAAACTAGCTATTATTATTATTATTATTATTATTATTATTATTATTATTATTATTATTATTATTAATAATAATAATAATAGCTAGTTTTATAATAATAATAAAAAGCTGACAAAATAAAAGGACCTTGAAATAGAAGTCTCGAAAATGTGGCATATGGGAACATCAACAATCCCTGTTGTAGTTGGAGCCCTAGGGCTGGTTGGAAAAGATTGCAGTAGACTAATTGCAGGGATTCCTGGAAGCCCATGCCTCAAGGAAATACAAAAAATTGTTCTGACAAGTACAGCCCACACTTTACGAAGGGCTCTATCTATGTAATTTTATTTTTTTTTTTTTTATTTATTTATTTTATTTATTTATTTATTTTTTTTTTTTTTTGTCAGTGAAAAGTGTCATGATGCCATTTCTAAACTTAGGTCCCTGGGTGGGACCCGGAAAGAAATGTGTAAACGCCAGAAAGCAAAGAAAATGATAATGATAATAATAATAATAATTTAAACAAATTTACTTAGTTTCCTTTTTTTAATGAATTCGAAATAGTTTTCAGAAAAATCTAATAAAAGAGAATATATAAATTCCTTAAATAATTCTGCAAAAAAATGCTATGACTCTCTTTGAATAATTTGTAGTAATGAAATATCAGACGTTAACAATGCTTATTATGAACGTTGCAGCGAACGTAGAAATACGAACGTAGATAGGATTTGCGGGTCTAAAATCACAGAATTCTGTAAAAAATCAATATTTTTGAAATTATTAACTTAGTTATGCTTGATTCTTTAAAAAATAGCGTTATTCTTAGAAGAAAAGATTAGATTATTTTTCAGTTTTCTTTAAATGTAAACACACTCCTATTGTTTCTAAATTCCGATTGAATTTTAACAAGGCAGATATAAATTATTTCTATACAAACAAGACGAATTTCAAAAAGTAACTTTATCGACAGAAAAATGACTTATATACGGATTTCTTATTGATTTGAAATGAAAATAAATAATACAGACTAAATACTAATTAGCTTTTAAAAAGTGTTATGCAAATAAAATTTTAGCATTTATGATGTAAACGTATGAAAAATTATTGCTACCTTTTCGTGTAGGCAAAGTAGGCGTTTTTTTGTAATGTTGTCACCATAGCACTGTTAGACATTTTCATGACGGTCGTCTTCGAGTATAGAATCCAGAGGTTGGCAGTGAATATTTCGGAGACAGTGGGAAAGTGTAGTTCAGGTTCGCAGTGGATATTTCGTAGCAAAGTGGCAGAGCGTAGTTCTTCCTTCTGTCATCT
>OZ010593.1:21904671-21909671 GCA_963932145.1 Acanthosepion lycidas
TAAGAATACTTCATAAATGTTTTAAAATGTTTACAGTAGATAGTTTAAAATATGTAGATTTTAACTAATAGTCCTAAATATTTTTAAAAAAAACATTTAGACATTTTATAACTTAGTTACCTCCCCTGACGTTTTACATCGTACACTACGTAATCCGAGCGATTTTCACTTCCCAGGCATAAAATTTAACTTTCAGATAAATACAATTTTGTCTCAGAAAAAAACAGCAATCTGATGATGACATTGTGCTAATGTCGAAAGTACTCGGAATAAATAAATATGTATCAGCATGATAATTTTCGCTCTTCATTTAATAAGGACACTAAGAAACTGGATCCTGTATATGAAAGAATCTAATAAAGATAATTAGACAAAATATGCATAAATTATTCGATGAGACATGTCTTAATATATATACTAGCAGCATGACCCAGCGTTGCCCGTGCTTGATTAAAAAATCGTTCGACTCATACAGCAATCGCTATCACTTGATTTAAAATATTTTACCCTTCTTTGCCTTTGAAGGAGTGCCCTTTGCGGTGCTGATGTTGCTACATGCCTTACTACTTGCCTATCTCACACTGCTAATTTTTTCTAAGCTCTACTGTTACGAAAAAAGAACTAAACAAAATGAACACAAAACGATCAGCTTTAAAAAAGGACTCGCAACTGGAAAAACCGAATGAAAAAAGAATGTTAACAAAAATACTTTTTCACACCCAACGGAGTTCTGCGGAATCAGAATCAACGTTGAGTTTAAGCAGGCGAATGAGCCAATTGGAGTAAAGTGCCATGCAGATTTAAATTTGTCCCACTTGTGACGAATGCAGCTATCGATTTTTTTTTTTTGCATGCTAGCATGGTAGTTAACATTTGTGTCAGTCAGCTGTTCCTCTCACGCTGGCCAATAGAATCTTCCTGCCTATTCGTGGCAGCCAGCTATTGGCTTTCATTCTGGCCAGTACAAAATGGCCGCAAACTACATGAAAACTGCCGTAGAAGCATGAAAAAATCGATTATTTTCACTATCGATGGGAGTTGGGTAATGCAAATTCGGTCTTGACCTTTCCACTAACTTGGAGCATGTGCATATAAATGTTGGTGCAAATCCGTCGAAAATTGCGGCCGCGCATTCGTTACATGCACACACACCCTGCATTATATATATATATATATATATATATATATATATATATATATATATATATATATGTGTGTGTGTGTGTGTGTGTGGTTACTGTCAATTACAAATTTCAACACGACCTCTGTACCTATTGACGCTATTCCGTTTAGTCAACTTTATATATACCGGGTTGTGTATATAAGTCACTAGGGAATTAAACCTCTTCCCAGTTTCTTTTGTTAATGGTTGAATGATATTTACGGGCAAGATGCCTTATTTATAAAGCTTGGATGCTTGGTAAAAATTTATTTCAAGTAACCTGTTTATGCGGAACAAAATGGTACTTGTTTTATTTCTTGCCATTGATGACAAAAAGCACGAACCATTTGGCATCTACAATGCGTACATTTTTTTCGCTAACATATATACGCCAAGAACAAAGTGTGTAGAGGAAAAATGATTACAAAGCGCAAATTTCAAAAATGGGGACGTTACGTCAGGAATTTAACAGAAAACGTTAATTAACCTTCTCTGGCACTGAAAGTATTAACTCTGATTCATTTAGGAAGTAATTTTCTGATTTAAACGTCATTTTCTAGTTGGCAAACTTGAGAATAAATGCGTTTAGGTTTTTGGGTTAAACGTCACCTGGCAACAGGCCAGGCCAAGCCAGAATGACTCAGTAAAGGATTTTAAATGGCACGTTTCTTGGCCTGGACGTTTTATAAATTAGCTGTCCGAAACAAGTTTTATGTTGTATCTTTGTTTCGTTCGATTCATGATATGGCTGACCGTGGCTCTCCACAACATCCTGTCCTTGGTAATTCGTAGCAATTAGTTGTACTATCGTTCCCAATCCATTACACAAGCTTGATAGCTAGACAACTTACTGTTTTCCTCTGGCACTCTTGTATTAAGCCTTTTGAGTATCGAATTCTCCAAGCCCACTTTTCTCATTATTTGTCCTAGAGATTTCAACCCTGATTCTAAGTATAATTGTCCTTTTTGTTTCCTGTTATGAACTTTTTGTACATTGTTATGGACTATGTGTTCATAGTCCCAAGCGCTTTCGGTCGTCCTGGGTATGACTATAAACTACATCCGTGTCCAGGGTAAGACGATAAACTACGTCCAGCAGCAAGGCCTCTGACCAGGAGGTTTTTAGGAGCGTGTAACCACCTCTTAATTGCTGGTGTTCCCAGGTCCACTTTGACCCAGGGTGGTAGCACCTGTTAGGGTCTCAACTATGGGCAAATAGTTAACTATTACCAGCAATACTTTTTGGAAAACAATATTACCAGCTATACAGTTTTGAAGAAAAAGTATTACCAGAAACAGATTTTTGACTAAACAAAATATTATCAGCAATAAAAAAAACCTCAGCATTAAATAAGCCATTGAGGTTGATATGCCGTAAAACAAAATAAACCAATCTAAATCAAAGAATACATATTTTATTCATCCAAATCTATCCTAAAAATGTTGTCGGCATTAAATAACTTATTGAGGTTGATATGCTGTAAAACAAAACAAACCATTCTAAATCAAAGAATACAAGCGCTTTCGGACACTTATTTGCCATTTTCAAGAGGGTTGTTTTTATGTGAAGAGAGATTAATAACAGGTAAAACCAACCTCCTTGAAAATTACTAAAGAAGTAGACGAAAGTTCTTGGAACAACAAACAATATGGACCATTTTTGCACTCCCTTACTCACACTAAACGGAAAATATAAGAACGCTGGAAAGACTAAATAAAGAATTAATAAAATTTCCTTGTCTGTTATACTTAATGAAAGAGGTTTAAATTTAATATATATATTAAGAAATATGCATATCTTACATTAATTGTACAACTACCTATATTTACCCATGATTGAAAAGTAACTCCCTATTTTATGAACGAGTGGCCAGCCAAGAGTCCTTAACAGTCTCTAACATTTTTCTTTCGGGTTGGTTAAAAGCACAAGTTTACTATATCAAACACAAACTTTGAAAGAACTTGAATGTCGAATACAAGAAGTTATGTCTTCCATACAATATGCTTTCCTGGTGAAATCAGTTGATGAGATTTCTGGGAAACTGGTTGCGAAATCTGGTGTCCATATCGAATTTTAAATAAAACCTCAGAATAAACGCTTTCCTCTGATAACCATTTCTTGTAAAACTTATAGTTAATAAATAAATTATAAGTATTTTAAAATGGAGATTTATTTTTCAATCGCCCTGTGTTTATATATATATATATATATATATATATATATATATATATATATATTACCAGTTTGCGACTGGAAGAGATAATTCCGAGGAGGATATAAATCCAGGGAGAGATCAATGTAGATTACAGAGCATTATAATGATAATAAGAAGACGGAGACTTTAATTATATATTTCGATTAAAAATTTAATTCGTGATCACCGAGATGTTCAACTCATCGGGTCGGAGGCTCCCTACTACAAATCTCATGCGTCCGTCCGATGTATTTTCTTCATTTACGGAGGATATTTCGATCCGAAGAGTTGGACATCTCGGTGTCCACAAAATAAATTCATAATAGAAACGAATAATGAATGTCTTCGTTTTCTTATTATCATTATATATATATATATATATATATATATATATATATATATATATATATGTATATATATATATATATCTGTGTGTGTGTGTGTATGTGTGTCTGTATGTGAGGAAAACTTTGCGTGAAGCATTTCGTTGTTTACGATTTCATCGGGCTAAATTGATGTTAACGTTTATGAAAAATACACACGGACGAAGAGGATGGGGGCGTTAGAATTGTAACCTTTTAAATTTATTTTATGAATCTGTGTATATAGTCTAGTCAATTTCGTACTGTGTCTTTTTGTTCTTATGTTTTTATCACTTTACTTATTAAGTATACCACATTACGATAATAGCAATTAAAGCACTTTCTACTCAAAGAAAACATATGAAACTAAACGAAATTTGCTAGACTATATACACAAAGACATCTAAAAATATAACGATTAAATTTAAATAAAAATAATCCTCTTCCTCTCTCCTTCGTACGCAAGTGTACTTAAATCAACGTAAACATCACTTTAGCAGTTCAATAAACTCCTAAAGGACGAAAGATCTCACAGAAAGAAAAATCTACTTTGTCATTAACTTTCCTAACATTGTTCTGGTATATAAAAATGTATATATAATTTTCTTCCATACATATACATATATATATATATATATATATATATATATATATATATATATGTGTGTGTGTGTGTGTGTGTGTGTGTGTGCGTGTGTGTGTATCTGTGTGTGTGTGTAAAATTCAGATATAAATAAAATATATCTATAAAAAGAAACTATGAATAAAGACTAAAGGAGAACCTATCTTTAACAACGTCTTCTGAAGGACTTTATTGAACATTAAATTACATCACTTATTATCCAACATAGTTTACCTTGATTTTCACGGTTAACCTGAAGAATATACTTGGACCTTCTAAAATTAAAAATTGGTACGTTAACGATATTTTTTACTTCTGTTTATAAGTACATGTTGCAAAATAAAAGTTCGTCACAGGACGAAACGGCCTGGTAAAGAAATCTTGTTACTTTTGTTTATATATATATATATATATATATATATATATATATATATATATATATATATATATATATATATATATATATATATATATATATATATATATATATAACTCGCCTCACGCACTCTACTCAGCAAAACTACGATAAAGCCGCACACAGAAATTCACCCCCCAAAACAACGTCGTTGATAATGGCTATAGAACTAACCGTAGTATATATATATATATATATATATGAATCTTTGTTCACAACTGCAGTAGTCAGGTATTGAACTCCC
>OZ010593.1:21914671-21957171 GCA_963932145.1 Acanthosepion lycidas
GGTGAATTTTTACGTATTTATTTTGAATAAACATGCCAATGACTCACATTCTCGATTCATAGAAGAACTTTGCATTATGAGCAGTCGCAGTCATTGTTTACAAATTTGCGCTTTCTCTCTAAAGTGCTCCACCGAAATTTATATACAGGGCGTATATATCTCAGCTATGTTATACATTATACAGCATATATTTTTGTCTACATTGTTTAAGTGTTTTAACGTTCTGTATTAATATACTTTACATATTACTTCAAGAGGTAAGAGAAATGTTTTATGATCTGAAATTGCGATTACTGATGCCACATCCCTGCGATCCATTGTAGAAAAATCAGAAGTCGAAATTTATAAATTCTAAACACTTAGAGCATCGATGGCTGGATCAGTTATAAAAATATTAGTATAGGAGATAAAATTTAACACAGCATAGGTTGCGCTATATATGTTCGCCAACACCGTAAGATGCTACAAATCCAAATTATTACCTGATAACGGGGACAATTTATTTATGACCTCAGATCTAGACGCTCATGCGGATGTCATGCATGGCATCTAACTCGTTCAGAAGTCTCAGATTCAATGAGTATCAATAAGAAAAACTGAAACTTTGGCCTCTGTCGACAACAATTCAAATTTATTAGGCATACATTACTAACCATTTGATCACCTTCAGTCAAAGCTTGTCGTATCAATCCAATAGTTCTAGTCTGCTATGATGTATGAATAACTATAACAGCTTTTTTTAAACCAACGGTTAAAAAGGTCATTGGGCGAATGAAACCTGTAGAAACATTCCTCTTCAAATGTTTTGGACTGGCCTTACAGAATCCCCCCAAAAAAGAAAATAAAAAAGAACTGTACCAAAAATAGAAGAATCTCTACAACAGGATATACTGAAGGCAAGAAAAGCTGAGAGGCACAGCAAGTAAACTACTTAACGAGTTTGACTGAATAGATTTACATCAGATTATTGCTATCACACATATGGGTTGATGGCAAAGATCAAATCAAACGGAATTCAATTTCAGGTTCTTGCCCTGGGATAACGGCCTAGCTAATCACTGTTAACACCTGTACTAGCATCTCATTGAATGTATTATAACAATTGCAATGATGAGGATAATAGTCCGCGTGGAAATAGTGTAAATACTGGCAACTCTTTAGCCCAGAAAAACAGACACAAATTTGTACAGAACTCTTGTAGAAATTCTGATTTCTGTAAATCGATTTAATATAATAATCGATTTAATAATAATAATAATAATAATAATAATAATAATAATAATAATCAACAACAACTAATTAATGAATAAATATAAAAATGCACTAAGTAATCAATGATAAATAGTGAGTCCAAAAGTTAGCAATCACCATCATACAACAGCTCCAAATAACCACTTTCCGAGCAACAATCATTTCCACTGAATGGCTTTTATAATAATACAAAAATAAAACAGTAGCCGCTTATCCAATAACCGTTAAGATAATACAATACCTTGCTACCCATTATGCCCCATTTACCAGTATATATAAGTTACCAGGCCACTGCACATCATACATGATTTGGGGATTGTGTTCAAGTGCAAAACAGACTGTCATCACTGCGAGTTAACCTCAGTGTCCACTTTTTTATTTACTCACGCTCCATCCCTGAAACTGAGTACGTTTACCCATAAACATACTTTAAACCGTCTTTTACCATATACAGTGTAACCCGGATATAAGAGAAACCTGGATATAAGAGAGATTTTCTCTTGTCTCAAATTAGAGCCTGTGTTAATGTATATAAAATAGACCAAAACCGGATATAAGAGAAACCCGGTTATAAGAGACTTCGTCTCCGGTCCCGACAACTCTCTTATATCCGGGTTATACTGTACATATATATGGAAGGACTGTGTTCAAAATCTTGCAATGTTTTCTATTGCAAAACTTTCTCCTGTATACTCTATTTCTCATTTTTAGCGATGTAATGGAATAACCTGTCATCCCCACGAGTGACTACACAATAGGTAGTAACTACCTATAAGTATCTGTATGTCAACGGACTACAGAGACTTGCTGGAATCCGTTCCAGCAAGACGGTCGAACTCTCTGTCTTCGGGCAGAGAGGAACCCGCACGAGGCTCTGCTGAAGGGCAGAGTCTCGTTCGGGGAGGTTGACCAAACAGATTCTGTTTTTGCAGTTTCTACGAGCATTTTTTGGCCGAGCCTATGGGCTCGGAAAACCCACGTAAAACTCGGCCTTGTGCCACATCTTTCTCTTGTGGCGGGGGCAAGTAAATATTGACTTGCTGGGATCTGTTATTCAGATCTTGGTTGCTGTCGAACTCTCTGCCTTCGGGCACAGAGGAACCCGGACGAGGCTATGCCGAAGGGCAGAGTCTTGTCAGGGGAGGTAGACAGACTCGATCCTGTTTATGCGGGGTTACGGGAAATTTTTGGCCGAGCCCACAGGCTCGGATTACCCCACATTAAATTAGGCCTTGTACCACATCCTACCTCGTGGCGAGGCTGGTAAATATTTCTATCTGAGATCTGTTGAGTATGCGAGAACTACAGACCTTCCAATAGTAGCACTTACTACTGGATTGACTTCCGACGACCTTAACTGTTAACTTTATTATTATTGTACTGTTTTTTTTACAATAAACATTTATTTATTTCATCCACCTTGTTTTTCAAGTATATATTCCTATTAGCACGGAATATAACATTTAGGTTTTGAGATTTTTAATTTAATTTTCGGCTCTTTTGCATACATTTAATATTTAAAAAATGTTAATTATATATGTAAATTCA
The DNA here is from genome assembly GCA_963932145.1 of Acanthosepion lycidas. NCBI lineage: Eukaryota > Metazoa > Mollusca > Cephalopoda > Sepiida > Sepiidae > Acanthosepion > Acanthosepion lycidas. The sequence goes on from OZ010593.1 coordinate 21,917,471, forward strand.
GAATAATTTCTCATTCTGATTATTCATATGTATTTCTTTGTAAAGCATTAAAATAAATATTTCTCATTTTTCAGTATCCATGTTTTCTTCATATCATGATAATGTCACTGAGTTTAAAATGAAAATAACAGAAGTAATAACCAACTAATAACCAATTGTCTTTCATTTCTAGTCAAACATGACTGGAAATGAATGACATTTCTGATTCTCATCAAGTAAAACAACATTTCCTGTGAAATTCATTAAAATATTACGATGAGAAAAAAATGGGAAACTTAAATGGTAATTCCAATGGGAGCAGAATGGTAGAACTATTGAAAATGACATGAAAATATGAAAAAAAATATGTTTTGAAAACCAAATTAGGCAATCTCAGAAAATCCTTTCCAGCTGAATCTTTGGACAAGACAAGGACTATTCTTTGACTTAGTTTTGCGAAGTATAGAAATGTAGAAAACGGTCAGAAAAATCGATAAAAAATGCTGAAAACACAATTATATGTTTTGGTACCAGCAAATAACTTCCTTAACCAAAAGCAGTATAGAGACATCTATGACATTTTCCAGACCCAGAGTTTGGCACTGAAAGTAGCAGCAATAACTGTTTTTTGCAAAAATTGGTATATATTTTTTTTTGTTTTTACTCTAAATGGACATAATTTTAATGGCAGTCAAGGCCAACTTACTTTCTTGGCTCAGAATTTGATGGCGTTAGTAAGAAATTAGGTTCATTTGGAAATATTTTTTGCTCATGAAATATTGTGATTTTGCTACAATGTATAGTACCATAAGGATATCGGGAGACAAAACTCTTTCTTTTATTTTCTCTCTTTCTCTTTCTCTCTCTCTCTCTCTCAATTTTTATCTCTCTCTCTCTTTCGCTCTTTCTCTCTCTCTCTCTGTTTGAAATCGTTAATGCCAAATTACAAATGCTAAATGCCAAAATGTCCGGTTCCTACAGTAAGAATCTTAGGACCATGATTATTTACCGAGAGATATTTATTTTGCAGATAAGAACGTGGGTTCTTTTATTAATGTCCTCAAATGACACTAACAAATTGTGAGGTAGTTCCCATGCAAAATCGATAAGAAATTTAGATGATTTCAGGTCAGTATTCTGAAATACAAATGACTTTCCGAAATGTTGCGAGTTTTTCACTTTTGTTAGTAAGAATGATTTTATCAGAAAGCGTTCAAATGCTGATCCAGTTGTTCTTAATCAAAAAATAAAAAAAACAACAACAACAAAGATTTAATTATTGTATTGTAGCCTTTAAAATTTTTTTCGGTCTGAGTTGCCTTTGCTTTTCGAATTGATTTCTCAGGATTTTCACAGAAAAACAAAATTGATTTGGAACTAACGAAATCGTATTTTAAAAAAATGATGGCTACAAAACAAACACAAATACTTATTTTTTTTATTCTTTCCTTGCTAAAATATAATTTCTATAGAATTCAGTTACTGCTGTTTAGAATAATAAAAAAAAATTACTAACGTCTAAAAACCATTTCTTGTAAACTTTAAAATAAATAATAACACTAAGATAAAAATAAAATTCTATTTCCTTTAAGTAATTTAATCCATGTCGAACCAGTTTATTGTATAACGGTTACGTATATATATATATATATATATATATATATATATATATATATCAGTGATTATTTTGGGGATTCTTATACTAATTCGTCGAGCCTAGTATAATCCTTAACAACAGAATGTAGAAAGAACTGGACGGTTGTTTCGCCCTATCTGGGACACGACGAATTACTATATATATATATATATATATATATATATATATATATATATATATATATATATATATATATATGCAAATTAATTGAAACAAAACAAATAATTCCGCTATTATTTACTTTCTTTTCGTATTTTTGTAATGAAACATGACTCGGAGCACATGTTAGTACTTAGTAGGTCTATTCCACGAAGTCGTTCCTTGCAGATAGACCACATGGTCTCGATTCGATTTAAATTAGGAGAGATTCCTAGCCAGTACTTTGATACTAGTTTCACTAGTAATGCTTGCCAGTGTGTTCAAACAGCGTTACAATTTTTCTGCGCTTTTTTGGAGTAACATCCATCGCAGACAATGGCCGTAGGACAACTAATCGACAGTCAAGACAATAGTGTCAGGGCTTGATAAAAATATGATGCAATCACAGATGACGCAATATTTTGCAAAGACAAGGAAATTTCATCATGCACCCCGTAAACAGATTCACATCACTGCAAGTTACCTAATCTGAGGAACAAACGGAAACTGATTACCCTCTGTCACTCCATTATGTCTAAAACTAACCGTATGGTAAAAGAAAAGAAACTTAAGCAGCTGTTTCAATTAATTTGACCAAGTTTGTAAGTGCCAGATAGTTTCATAACTTTATTTATTATGTTTTATTTGTAGAAATAGTTTACACGTAAAACATAAGTGGCTACTTATATTATGTGCTAAGATCGGTAATATTAATGGAAAACAGGTCAAACCAATTCCTAATTAATTGCACATTCAGTTGGCATGGAAAAGAAGTAAATAAAAGTGCAAAATACGAAGACTTTTGCAGAATTTAAAGATAGCAAATGCTGAAAGAAATGATAAAATAGAATATCATTTGCCCAATATCTATTTCCAAATTGCGTGCAAAGGAAAAGAAGAAATCGTAGAAAGAGAATAGCGCTGAAGGTTATCCTTGTGAATAAGTGCCCATAAGAATCAAACATCGCATCTAGTGTTGACGATTAGTCGTTTAATAAACACACTCATTAAGATGGCTAACCTCGCGTCGCTCCCATTAGTCCTGCCTGACCTCTTTCTTTACACTGATGTTCATATTGTACAAGGGCACAGAGCCACTATAAGTAGTGGGTTACAGAGGTACAGTTTACAAACGGTTTTTCTTCTTTAGTTTCTGTCGTAATATTCAGCAGCCATTTCTCTTCCATATTGCTTTCGATTCATTTTTATCAGAATGTAGAACCAGCACACAGGCGCAACGACACAAGCCTGTCACTACTGCCATTGCAAATGTTCAGATGTTCTCCATTCTTTAGTGACAGCGACTTTTATACCTAAGATCCACCTTGCCACTTCCACAGTGTTGAATTACCATCGTCCCCCCACTATTCCATCGGTAAGAAGAATGTTGGCATCAGAAAACTTCTTTCCAGGAACTGCTACACTGTAGAACAGATTACTGCGTGGATGCTTCCCCGAATACTGCAATCTTAACCTCTTCCCGCCTAAAGTCAATCTTTATCAGCGCCCCACATCACCCTACTTGCGTCCTATTGCCTCACGCTACGTTCATAAAGCAAATGCCATCCAATAACACTCTATATTGAGTGGCTCAAGGACCTTAAGATTACTTTAAAAAGGAGAAATTTTAAATTTTATGTAAAAGATTTTGAATGTCTGTCAAAATTTCTGTGGGATTTATCCTTATTTACACTATTTACATTCAGAATATTATCCTTATCTTTGTTGTTATTATGAATGTTTCGGCTGTTGTGGACACAGTGGGCGCAATCAATCATCTCAAAACAGCAACAGCAGTTTTTATCAGCACTAGGTTAGGTTTAAGGATCCATATTCTCCAAAGAAAATTGTCTTAAGGGATAATCCTCTTATGGATTAATCCCCTTATGGATTAATCCTCTTATGGATTAATCCCCTTATGGATTAACGCGTTGGTTGGTGAATTTGGTGAGATAGTAGTTCTTAGTTGAATCTCTGGTATTTTGATTCATGGAAACAGGGTTAGTAATAACTGAACAGTATAAAAAACAAAGAAGTAGATGAGATATCCCTAGTCATGGGCAGGGGAATGAGAACAGTCTAACCCCGTAGATGGAATAAAGGATTCATTTTGGAATTCCTTGTAGGTTACTTGAACTGACAAAGCTGGAGGATACAACATCCAAAATGTTGTGATAACAATAAAAATAAGAACAAAAGTCTACATGTAAATGATTCAAATAAAGGAAAAAAAATATTTAAAAAAAATTACAAAATATATATATTCTTTACAACCTTTATTCCAACTTCACAGACAAAAAATCCTCGTAACTTTTTTCCTACTTCCTTTAACATAAAAACATCCCAAATTTTAATTTGTAAATCAAGCCATAATCTGAGCTTGGAAAACATGTTCATTTGAAGCTGATATGAAATGTCAGTCAGTGTATAAGCATTTAAAATGGCGGGCATAAAGTTGGTAGCGTTGAAAGAATCATTACTGATCAGTGAAATTCATTCTTTCTTTTCATTTCAGATTTTGATTTCAGATCTTTAATTTGATCAAGAAAATCAGATATAAGATTTTTTTTGTCTTGGAGAAAATTCCAAATGGTGTTTTTTAAGAGTTTCTGCCAGAAGATCTTGGTTCTATAGATATTTTATTTACTCAATACATGACATCAGCTCTCTTGAATAAGTTAGTATTACTATTTAACTTAATGGGATTTAATTTTTGTGAACAGGGGTAGACTACCTTCATGTTCGTTTGACATTATGATAACCACATGTATATGTGACACACTGGTTTGTTGATTACACGACCACTTCTGGCCACAGTTCTGTTAAAATCTGATCGTGGCTCATGTGACAATGGCTACTCAGCTATGACTGGGTCTTTCTTGGTTGATGTTATTCTGGGTTGGAACTGATGATCAACCTCTCTCGATGGTCATATGTGCCTTCAGTTCCTTCTATATTTATTTCCAGTTTGTGTTTCCATATAGCATGTTCTCGGTTGATATCCTTTATTTGAACTACTCACCAAGACTCCATACTAGCATACTTGCAGATGTATGGGGGCCCAAAAATATTTTAAGTGCTTAGGGCCCCTATGGGTCTTAATCCAGCCCTGATTATTTACATACGGACTATTGTCCTCATCTTTGTAGGATTTATCACAATGTTTTGGCCATTGTGTCCTCCAGCCCTCATCAGATGTATGTCAATCCAAGTAACCCATCAGTTTTCCACACAGAATTGTCCCATAGAACAACAGGACTAAATAAGAACTAGATGAGATATCCCTAGTCATGGGCAGTGGAATGAGAACAGTCTAACCCCGTAGATGGAATAATGTAGGTTACCCGGATCGATATACACATGATGATGGCCGGAGGTCCCAACGGCCGAAAAGTTATAACAACAAAGATGAGGAAAATAGTCAGAATGTATATAGTATAAATAAAAATATTTTTATTCCATGTTTTTTTTTTTTTTATTATTATTTTGTGTTGATAAGAATAAGAACTTTTATTAAAATCAAGAGTAGGCATGGTGGAAATGGATAGCGGCTAGGATTGAGGAGTCGGAGAGCCGAGTTCGAATTCCAGTCGAATCTATTATATTCACTTAGGTGCTAATACCCTTGGGAAAGGTATGAATCTTCTCCCTCTCACCCCCTCCAGATATGGGTAAATAGCATGACAGACCGGGTTCTATAGCCTTGGATGGAAACTGGTCTACAGCAGAAAGAAATGGCAACCTACTGCGGGAAAAAAAATCTGCCTTGTCAGTCATGTATCGAAAGATACATGATCGCCTAAGCATGTATCACGCATGGCACATAACTGACTGAAAATCTATTACGTGCTAATACCCTTGGGAAAGGTATGGGTCCTTTTCTTCTCCCCCGAGCTATGTGTAAATAGCTGGACAAACCGGGATGGCAACTGGTTTACCGCAGAAAGAAATGGCAACCTACTGCGGGAAAAAAAACTGCCTCGTCAGTCATGTTTCGAAAGATACATGATCGCTTAAGCGTGTATCACGCATGACACAGCTGATTAAAAATTTATTTTAATTTATAAAATATATATCTTGTTTTGCTTTTTATTTTTTTAATACATAACATTTTCGATGTACGTCTTATCTTTACTTAGCTTTTGTTATATTCTGGAACAGCACACCAATTGGAAAATGCAATTTTTCAGTGAAAATGCTTCAGTTTCTCAAGAATATTTCTCTGTTATAAAAATAGTAACAGAATCAAGAACAACGTTAATATTATTACTATTATTATTGTTGATGTTGTTGCTATTATTATTATTATTATTAAAACAGCAACAATAACGCATAATCAATAACACTCGAACGATACACTTAATCAAATTAATTATTTCATAGACTTTTGTTGCATTTCAATAAACCTATGACTCATAAAGTCGGTTGAACATATCGGAAGATAATGGTTTTGCATGCTTCGCTGATATGATCGCATTTTGATAAAATTACAGAGTGAATCATTGTTTACCGCTGTAGACGGAGAGTAACATTATCATCATGAAATTTAGGATTAACCATCTGGGAATCCTTGAGCAACAATTACTTCCTGTTGAAATGGACATTTACGAGTCCATCTTCGCGTGCTCAGGGGTGGAGCCTTACATTTGCATCTCACAAACCGAGAGGGGGCTATGTTCATTTCTTAATAACCCCCGGAATTTCGAAAATACTAGAAATCAGATGAATTCATAATCTTATATATAAAGTAAAGTATGCGTGTGTGTGTCCAAGCAACACCTCCGCTCCCACTGGTCCGATTGCACTCATTCATAGCTCATTCAAAAGCCCTAGAAAAGTTACGCACCGGGAACGATTTACGTTGAGCTCAGATTCAGGGTTGCCAAATTACGCGCGGTTAAAAATATATATTAATATATTATACTAGCCATTATCGTTGCGTTCAAGTAATTCTTAATTTCCTTTTATATCCAAAATTGCAGGAAGCTTAAAATTTTAAGCTAGCTAAATATTTAAGCTAGTTTATAAACCGCGCTATCGGGCAGCATTTAAGCTAATTCCTGTGGAGAACTCTTGATTTGGCCATCATCACAATAGCTAGGGAGGAGTAGATGCGATAGGGATCAATAAACTACAGAAGAACTCAAAGTTGATCGCTGTATTTAAGTATTGAATTAATGTTTAAGCTTATCTTTTAAAAGTTCAACAATAATTCTTTTGCTGTTACTTAATTTAAAGACGATTTGATGTACGTATTTCCTTATTTTCCGTACAAATAATTCTTTTTATTTCATGGGTAACAGAACAGGTGACAATTTATAAGATAAAATTAATATAATGCAAAGATGGGAAAATAGACATTAGAATTACTTACATTCAACATTCGAAGAATTAGAGAAATATAATAACTCAGATTGTGACACGAGGTCGGTTTAATGTGGGGAGGCCGAGCGCGTACACCCGGAATAGGAACAAAAATCCACCGAGCCCTCGCAAAATTATTTAGGAATATCGTCTTATATAGTGCGGAAAAGTATTTGAAATTTCTATTTTACGTGGCTTTCAACATGTTCACATCTATTTGTAAAATTTTCCTTAACTATAACAAGTCAATTTATGAATGAAACGTTCATTTAAAATTTTTGTTTCAAAGATTTCAAGCAGTGAATATATCTTACTTGCGAAGCGATAGCGAGCGGGCTAAGCCTGCTAGTGTAATATATACTCAAGTTGGAGTAATAAATCTGTAACCCGAAACATTTATTACCGTGGGTTTGGTTTGTTTTGTTTTACGACATATCAACCTGAATGGGTTTTCCTCATGCCGACAAGATTTTTGTAATAGATCTGTATGAACAAAATATGTATTCTTTGTAACATATCTAAATCAAGTTTCATTAACGTATTTCTATAAAGAGGGGTTTTTTTTTTTTGTCGAGAGTCTGCTTTCATTGATGTATCCTTTTCAGATGTACAGTTTGTAGAGAAATTGATGTTATTGACACTCCCATTTAGTTTATATTTTTTGGTAGAGGATGTGTTTAAAGAAATATGTCATGCATTTTTGCTTCCTTCGGGATCTCAGACATGTTTGAATTACAACATTTTTGTCTTGAAGATGCAAGATATGAACACTCGTTTAATATAGTGACTTTCCAAGCGTAGATTAGATATAGTACAAGGCCGAAATTATGGGGCACCCAGTGACGATCGAACTCACTAACCAGTCGTAAATGTTCTAGCGAGACAAACTTGCTTACCATTACACTGCTTCGAGGTGCCCACACTCGTTTAATATATGTTAGTGTATGCCGTCTCACATGTGTGGGATATTCATTGACCTTCGTTGTTTAGCAAGTGCGATTGGGTTATTCTTGTGCGGTCAGGTGTAAGCGTATCAGTACTGCGAGATTTTCTGAAAGCCGATTTTAATTCTCCTATTTTGGGTTGAATTACAAAGAGCTTATTTTGCGGGTTATCGCCCAAGCACTGTTGACTTTTGAATGTATGCGTTAATGACTTCCTTAAAGTCAGTGTACGGGATTTTGGTCGCTGAATCTACATCCATATCTAAAGCTGATTTCACTGATAGGTCATTTTTATTGTTACCTTCCTCTACGATGTGGCTAGGAATCCAACACAATTTGATGTCTTTATGTTTGCAAGTAGTTCTCCTTTTACATAATAGTCTGATAATTAGAGTTGGATGTCGGATTCTTTCCTTCAAAGCCATAAAGACGGATAGTGAGTCCGAAAAATTGAGCAATTTTTTGTTTGCTCTGTGTAATGATATTGAGAGCTTGCTCTATTGCGTAAGCCTCCGCAGTGAAAACAGAACTTCCCTTTGGGAGGGACGCTTATTTTTTTAATATTTTGACTCACTGCTGCATATCTTATCTTCTTCTCACACCGGTCTGTATAGATGGGTTTATGGTTAGGGCGCTTTTCCAATTTACCCTGAAACTTGTCTTAGAATGTGAGTTGGCGAGTTTTTTTCGGTAGTGTATTTAAATCTGACAAGACTTCAGGTTACTTGATTGTTCATGGTGGAATACTGTCAGCAGTCGTTTCTCGTATGTTTGAGAGTGAGATCCCTAACTTTTCAGTAATGGATTTCATTCTGAGTTCATAGGTTTCTATTGTATTTTCTTTTTGAGAATAAATCACAGTAATTAGGTTTAAAGGTACTGCTGTAAGCTGGTTTAGTTGGGTAAGAATATATTTTGATATTGTACTGTGGTACCAGTTTAGTACGCCTAAAAGGTGGAGGTGTTTCATTAGCTTCTGTGTATAATCTCTCCACTAGGGATGTCCTAAAAGGCCCTTGTACTAGACTGAGGTTTTGATGATAGGTTACGGTGAGTATTTTCAGCTATGATTTTTTGAACTTCCCATATTTGAAACTATCTTAATCAGGTAGCGATCTGTATAATTTAATTAATGTTTGTCGATCTTTTCCCCATTCAGTATGGGTTAACACACCGAGAATTTGAAAGAATTTACTACATTTTAGTTTTAAATATTTTAGATGGGGGATGAATGTTAATTCTTTTTCAAATTTAATGTCTAAGAACTTGTGTTGTTCCAGTTTAGAGCGCTGCAAATCTGGAGGAGTTTTATTAGCTTCTGTATAGAAGGTCACAACTAGGGATGTTCTAAAGCTCCGAGTACGATGATGATAAGTTGCATTGAATTTTTTTGTACGACTTTTTAGCTGCCCCATATATGAAATTAGCGTAATCCAGTTTTGACCGAATTAGGGATCTGGATAACATGATTAATGCTAGTCTATCTGCTAGTCTATTGAGAATGGGCCAATACATGCAATTTTGTTTTCATGTATTTTACCTGAAATTTTTATTTTATTTATTTTATTTTAGACAGGGAATGAAGGTTATTTTTTTTATCAAAGATAATGCCTAGAAACTTCCTGTTTCACTACTGGGATTTCTGCGCCGTCTAATTTTAAGCAGAGGTCGATGTGCAATTTTCTTAATTCGCAGAAACGTAGGCATTTGGTTTTCATTTCATCAATAGTCCATTTGTGTATTTTATTGAGACATTGTTGGAGTTGTCTTTCAATGGTATTCATATGTCGAGATCTTTACATAATTATTAGGTTGGTGCAAAAATAATGTCGTTTTCTCACATATGTTACTATGTGAGAAAACGAAATTATTTTTGCACCAACCTAAGAGAATATTGTAGACATATAGAGACCTTCTCACTCCTGACATTAGGGTTTTAACTATGGCGTTAATTTTTAAGCAAAAACCAAACCGAAAGAATGTTTTTTTTTGTGTGTGTAACTCCTTCTTGATCTTGCAAGAAATTCCCTATGAACTGAATCATCCTTTCTTTCAAAGCCTGTTCATAAAGATCTTTCAATATACCAAATTTCCATGTTGCATCATACGCCTTTTCTAAGTGAAAAAAAGACTGTCGTGAGATGGTCTTTCTTAATGAAGGTTTCCCTTACAATACTTTCAAGTCGTACTAAGTTATCCATAGTAATTCTCTATATTCCATAGTGGATATCATTTGGTCCCACCTCTGTATTTTGGGCTTTCTTTAAAGATTCATTCAATTTCTCTATAGTGAATAGCAGATTATAGCTCTCAGTGTTATTCAATTTAAAGTTTAATTTTTCTTTTTCCACTTTTTGTTTGGGCTTCAGAAATTGTTGTCTACCATTCTTGACAGACAAGTTTTTGGAGATTGTTTTGGCTAATTGATCAACGTTCATTTTTAAGCAAAATAGCGTCACAGAAAGAATCTTTCTTGTGTAACACCTTCTTGATTGTGGAGGAAATTCCCTATGAACTGAATTAGCCTTTCTTTCAAACGCTATTTATAAAGATCTTTCAATATACCAAATTTCCGTGTTGTATCGTCGGCCTCTTCTAAGTCAAAAAAGTCTGCCGTGAGATGTTCTTTCTTAATGAAGGCTTCCCTTGCAATAGTTTCAAGATGTACTAAGTGATCCATAGTAATTTTTTTTCCCTAAAAGCACATTGGTAGTCACTGATTAGACCGTTAGTTTTCAGGTACCAATCAACATATTGTTGACCATTCTCTCCATATTTTTATATTGGCAGCTCGTCAGTGCTATCGGCCTGTAGCATTCAGGGTTTGTATCATAATTTCCATGTTTTGGAATACTAGATAATATTTAGATAAGTAGCAACTTCCCAGATATGTGGAGACAGTCATTCATCATCCCGATGAATGACTGTCTCCACATATCTGGGAAGTTGCTACTTATCTAAATTCTGGTATAAAAATCTAGTAACAATTTTAATGATTTGTTGGGCAACTGTTTTATGAACTAATAGTGGATATCAGCTGGTCCCACATCGGCATTGTGAGCTTTCTTTAAAGATTCATTTAAATCCTCTGTAGTGGATTATTGTAGGTTATATCTCTCTTCGTTATTTGATTTGAAATTTAATTTTTGTTTTTCTGCTTCTTTTTTAGCTACAGAAATTATTGTCTATCATTTTTGGCAGATGATTATATTGAGATTATTTTGGCTAATTGATCAATGATATCTTTTTTGCTAGTTGTTTTACAGTTATTTATCGAGATGATTATCATGTTTGACAGCTATTTTCCTTATCATTGTTCATAAAAATTTTGTTTTTTGACAGAATTAATATACTGACGTAATTTTTCCAACATTCTTTTTTTGCCTTCTTTAAATATTTTCCTCGCTTTTGCTCGAAGTTGCTTAAATTGTAACAAATTAGTGGTTGAAAGATGCTTAATAAAATCTCTCAAATCTCTTCTTCTAAGCCTGATAGTTTCCTTACACTCATCATTGAACCAAGGTCTGTTCCTTTGTTTTGTACTGAACTTTTTTTTTCCTTTGCTATAGATATAAGGATTTCCGTAAACTGTTTATGTCTTTGATGCATTTACATTCAGCTTGTTTATAAAAAACATTGTTTTTAAAATTCGTCCCAGTCGCGCCATCTAATTTCCAAGGAAGAGGATTTTTTTTTGCAGTATAGTTGGCATGTGATCACTGACATGTGTTCATCACAACCTTCCAATAAAAATTCATATAGATTGTTAGATCACATTATTACAGAGTAGCTGCCAGTAAATAGATTTATGTAGGTCTGAGTTTTATCGTTATAAATACATAATTCATTATTGTTTATAATTGTTTCTAAAGTCCTTCCCTTTTTGATTTGTGTCTTTACAGCCTCATATAGTGCAGTAACAGTTAAGGTCCCCTAGTATCATAAAGGGTACAGGGAATTGCCTTATAATTTCATGAATTTCGACTTCATTTACTCATTCCTTAGGTGTAATATATACCGAGTAACTGTTTATTGGCCTGTCTAGGGTCACTTTAACTGCAGTCCTGTTGCCAAATGTATTTCACTTTGGGGTACATTATTTCTAACTAGCATAGACGTATCACCAAATGAACGAAGCCCAGTGTCATGTGCATGGTTGTATTGCTGGTTTTCTTATATATTCATTTTGTCACCCAAGTTAAGGAATGTTTCCTGAAAGCAAACAACTTCCGGTGAGAGGTCTGTTATTAACAGAAGCAGTACATTTATATTTGCCTTTATTCCATGACATTTCCATTGAATTATTTTATGCATGGCTGTTTAAACGTTTTCGTCTTTTAGCTTATGTGTTTTAGATTTCTTTTTCTAGGTTTTCATTTTTGGAGGTTTTAGCCATCTGAGGGTTCTGGCTTTCTTCCTCCATCTTTTTTCTATTTCGTCAAATCTGTTTTGCATAGTAATTTAGTCGTTGTGTATTTCCGGTTTTTGTTTGGCTGACTTTGTTGTTTTGGGAGATAAGCTTTTCAGCCTATATTTGCTGGATTTTAATGGAGGGATAGGAAATCGTTATGACCTTTGTTTAGTAGGAGATTTTATATTTTTGGTAGGAGTGGTTTGTTTGAGCTGTCATTTTGCTCTTTGTTCTTCCTTTATTTATTATTTTAATTGTTTCATTATCCTTCTTTTGCGGTTCATCCTTCACCATTTCTTTGGAATATAGACATTTTAAGTAAGTTTGAAATTTGGGCTAATCATTTGGTCCGAAGTGTACGAGCCTCTCAATGAGGGCTATATATTTGTCAGTCTGACCAGCACCATTTGTAATGTTATTTTTCGCTATTTCTGCGTCAGAGGGGCCATTCATGTAACCTTATACCACTTTCCTTCATTCTGAAAATGAGAAATTTCTTTTATCTTCTACGTTGTACGTTATGTTTAATTTAGTTTTCCTTTTTTTCCAGAAATCGTATATTCGTGAGTATGATGGAATGGCTTTGCTAGTAGTTAGTACATCTTGTGCATTTCTGTTTAAAAGTTTTCGGCTTTTAGTTTATGTTGTTTGGATTTTTTTATTCTGAGGTTTTCATTTTAAAAGTTTTAGCCATTTGAGGTTTCTGGTTTTCCACCGCCATCTTTTCTAGTTCGTCAAATCGGTCTTGCGTAGGAATTTTGGTCGTTGTGTATTTCCGCCTTTTGTTTGGCTGATTCTGTTCTTTTTGGGAAATAAGCTTTTCAATCTGTCTTTCCTGGGTTCTTGTGTACGGACAGAAAATTGCTGTGACCTTTGTTTAGTAGATTTGGTATTTTTGGTAGGAGAGGTTTGTGTTTGAGCTGTCCTTTTGCTATTTTGTTTATTTATTTATTTATTATTTCAGTTTCTTTTATTGCCCTTCTTTTACGGTTCAGTCTGCATCTTTTCCTTGGAATATAAAACCTTTTAGGTGAGAATGAAATTTGAGATACTCATTAGGTTCCAAATGTAGGAGCTTCCTAATGAGGAGTTCTGCGTTTGTCAGGCTGACCGGCATTATTTGCAGTCTTGTATGCCGTTATTCGTTCCGTAGGAAGTTCTTTTCATGTAACAGTCCATGACTTGATTTGTTGCTGAAAATGAGATGTTTCTTTTATATTTTACTTAGACAATCTACCTTTTCTTTATCCAGAGATTGCATATTCTTGAGTTTTCTGGATGACTTTCTTGGCATTTAGCATATCTTATTTCATCATGCCGTTCTTCTTCGGAATGGTCTGAATCTCTTTTGGCACATTTTCTACATGTTTGGCAACTCCTGCAGCTATCCTGACCAAATTTCTGACATCTAAAGCATCTTAGTGGAGCAGGAATATATAGTTCCATTGGTTCAATATTATACCCAATTTATATTTTGGGGGATTTCAGGTGTTCCAAACGTAAGGATATATATGTCAAGTATAATCGTTTCCTCCTTTTCTTTTAATTGAGATTCTATAGTAATAGCTGACCCAATGGCTTCCTAAGGTAAATGCAATTTCCTAAAGTGTGTTGAGAGACAACTCTCAACTTCTAAAGACTCCCTTGATATTATGAAAGCTTTTCATCTTATATTTTCTGCATGTTTCCCATGTTCCGCCTCAACAAGTAAATTGCCATTTCTCAACTTTCTAACTGTTAAAGGATTAATCCTACTGGATAGTAACTTTTCAATCAAGAAAGAGGAAAGTTTTGCCAGCGGATTTTCTTCTAGGGACGTGGAATTTCATATTAATTTCTTTTTCAGGCTCAGAGGCTAAAAGACATCTCTTCGGCTTTTTACTTTAATTATCCAATTTTTTTGTATATTAAGATTCACTACCTCTGCTCCCCACCCAGCTCGAAGCCTGACATTGGAACGTTTATAAATTGGAGAGAGATTGTATCTTGTCCTGGTGTATATTTGGGGTATTGCATTTGATTGTAAAGTACTCCATAAACTGATTAGATTATAGGGGCTATTAGGCTTATTATGACCAGCCAATTGATCGGATCAGGCCTCTCCGACTTCCCGTCCTGCCCAAGGGCCAAAGTCGTATGATGGGAATCGGAAGTAACTAACACTGACTCCTGAAACCCTCAACTTCCAGGATCCTCTCTCCAGACATTACAGGTCACCACACACAGCAAACAGATTGCCTCATAGTTTTGGCGGGTTAATCCTCGGCACAAGTGCAGTCGGCGTATTCTTAAGCCCCAGCCAATGAGGTGCCATTTATTACGTCCATTATAAGCTATAATATTTCAATAAATATATACTTGTAACAGTTATCAGCTTGTTATCTACTCTGATGACCCAACCATTTACTCCTGTCTCGATTATAAGTATGATCAGTTTGATAAGGTCAATTTGGCGGTTGATATGCAAGACGGCCTTCAGTCTGTTGTTTACTGGGCCCAAGAATGTCTTGTTAATTTTAACGCCCCACAAAATTAAACTTAACTGCTCTCTGTTAATCATCTAAGAGACCCCTCTCTGCCTGCCATTAACATAGCTGATGCTGACCTTCAGAAGAGTGGTTTCTCGGGCTAGCGCTCTCAGCTCACATGAAGAAGGAAAACTATATTGAATTGTTTGCTAAGTCGCCTGCTAGAAACGTTGGTCCACTGTATCATGCTAGACGATTTTTTTTGTCCAGAGTCTATCTTTCATATCTATAAGTATATCCTTCGTCTATGTTTAGAGTATTATGGTCCAGTGCTTCTGCTATTTTTCTAGAGCTCCTTGATAAAACCCAAAGAAGAATCATCCGTATTATTTGTCCTGATCTGGCGCCTCGTCTCCAGTCGCTTTTTCTCCGACGTAAGGTTGCCTACCTGTGGCTTTTCGATAAAGAATTTCAAAATTGTTCAGATGAACTCTTTGCTATTGTGTCCAGACTCTTTGACATTAAGCGCAGTAATAGACTAGCGACGAAATAACACCATTTTACAGTTGAGATGGCTAGATTTAACCGTAATTTCTATGCTATTCCTTTAATTACACTTCTCCCTTGTGCAACTCCATTCCGGCACCCTGCTTTCCAGCCAACTTTAATGGGCAGAATTTTTTTTTAAAAAGCAATGTCACTCGCTATGTAACGTCCACCTGATTATTCTTTCTCTATTTACATTATTCGTACTATTGTTCTTATCTTTGTCGCCATATTTATTACAACGTTTTGGACGTTGTACGTTCCGGCCTTCTTCAGGGAGTTGGAATGTCGAACTGAACCCTTTATTTCGCTCACTGGGGTAGACTGTTTTAGTTTAACGTCCCATGTTTAATGGATATCAGTTATCTCCTGTTAATTCCCCTCTCCAAGTTCTCCACTGCCTTAATCGAGTATTGAACTCACACTCTTTGGGTCCTGTTACTGGATCTAACCAACGCCTTTATCCACTGTGCCATGTGTTCTCAGGCAGAAAAAGAATATCTGTCTATATTTCTGAGATGAAACATTATATATATATATAATATCAGAGTTTGTCTGATGATTGCAAAAGCGTGAAACCCGGGGTTACAAACTAATATTCATAGAATTGAATTTGTTAGTTCTATCACAAATATTGAGGACTTTACCGCGCATACATACATACATATATATATATATATATATATATTAATTTACTTTCTGTTCGTGCTGAAAGATATTTTTTAACGTAGCTTAGTCCGGCACCATGTTACAAATGTCAAGGATTAAAATAACCTCTACTGAGGTAGATTTTCTACCTTTAAGCCTAATTTTAAATCTAGCCCCCGACCTTGTCTTTTGATTCCACAAGATCAGTTTCCTGAAGTTTTGTATAAATATGAAGTGACTCTTTGTGCTGAATCTAATATTTTTCATTGTCCTAAAAACATACAAACACCATTTTTTTTTTTTTTCATTTTTAGGTCAAGTTAGGGATTTCTACTCTCTGGAACAAACATTGCAGATGCATTTACTTCCGGAAGACGCAATTACTTCCGGCAGACGCAATTACTTCCGGCAACAAAGACAAATCTATCGTATTTTATTGTGCGACACTCCTTGATGCATATATTTTATAAGTCGTAATATTCGCGAAAATTCTAAGGTCTTCTTATATATATATATATATATATATATATATATATATATTAGGTTCGTGCAAAAATAATGTCATTTTCTCACGTATTAACATATGTGAGAAAACGACATTATTCTTGCACCAACCTAATATGTGTCTGCGTGTGCTTTATTGAATAATATATAAATACTTTATCTGTTTATTTATACACTGATCCTTTCCAATTGCCTAATCAGTTTCTTGATGTTAGGATGAAATTCATCAAGGAATGTGGCGAAGTATTTTACTTTACGTACTACATAAATAAATAGACACAGTATGCCTCTATTATTAAATGAAACATGTTTGAATGAAGATATGCTGCGAATGTATATATATATATATATATATATATATATATATATATATATATATAAAGAAATATAGTCTTAAGGTGTGCTATATTTATGGAATAAAGTGCTCAATATCAGAGATAGAGCGTGTGTAAATATAAAAGTGAACATAGAAGTTAACACTTAGAGGCGACAGTCTGTTTCATGCTATATGCAATCGTCAGGCCACATATGCTGTTATTTTTCTTAGTTCATTCTAAGTATTATTTTGGCGGGAACAGTTTTTAATTGATTATCTTTATTTGGGATTGGTTTGTTTATTTATTTACTCGGATGAATTTAGGTTAATTTATTTTACTTGTATATTTTCTCTTTTCGGTTTTCGATTTTTAAGTAACATAGTATTTATTTATGTTTTATTTCTATTTTTTTATTGTTTTTTTGTTTATTAGTATATTTATTTGTTTTTATTTTATTTTTTCCGTTTTTCATTTTTTAGGTTACGTAGTAAAAATTTATTTTCATGTCTGCATTTTGAGATGAGTTCGGATCTTTTGTTTAATAATTTATTTTGGTCGGGGAAAGTAATGATAGCTATTTTTTCCTCCAAGCAAAGTTTGCAAGTTTTTGATTGGTTGTTGTAGGCTGATGATTTTTTCCTTATCTTCCAAGATATTTTTAGTGTGATGTGCGTTTTGTTTTTAATTTCCCAGATATACTTAGAAAGCATTGTGCTGTTCGCATATTTACTATTTGTGGAATATGTTTTGTGTGTATAATTTCTTTGTTTCCAGGGTCCTTCAGTTACTCCTATGTATACTTTTTCTTCATTATCTGGTGATTTTATCGTGGCTTGGTATATTACGTTGTTTTGTAAACAATTTCCGTTTAAGGAACATTCGTTCTTTATTCTGCAGTTGTACGTGGGTTTAATATGTTCGTGTGGTTTGTTGATAATTTTCCTATTGTGCTTTTTTATTATTTGTGCCATTTTCTCGGTGCAGCTGTATCTGATTTTTACTGTGTTTTTGTTGAATATCTTGTGTAAGGAGCTTGATTCTGGGAAGTGTTTGTGCAAGAGTTTGAAGAATATTTTTCCTACGTTTGTTTTTACGTTCTTGCTGTACGGTGGGTTGAACCACAAGATATTTCTTCTCCTGTTGGCCTTTTTTGTATTCTGTGGTGAGTATGTGAGTATTGCTGGGAATCTGCTATCTTTTAGGGCCGTTTCATAGTCTTTCTTAGCTTTGTTAAATAGGGATTCATTGGAGGAATTGTCAGAGAGCCTGCGGTTAATCGATTTTGGTATCTGTTTGATTATAGAAGGTGGATGGTTGGAAGATGTGTGTATGTAGAGTGGTTTGTCATTAGGTTTTCTATATGGTTTATATGTACCTTCTCTTAGGTTGAAGGTAACATCTAGAAAATCTACTTCGTTTAGGTTAGTTTTTATATTTATGTCGAATCCATTATTTTTAAAAATCTTTATTATTGCTTTTCTAGTTTTGTCTGTGTTTTGTTTGTTACAGTTTCTTAAGATTATGAGACCGTCGTCCCTGTAGACTCCTGTGTCATTTCTATCTATTATTTTGCTCAGTTCGTGTAGTAAGTAAATGCCTATGATTTCGCATGCCTCAACACCGTCAAAGCTTCCCATTGTAGTGTCAAATATCCCATCTTTCTTTATCCATGCTTCTTCATTGTGGAATAATAATGATTTACGGCAGTGCTTAATGGTGTTGATTTCGCTTGGTTTTATTATTATTTGTTCCTGAGCTAAGTTGATGGCCTTATCTAGCATACGTTCTGTTATGGATGGGTAAAATTCTTTTATGTCTAATTGTAGGAATTGGCAGTTTTGTTTGTTATTTATGCTGTGGAACCAGTCAATTGTTGTTTTCGTATTTTTCCACTGGTTTACTCCTAATTTCTTCCTGGGTTTATGAGTCTACATGCAGGATTGGTTTTGAAATTTTCTTTCTGGTCTTTTAGTGTGATAAAGGCTCATGCCTTGCTAATACAACTTATTCGGTCATCTAGGTCTAATTTTTGGGCGATTGTTTTAGCTTCCTTATTGATATCGTGTTCTGTTGTTTGGGGTGCCTTTTTGTATGTTTTGGTTATGTTGTTCTTGAGTAATTTATTGTATGTAGGAGGACTTAGTTTGTATAAATTTCTCGTTTAAACAGGGATCATATCATTCATATACAGGTTCGGTGTTGGTGTATCTATTTATATTGTTTGCGATGATGTATTCTCGCCATTTAAATCATTAACCTCTATATTTGTTTTTTGTATGAATGATTCATGAATTTATAAATTATATTTACACCTTTTAATTGAAATATATATATATATATATATATATATATATATATATATATATATATATATATATATATATATGAGTAGTCATAAACTTCCATTCGTTCTCTGTTGAGATACTAGCATTATTGCGATGCATAGGTTTAGGTACGTATACACAGTTTATGTTCAGTGGTACCATCCTGTTAATCGTGGCAACATCACCCTTGCATGGAATACTGCTGCCATATATGATCCGGAGCCCCTGTTGTTTGTCTTAAGGCCTCAACAAAATCCAGAGATGCAATGTGATTGGCCTGATCTGGCATCTCACTTACAGTTTCTCTCTTACAGACGCGCCGTCGCTTCCCGCTGTCTTTAGATGTTTTCACGGTAACTGCTCCGACCAGCTGTTTTCGCTAATTCCCAAACAGCATGAATTTAAACGTGTCACTCGGTCGGCATCCCAGTACCACCCTGTTGAAACGGTTAAATGTCGCCGTCTCTTCTACTCCAATGGCTTCATGTCTCACACTTCTCGCCTGTGGAACTCCCTTCCTCTTACTTGTTTCCCTGATAGCTATAATCTCCAACTATTCAAATGGAGTATCAATTGACATCTCCAGATGCCTTGATCTATACCCCGCCCTTCTCTTAATCCTTTCCTCTATTACGTCTCTTTACTCTTGCTCCCACTCTCTTTAACCCCTTGCGCGCTAATGGCACTCCCGCCTTGCTTGGGGTGAAATGCTTAAAAAAATAACACATCAAAGTTCTAAACCTGTTCCGATTTTTATTTGTCCATGAGTTTTTTGTCTTTCAGACGAAGTGTAAAATGAACATCAAGTTAGGCTCTCCACTACGATCTAAACTATTTATTAGGTTGGTGCAAAAATAATATCGTTTTTTGACGTTAAAAAATACGTCAAAAAACGATATTATTTTTGCACTAACCTAATAGCTTTATCGACAGAGTACCACAAACAAACTGATACTCCTGGGCAATTGTATTCAAATGAAACGTTCGTTTACTGCTTATCTGCCTGCAGCAGCTGTGTGCTCTCTGGGAGAGATGCTCGGAGTATGGAAACCCATAGCTAAAAATTGCAAATGTAACTTAGCAACACGCTTCTTTATATTTTCCTATCTTTGATTGTCGGTTCATTTAACGTGTATACAATTGTAGGGAAGCTATAACCCCGAGTAAATAATTATAAACCCTCTAATATTTATACAAGGTACTCCGACAGTCTTGTCACCCCCTACTAAAAAGCAATGAGAACAATAGAATAACAGGTAATACAGTAATATAAAGCACATGAATTGGATAGGCCTCTATTCCAAACAGTAGAAAAATTAATTAGGGATCCACTTTATGTAAATTCATTGTACAGGGCGGCCCGAAAGTCTTGTCACTCATAACAAAAAGGAATGAGAACAATAGAAGAACAAGTAATACAAAGCACATGTATTGGATTCAGTTTATTCACTTTCATTGACGCTATCACACATCGGGAAGGCCTCTATTCCAAACAGTAGAAAAATTAATAAGGGATCCACTTTGTTATGTAAATTCATTGTACAAGGCGGTCCGAAAGTCTCGTCACCCCATAAACAAAAAGGAATGAGAACAATAAAAGAACAAGTAATACAAAGCACATGTATTGGATTCAGTTTATTCACTTTCATTGACGCTATCACACATCGGGAAGGCCTCTATTCCAAACAGTAGAAAAATTAATAAGGGATCCACTTTGTTATGTAAATTCATTGTACAAGGCGGCCAGAAAGTCTCGTCACCCGATAACAAAAAGGAATGAGAATAATAGAATAACAAGTAATACAAAACACATGTATTGGATTCAGTTTATTTACTTAAATTGACGCTGTCATATATCGAGATGGCCTGAATGATGCGGCGCCATGTTGATTGCTGAAAAGCTTCTCCGAACGGCGTCCTTCAACAGATGGTTATTCTGGTATCGGTCATGTGAAACTCTCTTCTTGATACGTTGAAATAGAAAATTATATTATATAGGGGTGGCAAAACCTTCGGAGCAGCATGTATATACAAACATATTCGTAAAATGAGGAGCAGCAAGACGTGGAAACAACAAAACGAGTGTTATTTATTATCTGGTTGTTACGTGGTGTTGGAAATACGAAAGACAGTAAAACTGGATAAAATTGTGAGTTTGGGTTCAAATGTAGATCAAATATGGATCGAAATTTGACAGAAAGATTACAGAATGATGAAAGTGTATACAGTATTTCTCGTATGTTCTTTTTTTTATAGATCTGTGTAATGATTGTCTATTTAATTTAGTTGGAAAAATACAAGAAGTGACTGGGATTTTCATGCCTCGAACTTTGTTAAGTGCTAAAAGATAAATGTTACTATTATGACCTGAAGAAGAAAAAGAGATGAAAATTTTGTTGACACACATGTTGACGACCTGCCCATGTGAACTGCTTGTCCGATAGCGAGCATGCCAAATGTTTGTGTTTGTAGAGGAGAAAAGTGGGGCCGATTCTCGTTGGATTAAAGGGGGCCGGCATATTACTGACGATTCGTATTGGTGAAACCTAGGTAGATTTGCTGTGAACTGAACCATATATGGATATTATGGATATATATACATTACAGTAAGGTTTACCCTTTTCAAAGCTCGGGGGCCACTCTTGGTACAGGGTTACATTAGGAAGTCATTTGGGTGTACAGGAGTGGCAGATAACAGCTATCCCTAGCTTTGAGCATGTTAAGACTGTAGTGATCAGGGAAACATCCTGTTGGTAGTCGGTCCCACAGGCCAGCGGTTCGAGGGAAGAAGCTGTTCGTGTGGAATACGGATGGAATGTGGGCGGTTTGCTACGATGTAAGTGGCATGGCGTGTTCTACCTGTGAAGTTTTGTCTTGGCGGGACCAGGGAATGTAGCTGGTCCGACCACTTTCCTTGAAAGTAGCGGTAGAACAGCGAGTGGCTTGCCACATCCCGCCTATGCGAGAGAGGGTGAAGCGTGGAGAATAATTCGTTGCACACAAGGACTCGTTTTATTTTTTTATTTTACGACATATCAACCTCAATGGATTATTTAATACCGACAAGATTTTTGCCATAGATTTGTATGAATAGAATATATATTCTTTGTAAGATATCAGTTGGTAAAAAAGATTTCATTGATGTATTTTTGTAAAGGGTTTTTGTTGAGAGGTTAGTTTCATTGATGTATTATTTTCAGATACACAGTTTGTAGAGAAATTGATTTAGACATTCTCATTTGGTTTATAATTTTTTGTATATTCCTACTGTTTTTAGAAATGATATTATATCATCCACCTTTACTTTCTCGAACATATTGTTTTCTGCTAATATTTTTGTCTTGAGAGAGCAAGATATGAGCACAAGATTAATATATGTTAATAATGTATGCCGTTTCCCATGCGTGGCATACTGATTGATCTTCGTTGTTTGGCAAGTACCAGTGGGTTATTCCGTGCGGTCAATGCGTACGAGAGTCGGTACTACTGCTTCCTTTCGAGATTTTTCTAAAGGCCGAGTTCCATTACCTTAGTTTGGGCTGAATTGCGAAAAGCTTATTCTGTGGGTTTATCGTCCCAGCACCGTTGCCATTCCTTCTGCATATATGTCTTAATAACTTTATGTACGGGATTTTAGTCCTTGTCCTTATATCTAAAGCTGATTTGGTCGTTAGGTTTGCGTTATTGCTACCTTCCTCTCCGATGTGGCTAGAAATCCAAAATAGTTGGGTGTCTTTATGTTTGCGAGTAGTTCTTTTAAATAATAGTTTGATAATGAGCGGATTGTTGGATTTTTTTCCGCTTCAAAGCCACTAAGTCCGAAAAATTGAGCAATTTTTTGTTTGCTCTGTGTAATGATATTGAGAGCTTGCTCTATTGCGTAAGTCTCCGCAGTGAAAACAGAACTTCCCTTTGGGAGGGGCGCTTATTTTTTTAATATTTTGACTCACTGCTGCATATCTTATCTTCTCCTCACACCGATCTGTGTAGATGGGTTTATGGTTAGGGCGCTTTTCCAATATCGCCCTGAAATTTATCTTAGAATGTGAGTTGGCAAGTTTTTTTTTTGGTAGTGTATTTAAATCTAACAAGACTTCAGGTCATTTGATTGTCCATGGTGGAATACTGTCAGCAGTCGTTTCTCGTATGTTTGAGAGTGAGATCCCTAACTTTTCAGTAATGGATTTCATTCTGTGTCCATAGGTTTCTATTGTATTTTCTTTTTGAGAATAAATCACAGTAATTAGGTTTAAAGGTACTGCTGTAAGCTGGTTTAGTTGGGTAAGAATATATTTAGACATTGTACTGTGGTGCCAGTTTAGTACGCCTAAAAGGTGGAGGTTTTTCATTAGTTTCTGTGTATAATCTCTCCACTAGGAATGTCCTAAAAGGCCCTTGTACTAGACTGAGGTTTTGATGATAGGTTACGTTGAGTATTTTCAGCTATGATTTTTTGAACTCCCCATATTTGAAACTAGCTCAATCAGGTAGCAATCTGTATAATTTAATTAATGTTTGCCGATCTTTTCCCCATTCAGTATGGGTTAACACACCGAGAATTTGAAAGAATTTACTACATTTTAGTTTTAGATATTTTAGATGGGGGATGAATGTTAATTCTTTATCAAATACTATGTCTAAGAACTTGTATTGTTCTACTACTGTTATTTCTGTCCCGTCTAATTTTAAGCAACGGTCGATGTGCAATTTCCTTAATTTGCAAACTTTTTTAGGCATTTGGTTTTCGTTTTGGAAAATTTAAAACGATTTTTCGTGACACATTTGTGCATTTTATTGGGGCATAGTTGGTGCCCCTTTTCTATGATATACATATGTCGAGATGTGTATATTATTATAAAGTCGTCAACATATAGGGAACATCATATTCCTGGTATTTTTCTGATAGCGTAGTTCCTATACAGGCATGATATCTTCGGTCTTCCAGGAAATTCTCCATGGAGTGAGTCAGCCTTTCTTTTAGACCCAGTCCATGCAGGTCTTTCAAGATGCCATGCTGTGTCATACGCCTTTCGCAAGTCAAAAAAGACTGACGTGAAATGTCCCTTCTTAATGAAGGTTTCCTTTAAAAAACTTTTTAGGCGTATTAAGTGCTTTATGGTCTATGATTAACCCTTTAGTTTCCAGGTACTAAATGAACCTGTTGGTGACTATTCTCTCCATAGTTTTACATAGGCAAGAGGCTAATGGTATCGGTCTATAGTTTTCAGGCCGTGTGACAGGATTTGGAATAAGCACGATGAATGACTGTCTCCACATTCCTGGTAAGTTACCACTTGTCCATATGTTATTATACAATCTTAATAACAGTTGTATTGATTTGTTGCGGAGCTGTTTTATAAAATCGCTGTGAATATCACCAGGGCTGACAACTGTATTGTGGACTTTCTTTAAGGATACATTTAGTTCCTCCATAGTTAATGGTAGGTTAAAGCTCTCGGCAGTATTTGACTTTGTTTAGATTTTTTTTCACTTTTTGTTTGAGCTTTAGAAATTGTTGGCTATCTCTTGTGGATTCCCGGTTGAAATCCGGTACCAATAAATAACAAATGCCAGGAATGGATATATGAAAATAATGTATTAACGTAAAAATACAAACTCGTAAAGCAGGTTAGTAGTTCCAGGAATACAGGTTAGTAGCAAAATATCTATACAGTCTTTGGTATTGAAGTATCGCTGTATGACTTCTTACTGAGTCTACGTGCTCGCTCACTGTGACTCCCACAACGCTGTTACCTCGCCCTCACTCTTCCGGTTACCTACAACATTTTACTTTGTCAATCTGGACTCGATTCTCTTCCTCGGTCTTGTTCAGTATTTATCAATCCACCCACGAGGATCGAATGTGAAACAAGGCCGGTTTAATGTGGGTATCTCCGAGCCCGTAAGCTCGACGAAAAATATAGCATTTGAACCCGCCTAGACCGGTTCAGGCCCTGTCTACCACCCCGGACGAAACCTTGCCCTTCGGCAAAGCTTCGTCCGGGTTCTTCTCTGAGTTAGCACAGAGTCCGACAGCTGTCGCTTAAAGTCAAAGAATGTATCACGACTCAGCTAGATTCGGAGGTCTTGCTCGCTATTTATCGATCCACCCACGAGGATTGAATGTGACACAAGGCCGGTTTAATGTGGGTATCTCCGAGCCCGTAGGCTCGGCCAAAAATATACCATTTGAACCCGACTAGACGAGTTCAGTCCCTGTCTATCTCCCCGGACGAAACCTTGCCCATCGGCAATGCTTCGTCCGAGTTCCTCTCTGCGTTAGCACAGAGTTCGACAGACGTCGCTTACAGTCAAAGACTCTATCACGACTCAGCTAGACTCGGAGGACTTGCTCGCTATTTATCGATCCACCCACGAGGATTGAATGTGGCACAAGGCCGGTTTAATGTGGGTATCTCCGAGCCCGTAGGCTCGGCCAAAAATATAGCCTTTGAACCCGCCTAGACGGGTTCAGTCCCTGTTTACATCCCCGGACGAAACCTTGCCCTTCGGCAAAGCTTCGTCCGGGTTCCTCTCTGTTAACGCAGAGAGTCCGACAGCAGTCGCTTACAGTCAAAACTGTATCACGACTCAGCTAGACTCGGAGGTCTCGCTCTGTCGGGTCTTCACGTAGCTGTAGTATATGTTTATACTGGCTGCGTCCATTTGTGTAAAAAGAGGAGAAAACCTCATCACTATCTTTCTTGGCAGATGAATTTTTAGAGATTGTTTTGGCTAGTTGGTCAGCGATATACTTTTTACTGATTTTTTTAGAGTTATATACCAAGAGGTGTTTAGCAGGGTTTGTTAGGAATTCGCTTGCTATTTTCTTTATCATATTCCAGACGTATTTTGTTTCTGTACCAGTACTGAGTTTGTTGATTGTACTATTTTTTAGTTTCCTTAATTATTTTTCGTGATTTTGCGCGGAATTGCTTAAATTGCAGCAAATTAGATGTTGAGATTACTTGTTGATTTCTCTCGAAGATGCTCTGTTTAGCCTCAGTGCTTTTTTTTTTAATATTTATCACTGAACCAAGATCTGTTGCGTTTACTTTTTACTGGTGAAGTTTTAGGCATGCATTTTTAGCTATGAGGATTTCAATAAAATGCTTTAAGTCCTTGATGTTTTTTCCTTTAGCTAGTTTTTGAGAACAGTGGTTTTTAAATTCTTCCCAGTTCGCTAACAGAGAGAGTTTTTGTCATTATATTCTGAGTTTTATAGGACGATTGGCAAGTAATCGGTACTGCATGTGACTGCCAGTACCTTCCAAGAGAAATCCATATACATTGATGGTTCACATAGGGATAAGTCTATTGCCAGACAATAGATTAATGCAATTCGGAGCTTTATCATTATAATTGGATTAATCGTTGTTGTAGATTATTGTTTCCAAGGTTTTTTTCTTTTTGTTTGTGTCTTTACAACCCCATATGATGATGTAA
Organism: Acanthosepion lycidas; assembly: GCA_963932145.1. Lineage (NCBI taxonomy): Eukaryota > Metazoa > Mollusca > Cephalopoda > Sepiida > Sepiidae > Acanthosepion > Acanthosepion lycidas. The sequence continues at coordinate 21,944,217 of OZ010593.1, forward strand.
CAGTTAAAGTCCCCTAGTCTCCTAAAAGGAACAGAAAGTTGCCTTATGATTATCTGAATTTCAATTTCATTTACTGATTCATTCGTTGTTGTATATGTATCGCATTATTCCTAAATAGAATGGATGTATTGAATGACGTTCAAAGCCCAGTGTTATGTCTGTAGTTGTATTAGTGGTATTCTATTACAGTATTTACATTATTTGAACTATTGTCCTCATCTTTGTTGCCATATTTATCACAACGTTTTGGCCGTTGTACGCTCCGGTTGGAATTTCGAACTGAACACTTTATTTCGATCACTGGGGTAGACTGTTCTAGTTCCACGTGCCATGTTTCATGCTAATTTCCCTCTGAAAGTTCTCCACTGCCTTAACCGGGTATTGAACTCACACTCTTTGGGTCCTGTTACTGGATCGAACTTTATCCACTATGCCATGTGTCCTTGAGAACATCTGAGTATGAATTTCTGGGTATTATAAACTTAATGTTTTCAGCAACCATTTTTACCAGTGCTCATATTGCAATTTTGCTGTTATCATTCCATGTTTTTACCAGAGCTCATATTGCAACTTTGTTATCATTGCTTTTCTGTGTCACTCCTTATTACTGTTTCCCATATTGTATTTATTTCTATGCTTGGTCGGCTCAGGAGATTTTTGTGGCCTAGCATATGTGCTGATTCCTTAAGTTTACGAATTTTCCAATGGTGTTCCCTGTCTATGATCTCAACATGATCCCACAGGGGACGGTGGTCTCCCTTCTCTCTCCATAATACCTCATCTCAGAAATATAGACAGACTCTGGTATTGTATTATATTCAGTTTGTCATTTACCTTAAGGCGATACGTCTGTTATTAGCAGTAGCAGTTCATTTATGTTTGACTATATTTTTTTTTGCTGGTTCTGTTTTTTGTTTTTTTTGTGGAGATATGTTTTTAAATCTATTTTTGATGGTTTTTGATGGGCAGATAGGAGACCTATGATCTTTGTTTTGTAGGAGCTTTTGTATTTTCTGGAGTTTAATTTTTTAATACAGCGACAGACTTGGTATTTTTGTTTTTTCTTTATTTACAATTTCATTTCATTTGTTTTCTTTTGTGGTTCAGTCAGCACTAACCTTTTGGAATCCATGTTTCTCATCTAGTTATGAAATTAAAGCCAGTCATTTGGTACTAAGAGTACGAGCTTCTCATTGAGGGTTCTGTATTTGTCAGGTTGACAGGTATTGATTGTGGTACTTCCCTGCGTTATTCTTGCATAGGAAGGGGTTTCATGCTGAATCCCTACCTCCACTAATGAGACATTTCGTTTTTTTTTAAGCAATTCGCCTCAAGCAAGGCAGGAGTGTCACTAGCATGCAAGGGGTTATCGAGAGTGAGACCAAAGAGAAGTATTTGGGAAAAGAATAAAGAGAAGAACAGGGACAAAGGTCAAAGCATCATATGTCGATTGACATTACATTTGAATATTTAAAGATTATAATAATCAGGGAAGAAAGTGATAGGAAAGGAGTTCCACTGACAGGAGGTGCGAGATAAGAAGCTGTTGAAGTAGAAGAGATGGCTATATTTAGTCGTTTCAACAGTGAAAGGGTGGGAGGGGAGATGCCATCCTAGTAGCGCGCTTAAATTCATGCAATTCGGGAAGCAGTGAAAGTAGCTCGTCCGAGCAGTTTCCATGAAAGTACTTGTAGAAAAGGCAGTGGGAAGCCACAGAATGTCTGTGAGAGATTGACTGAAGACAGGATGCCAGATAAGGACCAACCACGTTGCATATTCGCCTCTGGGTCATATATAGGACCTTATGTTTCACCCCGACATTCTCCTTTTCCCATTTCCAGAAGTCGCATGATTGTGAGCATGCTGGATGTGTTTCCTAGAAGGTTACACATCTTACTTCATAGTGACATTCTTCTTGAATTCTTTTTTGGCCACATTTTCCACCTCTTGGGCGTCTCCTGCGGCTATCCCAATGATACCCAAATTTTGGGCACTTGAATCACCTTAGTGGAACCGGTATAAATTTTTCCATTGGCTCAATATTGTACCCGATTTTAATTTTTCTTGGGGATTTGATGTGTGACAAAAGTAAGGTTATATGTGTCTGTTATAGTTTCTTTTTTCCTTTTTATTGTGATTCTCTGACCCCTTGGTTGCCAAAGGCAGATGTAATATCCTCAGGTGTGACCAGAAACAGCTCTGCTTCTAATAACTTACTTAGAAGTATTCAGTCTTTCATGAGGAAAGTTTATATTTTGATTTTATGGAAATTCTTCATCTTAAGTAGACTTTCTGCGTATTTTCTAAATTATTTTATTTTCAGGTTATAAAAATGTGTGTCGATAATCGTACTCATTTAAAAATTGAATTGTGATGTTCCTTATTTCATAATAAATATTGTTTGAAAAATGACTGATAATTATGCACCAACCCAATAACAGAGATATAAATTCACTGCCGAATCTGGTCTGGTGCTGCATATAGAGATTCTTGATACAATCCAAATAAAAAATCTGCAATATTATTGGTCCTGACCTATCATCTTGGCTTCAGTCACTTTCCCACCGGCGTAACGTAGCTTTCCTCAGCCTTTTCTATAAATATTTTCATGATAATTGTTTTGATCAACTTTTCTCTATAAATTGTATACATGAGGACGAGTGGTGACCTTTGAGACTCTGAGGTATTATGATGTTTATAGGAAGAATGGTAAGTAAGAATGTTTTGTTTTTGATCTAAGAAATATTGCAGTTTTTTGCGAGTCAGTGATTGAGGTTCCTAAGTTTAAATATAAGACAGATCTATTTTGATATTCATTTACTGAAGCTCTCCAGGTAGGTTATGCACGGCAGTAAATACATATTTATACGTCGACGAGTTGCAACATGTCCATAGATGTTTGGTCTAAAATTGCCCAGCTCTCTTCAAAAGAAAAAAAAATGGGCTCTTCTCTCCGACATTACAAGCCTGGATACAACAATGATAAGGCAGGAAAATATTTTTGAATTCGGCCGGTCTGTTCTGCGCTCACCTACCATATTCACCTGACCTTGCACCAATGGAATATTTATCTTTTTTGAATGCTGCAAAACGTTTTGATGAGGAAACCATTATTTAATAATAATCGGATTCAAGAATTATTAAACAATTTTTATCACGTCAAAACCTGCTAAATTTTACTAGAAGGCAAATAACGGGGATATATAATTGAATAAAATGTATGTATTCCTTGTTTTTGAATGATGAAGTTGATAAAGAGTAACGGAAATTTCTTGTGACTCAATCTAACCAGCAAAATTTCTTTTCGCGTCATTTGATGGAAGACCAACAGACGAGTATTGATGGTTACTGGTGTTCATCGTTAATCACAAAAGGTTCCATCATTTTTAAATGAGTACAATCATCATGATCATCAGCCCCTTGACTGCTTCAATCAACGGCGGTACCTAAGGACAAAAAATATAGACAGCCTCCACTAGGATGATCTGTTGACGGTGGCTCTCAGGAGTTCCGGCATTTTCATGTCCGTCTACTTTTGCTATTGTCTGGCCACCTTATTCGTTGCTGTCCCCGCTTGCGTCCGCCCTTGCATGATGGTCTTGCAAGAGGCTGTTATGCCCGTGTGACGCAGCCAAACATATTCCGACACTTAATAGCGGCGAGAAGAGAGTTCTGTCGGCCCACGAGGTCTTGATTTTGCTCCGTACGTAGTCATTGGCGTGAGCTCCCAGTAAGAGATGTGTTGGAGCTTTCTCAAGCATTTGGACACCTGGATCCCTTTTCCCGTCCCAGCCAAGAGTATCCAAGTCTCATACCCGTAGAGGGGGATAAATACGACCAGCCATTTGTTGAGCTTGAACTTGTTATAGAACTGATGTTGCTCTTCCATCTCCTTTCCTGTCTGGTCATCGCTGCTGTGGCTGCGTCGATCGGTGTACGGATTTCTGCGTTACCATCTTTTTACAGAGTTCCTCCAGTGGTTCCACGTCTTTGGTGACGCTGGCACCGGTGTTGGTTGTGCTATTCGCTATTACGTTGGGTTTCTCACTGTTAAGTTCCATTCTATATGCGGCAGTTCTTTCAACGAGTTTGATGGTCAGCTCACTGTTACCGCACGCGATAATGCCTATATCGTCCGTGAAATGCAGGTTGCTGACAGGTATACCACTGATAGAGATAGAATTGTTGTGATAGTGGAGGGTTTCCTGTATAATTATCTCCAGAAACAGGTTGAAGAATGTTGGATAGAGTACTAAAGTAATGACAAATTAAACATGCACTTTTAGAAGCCAACTTAAACGATTCAAAAGCGAACTTTTCGTATTAAGTCAAACCAAAATATCCTAGATGACATTTAACCGCAAACAGAAATACATTATTGATTTTCCACCAAAATGTTACCCATAAAATAATTCCCGCTTTTAATACGCTGTCTGGTTACGAGAGTAGAAGATTGTCGGGAGCCATATGTATACAAAACTCGTTTACTTGGCGATAATCAAATTCTTCATTCTGTAAATCAGTCGATAGGCATTTCTAATTTACTACTTCTCTACTTTTTAATTCAGAAGGGAAATATCGGTTTCATTGAACCTTCGAAATTTGTTCTGTAGTGTAAGCAGGAGTCGTTAATTTTCCTTGGAGGTGACGGATAGCTGACGGCTTCTCGTTTCAACGCCAAACGAAATTCTTTAGAAGTCAGGGTCACTGATAGGATTTTCTTTTCGCGTCATTTGATGGAAGACCAACACACGGGTATTGATGGTTACTGGTGTTCATCGTTAATCCCCAAAGGTTCCCCTCTCTGCCCGTCCGCTGTGGGCAGGGATCAAAATTCCAGATGACGGATTGGGCTGGGGTGTAATGTCAGAAAATAAGCGAAAGTCGAGGAAAATGACGTGTTTAAAGATAATAAATCAGTGGAATTATATTTATTTCTGTTTCTTTTATCGTTGAGATTTTTGCTGAGATTTTAATGGGTAGGATGTCCTTGTTTTTTTTTTAAATGTGTTTGCCGAAGAAAGATTTTCTTAAGGAAGAAACTTTTCATTTGCAGAAAATTTTCACAATAAAAAAAAAAATTCTGTTTCTAAAATATATTCCGTTAAGAAAGGAAAAAGGAAGAAAGAAAGAAAAATGAGAGAAAAGACACGACAGCAATGGCCAACAGCAGCAGCAGTTAGAACAAAAAGCGTATCGCCGAAAGCGGTCAAGTGTGACAGCAGCAAGTAAGCAGGCAATAAGTACATCACCTTTAAGGCTCCACGTACTATGTCCAAGATTATCCACAGAAAAAAACATTGCTCAGTACATTTAAGCTGTAGTTTGCGAATTTGGCGATATAGTAATTGTGAGGAATGTTTTGGGTACGGAAATGAAGCTAAGAGATAGAAGTCCCAGCGAGAAATGTACATTCCTTAAATAGGTAATTGAATTCTTGCTCTGTCAACGCGGCCTCGGTGGGCGAATTGCTAAAGGCAAGTTTTGGCTATAAAGACGGTATCCCTGATGGAAAAGAAGATAGAGATTCGATTCTTGTCTGAAGCTCAATCTTTTAATTTTACTGTTCAAGAAAATAGAGAAAAAAGAAAAACAAGGATAACAACTCAAACACATGTACCCACTAAAAATAACGTTTATAGTGATAAGAAATGAGACCGGACACACACACACACATACATACATACATACATACATACATACATATATATATATATATATATATATATATATATATATATATATATATATATATATATATATATATACACACACACACACACACACATATATATATATATATATTAGGTTGGTGCAAAAATAATGTCGTTTTCTCACATATGTTACTATGTGAGAAAACGACATTATTTTTGCACCAACCTAATATATATATATATATATATATATATATATATATATATATATATATATATATATATATATATATATATGTGTGTGTGTGTGTGTGTGTAAAACACATACAAGGATATACAAGTATAATTTTATTAATACTGGCGATCAATTTACAATATACAGCCAACAACGAAATTATTCCTACACCCATCAATTTTGAATATTTTTATCCATTTCTCAGAATCTAATGCCTGTATGATGCCAGGTTTTTTATAAGTTAATAATCAGAATTCAAATAATTACACTTTAGCTCCTCTGTAGCAATACTGATATAACGCGTCAGGCTATAAGACAGTCGCGTGTAGGATACAGGTTCGAATCCTGTTAGAAAAAGCATATGCTTTATGAAAATTTCTCAGAGGTTCAGGCCGGTTAATACTGTTTATTATAAAGACAGCAGTTACTTAAATATTTTTGTCTGTATAAATAACGTATAACAATAAAATAAATTAAAATTATATATATATATATGCTTAACCTAGAAAATATTTAGTACTCATAAGGTTTTTTTTTCTTTAATTTCCGCCCTTTTATTACATCTCGGTAATCTATTGTTTTTAACATCGATCGTGGACAATAATTCTTCTTATCAACTTCTTTGTTTTATACCGCCGACGATTATTTTTCTGAAGAAGTCTCGGCCGAAAAGCACTTTAAATCCCCCCTTTTTTCTTAAACGAGATACCTTTGTATCTATTTTAACAATAAAATGCTAAATATGATCCTTTAAATCAACATATATATATATATATATCATAATTTAGTGTTCAACGTACAAAATTTTTGTGGATCATAGAGAGTGCAATTTCCCTGTTGGCATGAGTATTCATAGATGATATTGATTCGATTATTATTATTTTATTTTTAGATGTTGCTTTGTTATTGACTATTATATATTTTTATCATAACGCTCATTGATTCCAATTGACGATGTCCGTATATCACGGTTGATAAAACACACTGATTCTGAACCGAAAAGTATGTCCGCCGTAGCTACAAAGAAGGAAAATATTTTCTGCTCGGAAAGTGTGCCCAGTTAGATGACAATAAATGAACATCGGGGGGAGTGTAAAACACCCATTCCAGTTAGAAAAGCATACCTCTTGTCTAAACGAACAAGCAGAATAATATAATGGATTCTTGTTCAGAAAGCGTACCTTATTTAAGATGGCAATTATATATCGTGGTAGATATTAGAATCTAATCGTAGATAGAAAAGCATACCGCTTGTTTAAACGAACAAGCAGAATAATAGAATGGATTCTTGTTCAGAAAGCGTACCTTATTTAAGATGGCAATTATATATCGTGGTAGATATTAGAATCTAATCGTAGATAGAAAAGCATACTGCTTGTTTAAACGAACAAGCAGAATAATAGAATGGATTCTTGTTCAGAAAGCGTACCTTATTTAAGATGGCAATTATATATCGTGGTAGATATTAGAATCTAATCGTAGATAGAAAAGCATACCGCTTGTCTAAACGAACAAGCAGAATAATAGAATGGATTCTTGTTCAAAAAGCGTACGTTATTTAAGATGGCGCTGATGTATCGTGGTAGATATCACACTCTAATCGTAGATAGAAAAGCATGCTGCTTGTATATAGAACAAAGCAGAATAAAAGTAGTCTTGGTTTTTGTGACAAAGTTAAGAATTAATTAATATAAACTTCGCCTGAATCATCAGAGTCTGTCTTTTGTCACTGTTTCATTTCATCTTAAGATGTTTATCTCTCTGCTCCATTATATATTCATCTGCTTTGAAAACTATTTCTCCAAATCATTTTTTGTTTTTATTTGCATTTTCTTTTACAAAGACTTTTCTCTGGAGATCAATTGTTATTTGTCATAAGAATTAATGGGGCTACCATAAACGGGAAATCTATTAACGACTGTTCATCCATTAAGAAATATTGATTAAAAAAATCGATCGCCCGGACAATTAATCGTTTTCTTATTTATAAGCTAAACATTCAGCGAATAATGATCCGAAAGATCTGCCAGGAACTCCATTTGAAGCTACTTTTCAGCAATCAATATTCCATTGTTTGAAAGTAAATTTTACCAGAAATATAATTAAGTGATAATTCTAGTGGCTTACGACCATCTCTCTTTATTTTTATGTGCCATGTCCTTTCAGGACGTAGGTGATCATGGCTCTCCATATCCCTTTATCCCTTGCAGCTCTCAACAAGCTCCTTCCCTCTGCTTCCTCCCCCAGACCACGATCTGTCATCCACTTGCTTAAGTCCACCAGGTATCTCACGCAATGTTTTCCCTTGCCTCGCTTTCCCTCTATTCGACCTGTGAGTATCAAATTCTCCTGGCCCTCCTATCAGATTCTCCAGGCCCTTCTTTCTCATTATGTGTCCCAGAAACTTCAGCTGCCTCTTCTTGATGTTAAGTATAAGCCAGCGCCTTGTTTGCAACCTTACACGTTCAAACACCGATTCCTGCACGATCACCGAAGTTAAGCAACGTCGAGCTTGGTCAGTACCTAGAGGGGTGACGGCTTAGAAATGTCAGGTACAGTGAGCTTAGGTGTACGGGTGATATAAAGGGTTTATGGCCATATACGCTGAAACATCGGTCCTCGTACGATCATCGAAGTTGAGCAACGTTGAGCCTGGTCATTACCTAGATGGGTGACCGCTTGAGAATATCAGGTGCAGTAAGCTTAAGTGTACGGGTGGTTTATTGTCATATATGCTGAAAGACCGGTTCCCATACGATCATCGAAGTTAAGCAACGTTGAGCCTGGTCAGTACCTAGATGGGTGACCGCTAGGGTATACCAGGTACTGTATGCTTCGTTGTGCGGGTTGGCTCAGGATTGTTAATAGGAGAGTCGAATTCTTATTCCAAATACCTTCGGGAATGGTACGAATATAGATCTTTTTCCTTAAGTATTGGTTAATTAGTAAGACTTGTATTTATTTTCCAAGCGTAGCTTAGATGTGGCACAAGGGCGAAAGTATGGGGCACCCAGTGAGGATCGGACTCACTACTCAGTCGTAATTGTTCTAGCGAGACAAACTTGCTAACCATTACACTACCTGGAGGTGCCCAATTAGTAAGACTTGTATCAGTAGAATCATTACTATCTCCCCACCAAAAAAATTATTCATACAATCTAAAAAAATATTTTCTGTTTTTAAATAAACTTCAAACCAATACAGAAAGAATTCAAATAATATTCAGTTTTCAGTATTGTCAAACTGATCTTTATATTGATTTCACTATCGTTTCTATGTGAAACTGGTTCATTAAAACTCTTTTCAAATTTGGATTACTGTCTGACGCTAAAGCGTTAAAAGAAAATGGTTGTTCTGCCTAATAGAATTATCTTTTCCAACAATGGAAAATAGCTTCTTTTCAATAAGAATATTCTTGCTACTAATTCATACAGGACACGTACATCTCTATTCAAAGAATTTTCTAAAAAAGAACAAGTGATTACCAAGCGCCAATAACATTTTCTAAAATTACAAAATGAAAAAAAAAAAAATATTTATACTATAATTTTTTTCCCATTAAAGATCTTTAATTCTTTATATATTTGACACTTAAAATAAATTTGCTAGTATACTGAATTCGGTTCTCGCTGTGTACCTCGCTTAGAAGTACTGAAAATAACCAGAAAAGCCGGCATAATGCAGTCATATAGACAAAGATAAATTCTTGGACAACTATAGGATGCGATAGAAATACTATCCACATATTCCCTCTTGTCGCAGAAATCGACCCCACACACAATGATAAGACGTTGGTGGCGATGGTGTTTTCATATAACTAATGTCTTACCATTATATGGGAGGTAATTATGTCCCCATCCTGTATATGAACAAAATATGACTTTGCTTCATCCAATCTTATTTATTGAGAATTGGGGATCGGTGTTAATTTTACGAATCTCTAAATACATAACGAAACCACCAGACAATTTGCTGTAGCAATATTCAATGTATATAAGTGACTCGTGGGCACTTTCTAACCTTATGTTTAAAGTAGAGTGGAATGTCAACATCTTGATTACACCAGTATTTCTGTTTTAGTTGCATCCTGTATTCATTTTATAACATTCGTATTCTGACCATGAGACCCGGGTTCGAGTTTCACCGCGGAAAATTTGTCCGGAAGAAGACTTCCTGGCTGGATGGGTCCTTCCCAGCGTGCGGCACCTTCGCAGCCTGAAAACCATACCACGGGTTGACCCAAATCTTGTGAATGAAATTGAGTAGACGGAGACCTTGCGGGCCGTCGATAGCTGTGCTAGCACGAAGTCACAAGTCATCATGGCTGAGGGCTTGAGCGTGCTGGCCTTGTACAAATTGTTGATCACGCTAGATAACGCGCTCTTTCCCAGAAACTGCTCAGTTGCAGTATAAACCAGAGATGGGCTAAGCGGGTGTTAAATGCACACAAATGCGTCTGCAATAGGGATTGTCTAGCCGCCGTAGTAGACGAGTATCCTCGAATACGAGTGGGCAGTGATACAAGTGACTTATAAATGTGTATGTTTGAGGAGAAAAATTGTCTAGCATGGCACAATGAATTAACTTTCCTTAATATATTTGCAGATAAATAGCAAGAAGTTAAGTATCTGACTTTTTTGCTTTTGTATGTAATTAAGTTCCGGGTAATTTGTTTTCACTGTGCTGGATGTCAGGGAAAAAAATCTGGTGGCAATGACATAATTGTTATCGCTGAAGTCGACCTCGGAGAACAGTGACGAAGTGAAAGAATTGACACGAGATAAGCGATACAAACATTCTTCATTAAAATTGGAGAGAAGAAAAAAAAAACTTCAAAAAGAAACTCATTTTCTGTTATTTTTACAGTTAATTAGAAATATACCCATTTTTCTTTTCCGCTCTCAAACTGTCTCATTAATTCTGGTTAACATGTAGAGAAAACAGTTTAGAGCGTAGTAACCTCGTTTTGGTTTTAGTATTTGAAAGTGTGTTGTTCTCAGGATTTCCTCTAATACTAAATATATTTCAGGTTATGGAATTTCAAAGACACGGACAGAGATATAGAAGGAAATAAACGCGTAGATATCGCGGTGGCGTATATTTCATTTCTATAAACGACCTTGAAAATAATCTCCTTCTTTTAACTTATTCAGTGTTAATTATTGTAACTATCGTCAGCCGGGATTTCAATTCTCTTTCACAAACTGCCTTAAATAATTTATGCATGTATGTGTGTTTCTTTACCCACGCACACACACACAAACACACACACACACACACACATATGTAAATAATCACAGCATTCTACACATACTGACATACGCACACACAAGAACACACATACACACACGTACATGCACGCACGTAAGCACACATATGCACAGACACAAAAAACATATGCAAAAACGCACGCACAATAAATAAAAAAAATGAAACTTACACCAATAGAAATGCATAAATTATTTCTTCACTTACTATAAAATTTACAAAAATGATGAAATAAGCAGTTGATTGCTTATACACTGCGTGCCAAATTATTATCGAGATAACATTTTTTCTAATATTTCAAAAACCGTCCAATCAATAGCCACAAAATTTTCACACAAGAATGTTGGGAACACTGACCTGCGCAATCAGTGAAATGTTTGTACTGATCTGCGCAATGTAAACAAACTGCCGCCATATTTGTTATCAGCACTGTGATTTGAGCGTGCTAAATTATTAGGAAAGTGTAAGAATTTAAAGCAGTTTAAGTGATGCTGAAAAGAAAACTATCACCTCAGAACTCTCAAAAGGTAAATCTACCGTAGAAATTTCTAAAATGATAGGGAGGTGTCATCAAACAGTCAAAAAGTTCACCGCCGATCCTACACAAGTACGCAACAGGGCAGATAAAGGCAAGCCGAAGGTTATTTCACATCGTCTGATGACACGACTTAAAGAAGAGGCCACGAAGAGCCCTGGACTTACCAGTCAAGAGCTTTTCAGTTGCATTGGGGATCCTACTGTGCCGAAAAGTACTCGGTGTTGGTATCTAAGGGAAATAGCAACAACAGTCAAACCTGTATCGAAGCCTCCGTTGACGAGAAATCACATTCAAAATCGATTGAAATGGGCCGAGGACAATATGAAGATTGACTTCTCTAAAGTTTTGTTCACAGACAAAACTCGAGCAACACTTGATGGGGCAGATAGATGGTGCAAAGGATGGGTAATGAACGGACAGAATCGCCATCAGCGTTTGAGACGCCAACAAGGCGGTGGAGGCATAAAAATCTGGGGTGGTATTATTGGAAAAAACATTAGTGGGTCCATGGAGAGTACCAGATGGCGTCAAAATGACTGCTGATGCATACATAGCGTTTATGAAGGAACATCTTGAACTGTGGATGAAAAGGCAAAGAGTTGCCTTCAGAAGGGCCACTGTTTTTATGCAAGATAATGCTCCCTCACATGCTGCTCACAAGACTACTGAATATTTGAAACAGTTAGGCCTCGATGGACCTCGAAAAATGAAGTGGCCAGCAAATTCTCCGGATTTGAACCCAATCGAAAACCTTTGAAGCATTATGAAGCGAAGACTGTAGGGCAACGGACAACAATTTAGGAGCAACGCTGAGTTGTGGGAAGCAATTATTGACATATCTCGCGGCATTACAGCAGATGGCATCCTACAATTAACAAATTCTATCGATCATCGACTTCTTCAAGTAATTTCAAAACAGGGAAAGCACATTCCCTATTAATTTGTTTAAAACTGTGCCTTTGTTTGTATCTGTTATTATTTGTTTGATTATCTTATTGATTAGCTTCTTTTGATCATAAACATTCACGTTCAACATTAATAAACGTTTTGTTTGCTCAATTCTGGGAATTTTACTAAACCTTTCTAATAATTTGGCACGGTAAAATCACCGCGCTGATAACAAATATGGCGCCAGTTTGTTTACATTGCGCAGATCAGTACAAGAATTTAAGTGATGCGCAGGTCAGTATTGCCGACATTGTGTGAAAATTTTGTGTGAATTGATTATACGGTTTTTGAAATATTAGAAAAAAGTTATCT
>OZ010593.1:21962171-22029671 GCA_963932145.1 Acanthosepion lycidas
GAGGTAACGATGTTATGGTGTCGAGAGATTAATATATATATATATATATATATATATATATATATATATATATATATTGCTAATATTAGTGGTAAATATACATATACATATGCAAAATATATAAATATATATACATAGGTGCCTACACATACATGTATATTTTTTTAATAAAAAATTTCAAGAGGATAGAATCCAGGTAGAACTGAATGTCCAAGACTAAAACTTCTGTTAAGGTTTAATCTCCCACCTTCTCTCGTCTGTTACCCCTCTCTTTAGCTCTAACATTCGTCCCACACTCTCATACTTACACTATCTCTAAATTCTATTTTTATTTCCGGAGTTGTGTTTTCTGTTTTCTTTTTGAATTTGTAGGTCTGATGAATTGGATCGTATTTACGATTCCAATGGAATAAATTATGACCATGGAATATTAGTGTTTAAGCCTTTTTATTATATATATATATATATATATATATATATATATATATATATATATATTCGTCTTTTTCTCCTGTCATCCTCTTTCTTTTCTTTTTTATCATCATGCCCCCCATTATCTTTCTTTCTTTTACATCATTTTTCCACATTATTTCTTTTCTTTTGACCTTAATCCTCGTCTTCGTAGTTTTCAACCATTATAATTCGTCTTTCTTTGTGGTACTTTTGGTTTTCCCCTCATCAAATAAATGTTACTTTATTGACACCTCATCCCCTTTTCCTCCTCCCATTCAGCTTACGCACCTTATGCCTTCTCTTTTCTCTCTTTTTTCCTTCTGTTTTCTCCTTCACGTAACTTCTTTTTATACTTGACGTCTTTAATCTTCTATTATTTTTAGCCAAGGCGATTTTCCAACTTTTTCTCATTAATAAGTACAGAAAAGAAAACCGGCTGCCATTTTGGGGCGTAATTTTTAAAATAAATTTGCATCAAGGGAGGTAATTAAGCTTGTCTCAATCCCAGACGCTTTTTCCTTTACGATCTTTTTTTCCCCCAGTCACGTTATTGGGCGTGTCATTTCCAAAGAATAAGAGCCGCTTTGTCCGCAGCCACGAACAGAAATGGTCTGATATTTTGAATGGAAATAAAATAGACTAAAGACTTTGGTCAAGCCTTTCCATTTATTTCCTTCATTAAGACTGAACCGTTTTAATGAACATTTTAATTAATTTGTTATGCGAGTAACGCTAATAAATCCCATGAAAGGCATAACTAAAATTCATCATTCAATTTTGCAGTAAAGAACTGGAAAGATCCGCCGAATTCAGAAATAGGTTTGCTTCTTGCATAAGATTAATGTTTACCAGGTAACCTCGAAGGTGTTATAGGTATGTTAATAAAAAAAAAGTGCTTCCACATATTTTTTTTCTTTTTGTTCTTTGTTCCGTTTCCCATCTGTACTTGGACGTCTTTGACTCACCACAGTTTCCTATGATTCAAAGATTTAAGCAATGTTTACAGATTTAAAATCGCACACAGTTCGTGCTCTGGGATTCACTTACAAAAAATCTCGTTAGATAATTACTTTTCTTTGTATCCAATATGCCATTTAGCTTGACGTGCCTAACCTCTCGGTCACAAAGGATCGTCCGGTTGGCAAGGTCGAATTTTGTGGCCGAGAGTTTAGGCACGTCAAGCTAAATGGCTACGTATAGTATGCAGGTTCGAATCCTGTCAAAGGACGAATATTTTCTATGAAAATTTCTCGGACATTCAGGCCGGTAAATGTTATTTAATACTGTTTATTATAAACAGAGCATTTACTTAAATACTTGCATCTATAAAAAGAATGTTAAACATAAAAATGTCTTTAATATATATATATATATATATATATTTCGCATATTCCAAATTGGAATCGTTCGTGCTGATCGCCATCCTGTTCAGTTGACTCTCGGCCTGCCTTAAATAAAGTATGCGATATATCTCATTAAAATTTATATTGCATTTTTTTCCTTTTACCTAAATTGATCATTTTCACACACCTCTCTACAGTAATTTAACACCTGTGTTTTCCCGGAAAGGATGATAAAATTTATTTAAATATTATGACTTATTCTTTAAACAACGTCAGTTATGTGCCATGCGTGGTACACGCTTAGACGATCATGTATCTTTCGATACATGACTGCCGAGGCCGGTTTTTACCTGTAGTAGATTCATTTCTTTTTTGCGGTAGGCCAGTTGCCAACCAAGGCTATAGAACTCGGTCAGTTCTGCTATTTACCCATTGCTGAGTAGGGAGGGTGGAGAATAAGGGTATTCATACCTTTCCCAAGGGTATTAGCACGTAAGTGATTGTAATGGATTCGACTGGAATTCGAACTCCATTACTCCACCGGGCCTTATTACGCTATCATTACAATAGTGTACGTAGATTGAAAGATATGTTCGAAAAGTCTATCTGTAATGGTTTTATCAACTGTCTAAATAAGTTGGCACTCGATAGAAGCTTTGACATTTTCGCTATTGCTATGATGCAAGTAGCTACCAACTCTATCCGATAATTTTTCAATAGGGTTTAATTCTGGTGTGTTACACACATAGACGCACACACACACACACACACACACACACACACACACATATATATATATATATATATATATATATATATATATATATATATATGTCATTCGCAGACAGTACTGTTTCGTTCTATCACATCTCTTCAGTGCGACTTGACAACCGAATGTCTCAAAACCGGATGTCAGTCAAAGTCTCTACCACTGAGCTATCTTCACTCGACAGAATGAGTCAGTCAAATCTAGCGTATTGTTTTTAAAAATGTAAACAAACGCCAAACAACCGAAGTACTCCATTCATTTTACTGAAGAGCTTCGCATTTACGAAGGTGGCCGTTGTTTTTAGAATTAGCTTCTCATTCTACAGTACTCAATTGAAAATATATTTTCAAGAGCTGTTGCATCACCAAAATAGCTTTTCCACTGATGGAATCGTAAAGTGTTTCAAGGAATTTCTAATAAATCGCTACAGGGATAGTGACACCCACGAAAACACAGTGATCACCGACATGGAGTTAACATAGTAAGTGAAACAATAATGGTGAGAAGAGTTGTTTCCCTACAAGAAAATTTTGGGCATAAACTGTCAGTTGATATTTATAAAATCTCATTCTTTAATTTCAAGAAATTGACTTCTTCTTCTTCATCCACTCTCTTGTACTGATGGAAGTTTCCTTCCTAACTTTATGTTTTTGGTAGTGTGAAAATCCAATTATTCATTATTTTCCGTTCTTATGTGCTACTTAGTTTTTTTTGTTGTTGAAAGTGATCAAATGTTATGTTTTTTTTTGTTATTTAGTAATGTTCCTTGTTAGCGATCCTGTAGCGCCAGTCTATAGGGTCTGATGAAACATAGCCTCCTACTTCTTGGAACACTAGGTAAATGAAATTAATCTTTTATTCAAGATGGTATCTGTTAATGTCACTGAGTGCATAATCTTGACGTTGGAGTTCAAATATCTAGAGTTTGGTGCCTGTAGCTCTTGTCCAAATTCTGCGCCTTTGATTTTCGATTTAGATGCAAAACGTGATATTGATCTTCAATCATCTGCAGTTTGGTGCCTCAAGTCCTCGTTTAAAATCTGAAACTTTGGTTTCCAGTTTAGATACTTTTGTGATGTCAACGAACACACGTTTCCACTTTTGTGATGTAAACGAACACTCGTTGTCACTTTCGTAATGCTCGTTGTAGTAGAGACTTTGTAATCGCAGATACAAATATAGTAACGAACAGTACTGGTGCCAGACGCCTTCGAATAAGTCCCGTACTAATAGTACTTGCTCGATAATGCTCGCTAGAATAGTAGCCCCCGTATAGTGGTCTGAATAGAGAAATGGTATAGTGAATAATGTAGAGAATAGCGGTCCGTATAGTAATAGAGGATAGCATAGAAATAGCGATCAATTGGATACAAAGCTAATTCCTACTTATGTGTTTCTTCTATGGTCACGTGGTTTACTTAATTCAATAATAGATTGCCTGTGTTTGCTCACTGGCGATCTATGCTCAGGCTCAAGTGTCGGAAGCCAAACTTTATTCCTGTATAAGAGATACAAAATCATCATCAAATAACAACACTTCTGAGTAACATTTCACTACATTCTTTACCCTTCAGAGACGTTTGGTTTTATCTATTTGATTTATATACCCAAGAGTAGGTGATAGCCATTATTACATCAATTTCTGCTTCTTTTTTATGGATATCATCCAAATTGGGGGGAAAAAAATCATATTTCTTCACGGTTTTCTCGACACCACGGCACCACTCACTGGTGCATCTCTCTCGGGTCGAAAGTAATCTTAAAAGCAAATTTCATTCGTCCGAAAACAGACTTCACCAAAAAGCGAAACATTGAATCATTACTTCGTCAAATCGTTCGCTTCCCCGAAAAAGAAACCGTCTGAAAAATTATTTCATATCTAAATAATATTATTTTTAAGATTTTGTATCATTTAAAATTTACTTTTGTGATGTCAACGAACACTCGTTGCCACTTTTGTGATGTCAACGAATACTCGTTGTCACTTTCGTAATGCTCGTTGTAGTAGAAACTTTGTAATCGCAGATACAACTATAGTAACGCCGTTGAACAATACTGGTGTCACACGCCTTAAGTCTCGCATTAATAGTACTTGCTCGATAAGTCTCGCTCGAATAGTGATCTGATTAGAGAAATAGTATAGAGAATAGAGTAGAGAATAGTGGTCCGTATAGTAATAGAGGATAGACTAGAAATGCGATCAATTATACATACCTACTTCCTCCTTAAGCGTTTCATCTATGGTCACGTGGTCTACTTAATTCAATAGTTGGATCGCCTGTGTTTACTCACTGGCGATCTATCTTCAAACTTAAGTGTTGGCAGTAACACTTTATTCCTATATAACGCTAATACAAGTTGATTCGATTGTACTTAGTTTAATTACGAGTATTAATTTACTTTTCTTCGATAAGTTTATCAGTGCAATCTTCATTCGAATAATAATGTTGTTTAATATTTTTCCTTATTCTATAATTTTTAAAAGGGCTAAAAGGAATTATTAAAATTATATATATATATATATATATATATATATATATATATATATATAGAGAGAGAGAGAGAGAGAGGGTGTCCATAAAGTTCGTGTGTACTTTAAAAAATTATAATCCTATTTGTATTTGCGATAGAAATAATCTGTAAAAAATATTATAAAGTTTAATGTACCGAGTTTTAAGTATAGCTAAAATAACTAATGTGATTTCAGGCATTACTGTAAATCAGTTGGCAAATGTTTTCCGTGAACTGTAAAATCGTATTACCCTTTGTATTGCTAATGATGGAGGATATGTGGAAACTTAAATAATATTTCAATAAAACCTTCAAAAATATACATTTATTTCTTTCTAATCCTTTTAACAAATTATTTTTTATCGCAAATACAAAGAAAGTTATAAATTTTTTTAAAGTGCATACGAACTTTATAGACACCCTGTATAATCGGTTGTTGCAAAAATTCGGTTATAAAGGTTTTATAAGTTATTTTAATAGTTATTTATTAATATTTCTGATGAATAATTCAAAAATGTATTCCCATTCATTTTTTTACGAAATTCTGCCAATCATCAAATAACTGTCACCGATAGAAATTACTAGGTTTTGACACGTGGCGTTAGTAAAAATCAAATCATGGCCATTTTTGTTCCTATGTATTACGAGAGAGTTTAAAAGGTTTTCTAAACGTAAATCTATTCTGTGTTCGTAGATGCGGGCTTTTAGATCAAGTGACGTCCCGCCGATATAAACTCTTTTACATGCTAAACAATTTAATGTGCAGGTGCTGTAGCGGATAGCGTCTAAGAATGTGAAATCTGTGAGCCGAGTTCGAGTTTCTGTTGAGTCCGTTACATTCACTTACTCTCCACATCGTTGTTCACCCCCCCCCCACCAAATTGACAGAAAGCGGTCTTTTTGAAGGACCTAAATCAGCAAAATAGGGTGGATGTTTCAGAACTTCCCAACAGAATGATTATTAAAGTAAAAAGCCGAAGAGATGTCTTTTAGCCTCTGAGTCTGAAAACGAAATTATTATGAAATTCCACGTCCCTAGAAGAAAATCCGCTGGCAAAACTTTCCTCTTTCTTGATTGAAAAGTTACTATCCAGTAGGATTAATCCTTTAACAGTTAGAAAGTTGAGAAATGGCAATTTACTTGTTGAGGCGGAACATGGGAAAGATGCAGAAAATATAAGATGAAAAGCTTTCATAATATCAAGGGAGTCTTTATAAGTTGAGAGTTGTCTCTCAACACACTTTAGGAAATTGCATTTACCTTAGGAAGCCATTGGGTCAGCTATTACTATAGAATCTCAATTAAAAGTAAAGGAGGAAACGATTATACTTGACATATATATCCTTACGTTTGGAACACCTGAAATCCCCCAAAATATAAATTGGTTATTTAATATTGAACCAATGGAACTATATATTCCTGCTCCACTAAGATGCTTTAGATGCCAAAAATTTGGTCAGGATAGCTGCAGGAGTTGCCAAACATGTAGAAAATGTGCCAAAAGAGATTCATACCATTCCGAAGAAGAACGGCATGATGAAATAAGAAATGCTAACTGCCAAGAAAGCCATCCAGAAAACTCAAGAATATGCAATCTCTGGATAAAGAAAAGGTAGATTGTCTAAGTAAAATATAAAAGAAACATCTCATTTTCAGCAACAAATCAAGTCATGGACTGTTACATGAAAAGAACTTCCTACGGAACGAATAACGGCATACAAGACTGCAAATAATGCCGGTCAGCCTGACAAACGCAGAACTCCTCATTAGGAAGCTCCTACATTTGGAACCTAATGAGTATCTCAAATTTCATTCTCACCTAAAAGGTTTTATATTCCAAGGAAAAGATGCAGACTGAACCGTAAAAGAAGGGCAATAAAAGAAACTGAAATAATAAATAAATAAATAAATAAATAAATAAACAAAATAGCAAAAGGACAGCCTAAACACAAAACTCTCCTACCAAAAATACCAAATCTACTAAACAAAGGTCACAGCAATTTTCTGTCCGTACACCAGAACCCAGGACAGACAGATTGAAAAGCTTATTTCCCAAAAAGAACAGAATCATTCAAACAAAAGGCGGAAATACACAACGACTAAAATTCCTACGCAAGACCGATTTGACGAACTAGAAAAGATGGCGGTGGAAAACCAGAAACCTCAAATGGCTAAAACTTCCAAAATGAAAACCTCAGAATAAAAAATCCTAATAACATAAACTAAAAGCCGAAAACTTTTAAACAGAAATGCACAAGATGTACTAACTACCAGCAAAGCCATTCCATCATACTCACGAACATAGGATTTCTGGAAAAAAGGAAAACTAAATTAAACATAACGTACAACGTAGAAGATAAAAGAAATTTCTCATTTTCAGAATGAAGGCAAGTGGTATAAGGTTACATGAATGGCCCCTCTGACGCAGAAATAGCGAAAAACAACATTACAAATGGTGCTGGTCAGACTGACAAATATATAGCCCTCATTGAGAGGCTCGTACACTTCGGACCAAATGATTAGCCCAAATTTCAAACTTACTTAAAATGTCTATATTCCAAAGAAATGGTGAAGGATGGACCGCAAAAGAAGGATAATGAAACAATTAAAATAATAAATAAAGGAAGAACAAAGAGCAAAATGACAGCTCAAACAAACCACTCCTACCAAAAATATAAAATCT
The DNA here is from genome assembly GCA_963932145.1 of Acanthosepion lycidas. Lineage (NCBI taxonomy): Eukaryota > Metazoa > Mollusca > Cephalopoda > Sepiida > Sepiidae > Acanthosepion > Acanthosepion lycidas. Next base: position 21,969,932 of record OZ010593.1, read on the forward strand.
CCTACTAAACAAAGGTCATAACGATTTCCTATCCCTCCATTAAAACACGGCAAATATAGGCTCAAAAGCTTATCTCCCAAAACAACAAAGTCAGCCAAACAAAAACCGGAAATACACAACGACTAAATTACTATGCAAAACAGATTTGACGAAATAGAAAAAAGATGGAGGAAGAAAGCCAGAACCCTCAGATGGCTAAAACCTCCAAAAATGAAAACCTAGAAAAAGAAATCTAAAACACATAAGCTAAAAGACGAAAACGTTTAAACAGCCATGCATAAAATAATTCAATGGAAATGTCATGGAATAAAGGCAAATATAAATGTACTGCTTCTGTTAATAACAGACGTCTCACCGGAAGTTGTTTGCTTTCAGGAAACATTCCTTAACTTGGGTGACAAAATGAATATATAAGAAAACCAGCAATACAACCATGCACATGACACTGGGCTTCGTTCATTTGGTGATACGTCTATGCTAGTTAGAAATAATGTACCCCAAAGTGAAATACATTTAGCAACAGGACTGCAGTTAAAGTGACCCTAGACAGGCCAATAAACAGTTACTCGGTATATATTACACCTAAGGAATGAGTAAATGAAATCGAAATTCATGAAATTATAAGGCAATTCCCTGTACCCTTTATGATACTAGGGGACCTTAACTGTTACTTCACTATATGAGGCTGTAAAGACAAATAAAAAAGGGAAGGACTTTAGAAATAATTATAAACAATAATGAATTATGTATTTATAACGATAAAACTCGGACCTACATAAATCTATTTACTGGCAGCTACTCTGTAATAATGTGATCTAACAATCTATATGTATTTTTCTTGGAAGGTTGTGATGAACACATATGTCAGTGATCACATGCCAACTATACTGCAAAAAAAATCCTCTTCCTTGGAAATTAGATGGCGCGAACTGGGACGAATTTTAAAAACAATGTTTTTTTATAAACAAGCTGAATGTAAATGGATCAAAGACATAAACAGTTTACGGAAATCCTTATATCTATAGCAAAGGAAAAAAGAAGTTCAGTACAAAACAAAGGAACAGACCTTGGTTCAATGATGAGTGTAAGGAAACTATCAGGCTTAGAAGAAGAGGTTTGAGAGATTTTATTAAGCATCTTTCAACCACTAATTTGGTACAATTTAAGCAACTTCGAGCAAAAGCATGGGAAATAATTAAAGAAAGCAAAAAAGAATTATGGAAAATTACGTCAGCAGACTTCATTCTGCAAAAGAAATCTGTATGAGATATGATAAGGAAAATAGCTGGTAAAAATCATACTAAAGCTATAGAACATCTTTCGATAAATAACTCTAAAACAACCAGAAAAAAAGGATATCACTGATCAGTTAGCCAAAACAATTTCCAAGAACTCATCTGGCAAGAATGGTAGACAACAATTCTTGAAGCTCAAAGAAAAAGCGGAAAAAGAAAAATTAAATTTTAAATTGAATAACGCTGAGAGCTATAATCTACTATTCACTATAGAGGAATTAAATGAATCTTTAAAGAAAGCCCACAATACAGAGGTGGGAACAAATGATATCTACTATAAATTCATAAAACAGTTGCCCAACAAATCATTAAAACTGTTACTAAATCTGTATAACAACATCTGGACAAATGTCAACTTCTCAGATATGTGGAGATAATCATTCATTATCCCTATTCAAAAACCTGGAACGGATGGCACAGACCTTGAAAGCTACAGGTCGATAAAAATGACGAACTGCCTATGGAAAATTATAGAGAGAATGTTCAACAACCTGTTGACGTGATACCTGGAAACTAACGGCCTAATCAGTGACTACCAAAAAGGAATTATTAGGTTGGTGCAAAAATAATGACGTAATAATGTCGTTTTTTGACGTATTTTTAACGTCAAAAAACGACATTATTACGTCATTATTTTTGCACCAACCTAATACTATGGATAACTTAGTACGCCTTGAAACTATTCTAAGGGAAGCCTTCATTAAGAAAGAACATCTCACGGGAGACATTTTTTGACTTAAAAAAAGGCGTACGATGCAACATGGAAATTTGGTATCTTGAAGGATCAGCATGAACTGACTCGAAAAGGAAGGATGATTCAATTCTTAGGGAATTTCTTGAAAGACCGAAAGTTTTGAATCCTTATGGGACGTATGTTATCGGAACAGCGGTTCCACAAAAAAGAATTGTTTCGATGATGCTATTTTGCATAAAAATTAACTCCATAGTTAAAACATTAAACTCAGGTAATGAGAAGCTCTCTATATGTCGATGATTTTCTAAGTATATATAGATCTCGATATATGAATACCATTGAAACTCCAACAATGTCTCAGTCAAATGCACAAATGGGCCAATGAAAATGAGTTTACCTTTTCCAAAACGAAAACCAAATGCGTACATTTGTTGAATATCAGTTGAAGCAGAAATTTGTCTCAAAATTCCTCCGCATCAGAGAGTGAGCAAAAATCGGAATTGGTGATAGCATAAACAGTAAATAACTAAGATAAACAGGACGCACAGGTGTCCTGAGCGGAAGAAAATGCGTTGCGGGGGTGCATGCCACAAGAGGCGTGGCCACAAGAAGTTACGTGGTCACATGACCGGAAATGACATGCCACAAGAATTTACATAGGTGACATTCCGGAAGAAGGCGTAGCACGTGAAGTTGTGTTGGTGTCTAAATTTTATAAAACCGGTCCAACTCTTGGTCCGAGAGAAAGGCTGACTAGATTTTCACCGAAGATTTTCTCTCGGTTAATTCCTGTGTGCACAATACCAACCTCCGTGATTCTCCCTCACTCTACCCAGTTGCCACAATTCAAACAATAAATCTATTTATATATTTTTATATATAAGTGTTTGACGCCTTATTTGAGCAGCAGCAATATACAACACATTTCTGCAAATTAAGAAAATTGCACAATGACCCATGTTTAAAAATAGAGCAGAAACCCCTCTTGTAGAACTACGCAAGTTTCTAGGCATTAACTTAGATTAAATAAAAGAAATAACGTTCATTCCCCTTCTAAAATATTTGAAAACAAAATGTCGCAAAGCTCTACAAGTTCTGCGTGTAGTGGCCCATACTGGATGAGGAGCAGATTGACTAACATTAATCAAATAAAACAGATCACTAGTTCGCTCAAAACTGGATTATGCTCGTTTAATATATGGGACTCCCAGTGGAGATCTTATACACAAAAGCTAATGAAACAAGTTTGCATTTACGGCGCACTGAACTGGCACTAATTCACTATGTAAAAATAAAATCATGTCAAACTAACTCAGCTTAAAAGCGTGCCTTTGAACCGAATTACTGCGGTCTATTCCGACAAAAAGATAATGCTATCAACCCTAAGCACTCGGGATTAAATCCATTGCTGAAAAGTTAGGCATCAAACTCTCAAATATACAAGAAACGAGTGAAACCAGTTTTCCACGATGGACTCTCAAGCAACCCGAAGTTCTGCTAGAATTACATAATCTCATAAGACAAAAATCGCATCCGTTCACATTCCAGCATCCGTTTCAGGACATATTGGCTACATTACACCAATCTATACAGACGGATCAAAAAGTGAGAACAAGACATTGTGTGCTGGGGTGAGGCAAAATATTAAAAAAAAATCGCCTCCCAAAAGGAAGCTCTATTTTCACTGCAGGGTCATATGTAATCGAGCTAGCCCTCAACATTATCCCAGAGGGCAAACAAAAAATATTTCTATTTTATTTTTTTTCGAAATCACTATCCGTCCTATTGACTTTGAAGGAAAAAATCCAACAACCAACTTATGAAAATATTATGCAACATGATCACTATTAACAAGCATGAAGACATTAGATTATGCTGAATTTATTGCCATATCGGAGTTAAAGATAATACTGAAGCAGATCTAGCAGCAACGTCGGATTTATATGTGAATGTGAATACAAGGATAAAAATCCCATACACAGATTTTAAGAAGATTATTAATAGATCCATTCAAAAGGAATGGCAATCATACTGGGACGATAACCCGCACAATAAGCTATTTGAAGTCCATCCCAAACTAGGAGAATGGAAGTCAGCTCCCAGAAAATCTTGCAAGGAAAAAGTAGTACTGGAACGGGGAAAGATCCTGTGTTGCAAGAACGCAACGTATATCTGAGAAATGAATCTATCTTCGTTTTCTTTTTTTATCTGGATTTGAGTCTTTGCTGTTTTTAATTTTTTGAGAATGGTGATATATTTTTTTGTGTTTATAAAAGTTCATGATGAGATATTCTGATTAAAAGACAGACTTTCTTTACGATAAAAAAAAAATCATTTTTGCTTTTCATTACGAATGGAGGAAATTCTTTCCTTCAGAATCGTGTTGAAGAAAAAAGGTGATTTCAATATGAAACATTCGCTTCTTGGGCATAACTAGAAACTCAATGGTGAATCTTAGCCGCCGATTAATTCCGCTTCATTTTACCGCCTTATCCAAAATAAATTCTTCGGACAAAGAAAATGACGCTAATTTTTCTTTTCATTTTATTTTTAACTTAAAAATAGAAAAAAAAAAAAAATGAAGGTAGTTTCTATTTTATTTTTTTTTTCTTACTTTTCTCATTTAAATAACTCTACTTGACGTAACGGCATGTGTTAATCCTTAAAACAAATCAGCAAGCATGAAGAAACGTACCCGCAGAGGTAGTGTTAAAGGGACGGTTTTTCCCATGACACCGCTTTTTTTTTCTTTTTTGACTACCTTCACTCTTCGGTTTGTTGTTCGAAAGAGCAATGGTTAGAATTGGAAAAAAATAAACATATGTAATCAAATAATCACATATTTATACAATTTTTATTCTTGACAATAAAAAATATTAAACACTATTTATTAGATTGCTTATATTCATGGCTAAATGTGAATCGCTCGTGGGATCTTATAAAGTGATCTTTCTATATACAAAAATATAAGTTAGTTCTATCTTCATGCACACAACAAGAAGGGCTTTTCCTCAGTGTTAAATTTTAACAGAAAAGAAATGTGTATGTATAATAATTTATGTGAAACGTAGAAGGTAAAGGTTTGCTCAAAATATTCGTTTCAGCGTCTAAAAATTAAGCAAAAAAGTTCTTAAGAACGTGAGAGCTTAGATCATTTATTTAAGCCTAAAACATTTCCTGGTAGAGTGTGGGGACGAATTTCACGTGGCGCTGTCAATGTTTCAACCAGTTTGGGGTTGATAGGTCAACGTAGTAGCGGAAATTTCTGTTGATGAATAAGTCACTGAGTGAATTTAGTTCGTAAAATTTTACAAGCTGGTATTAGACTTGAAAAATAAAATTCATATCGAGTGAATTGTCTTGTTGATTGTGGGAGCTTAGTGGGCTAGATTCGAATATAGAAAATTGTCTGTTTTCTATTCTCCTACGTTGCCCGGAATGCATGTTGAAATATGGATTTTGTGAACTATACTTTTGTGGATCTATAAAGTTTAATTGCTGTAAAAAGGAAAGTTCTTTCAGTAATGTGTTAATATAAACTTGGATCTTTGTGCTCTCAAAAAATAGTGTGTCAAAAGTACGTTTAACCTTTGACCCCTCTTATATTTAAATTACCTTCATTCCTCGGCAATGATTATTAAAGCGATTATTAGAATTATAATAAAACCTTAACATATGATGAAAGTTAATTTATACATTTTTTGTTCTTGAGAATTTACAACAAAAATATGAGGTACTATTTACTGGATTATTTATTTACAAAAATATTTTTATACTTACATTCTAAAAGCTAATACAGGTAGAATGAAATATTTATCATTTACCAATTTATAAGGAAATAAATATGAACATAAACTTTTTATTAAACATGTTTATGGAACATTTTGCTATCATGGGATGACCCCAGAGCAGTTGTAATAATTGTTGACGTGGACTTCAACCTCATTAAATGATACGTAAACAGAGCCAACATAATCAAGTGCAACAAATGGGCTTTTTTTCAAGACTCCAACTGCAATTTGCAATTCAATTATATAATCTTAGTTGTAATAATGGGACGTTGATTAGTACACAAACAACTCTTTCATAAAAACTGAGGACGCACATCTGATTTTACAAAAGCAAACTGTTAGCCAGTCGCCTTTATTGGGAAAAAATAATATTAAAAAACTTCAAATAAACATTTTCATATATATATATATATATATATATATATATATATATATATATATATATATATATATATATATCATAACTAGCGGTTATAATACGATGTCTCACTTTCACTTAGGATACTCACCGTCAGGTCATTACAGATTCTCTGAATCCAAAGTACTGGTATTTATCAGTCTCCCTACAATGCAGGATGTGGCACAAGTTTAAATGATTTAAAAAATTTTTTTTTTTTTTTTTAATTCTTTTCTTTCTGAACGTATGAATTTGAATGATATAAGTTATTAATGGTTAATTCTAATATTTTACGCAACAATATTTAAATAAACAAGTTTCAACACACAATTTTGAATCATCACCACGAGAACATGCGCTTTTTACCAGTGAGGATATCTTCTTACCTGGAGATTGGATAAACTGCATGAAACTCCGAGTCCTGTCATCGACGTTGGATCTTATGATATATATATATATATATATATATATATATATATATATATATATATATATATATATATATATATATCAAAGTGGACATTGAAGTAAACACTGATTTACTCACGTACATTCATATCTGCTCAATGCTATTCCAAATGTAAACAAATGACGTCACACATTATGAAATGGACAAAGTCCGACAATCATTTTAAGTCATTTTTATATTTATACGTTCTTTTTTATAGATACAAATATTTAAGTAAATGCTCTGTTTATAATAAAATATATATGTGTAATATAATAATATAATATGATATATATGTATGTGTGTCTGTGTCTATGTGTGTCTGTCTCTGTGTTTGTGTTGGGACAATGTACAATATGAAATCCCTTACTCTCACCAAACGAGAAAAAAAAATGCAAAAATTCTGGAAAAACTAAATAAAAAATTAATTAAATATTCGTTGTCTGTCAAATATACATACATACACATATGTATGCGTGTGCGTGTGCGTGTGTGTTTATTTTCTTTCTGTTAATGAAGATATTTATTTCCAATGTAATCAATCTGTACGATTTACTTGTAGCTGATCAACAATTTCATCTGATTGAATATTTGCAATGCACGGGACCTTGCTGAACTTGATGTAAATTGTATTGCGAAAATAAATGTATTAATGGCTCTTTTGAATCTCTGAAAATGAAAAGACTAAACTTAATTAGCAATGAACACCGTTATCAGTTGATGTGTCAGCTTCTCGTCGATTCAATCATATTTCAACTGGGTATATTAATTAAAACGATACTCTATCTGATCATTATCAAGCATTGCCAGTAAATATATTGATGCAACGTTCTCTTACACGACGTTTCTATCTGCAAACCGCTTAGCCAACAACCGACGACTTTTATTGCTTACCGCCATATTCAAAGAAGCAGACGATAGCTCTTTTTCACGGTTTAATTTAATTTGTTACACGGGTAAGAATTATACACATTGAAATAAAATATGCCTTCTAGGTTAGCTCATAAATTCATTTTATTTAAATGTATTCTCGCAAATAAAGCGAAATTATAAAGATACCGAATAAGAAATCGTCCTCCATAGGATTCTTTTATGAATATGTTTTCTTTAAATTTAAACTTGTGAATCCCAAGTTATTAACGAGAAATTGTAGTAGCAGAATTCAATTAAGAAAATTATATTCTTCAGATAGTAAGGTTTATTACAGAAAACATATGATTAATGTGATTCCAATGAGTGAGTCTTAAAACGTTAACAATCTTTACGACAAAAATAGTGCACTCAGAATTCGTTGAACGTTATATTTTAATCCTAATTCCAGAGAGAACCACCAAAAATTATTTTACAGCGTGGTTGAACCGATCCAAGGCGTCTTTCTTTCTTTTTATGTGCCATGTCCTTTCAGGACGTAGACAATCAAGTCTCTCCACCTCCCTCAATCCCTTACAGGTCTCAACGTCCCCCCCTGCTTCCTCCTCCAGACCACGTTCTGTCATCCACTTGCTTAAGCCCGCTACGTATGTCACGCGTTGTTTTCCCTTGCCTCTCTTTCCCTCTATTCAACCCGTGAGTATCAAATTCTCCAGGCCCTCCTTCCTTATTATGTGTTCCAGAAACTTCAGCCGCCTCTTCCTGATGTTAAGTATAAGCCTCCTCCTTTGTTTGCATCCTCTTTAAGAACTCATCGTTGCTCCCACGCATGGTCCATGATATCCTTAGCATCCTTCTGTAGAACCTTATCTCTGTCGCTACGAGTCTCTTCTTTGAGGAAATAGTTCAATATTCGCTGCTGTAAAGAAGGACAGATTCTTTGTTACCAAATAAATCTTCCTGTCTCACAATACTCTCCCCAGTTTTTGGAATGTGTCCTTGGCCATTCCAATATGTCTACAGATCTCAGTGCCATACTAGTGACTTGGATAAAAATGTAAATGTCATTCCTCTTGAATATTATTGCAATTACAGCCCGTGGAATAAGACTTGGCTATTAAAAACTCCTACACCTGAATGAAAGCGAGAAGAAAGGACAATTACAAGAAAAGAGAAAGCATGGTTGTTAGCAAAAAGTTGAGCCGGATTGCAAGCGCAAACATTTAAATATCTAGAGAGAATTTTAACAGATGACAGAAAGTGCGATACTGAAATCCGAAGATGCTTTAGCGTAGCCATGGATGCCTTGCAAAACCTAAAATATTAAAAAATAAAAACTTCGCTAGAAATAAGGAAAAGTGTATAGAACTGTTACGTCATAAATACCCTCCTGTATGGCATTGAGTGCTGGACAATCTCCTTACAGATGAAGACGAAACCTGAAGCAGCAACAGAAATGTGGTTCTACAGAAGCATGCTGAGGATAGCATGGACCAGCTAAGTTTGAGAGAAAATGGAAACATAATGGAAACTTATACGTAACATCAGGAAGAGACAGTTGAAATGTCTGGAACATATAGTGAGGAAATATGGCTTGGAAAATCTGGTACTCACAGGACAGATTGGAGCAAAAGCAACAGAGGAAAAACAAACTATAACATACTTAGTGAGCTTAAGTAAGTGGATGGCGGAACAGGGTTTAGGAGAAAAAAGAAAAAGACAATTTCTTAAGAGGTACAAAGAAAACCATAGCTCTCTCCGTCCTCAGTGGAAACGGCAAACAAAGTAAAAGATTAAAGAGGACACTGCGAATAACAGAGATGGGGTTCTAAAGAAGGCTGCTGAGAATAGCATGGACAGCTCATGCGAACAACGGGGAAGTTAAATTTATGGAGGTAGAGTCTGTTCTCGTTTCACTGCCTATATCAAAGGATATCTTGTTTTGTTCTTATTTTTAGTACTGCCCAGTTATTGCTCGTCGCATTTCCACTGAATCGTCTACAGTCACTCTCTCACAGATGCGCCGTCGCCTCTCTCTGTCTTTTCTACAAATACTTTCATGGTAATTGCTCCGATGAGCTGCTTTCACTGATTCCCAGACTCCATGAATTCAAGCGCCCTACGAGGCTGGCATCCCGCTCTCACCCTTTCACTGTAGAAACTTTTAAATGTAACAGTCTCTTCTACTCCAATAGTTTCATACCTCGCGCCTCTCGCCTGTGGAACACCCTTCCCTATTACTGTTTCCCTGAGAGCTAAACTCTCCAACTATTCAAATGTAATGTCAATCGACATCTCAAGTTACCTTGATCTATCCACTATCCCTCTCCTCATCCTTTCTTCTATCACTCCTATCTGCTCTCGCTCCAAATCAAACCCCTTGCATCCTAGTGGCTTCACACCTTGTTCGGTGCGTAATGCTTCAAAAAATAAATGCACACTGTCCGTCCTAGGAAATGAACTCACAATCGCTGTGTCGCCAAATGTCGACGGACCAACCTTTTAATCTGTTTAGCTATTGTCGCGGGAAAACGACAAAAATTAGGACTATAGTCATAACTCGTCATCCTAGAAATTTGGACCCCTCTACTTTGGATCATCCATGTTTCCTTGTTCTCTGTTCCTGTGACATATTTGTTTTATCATTACGCCCGAAGCAAGCCGATAACGCCACTAGGAGGCAAGGGGTCACTGGGAGTTAAAAACTAGAATAGGTACTGACATGAGATGGCTGGAAAATGAGCATAGCAGGAAACCTGATGAAAACAATTTTTTATCTTCTGAATGCTTATGTTATTATCAAGAGAAAAGATCAAAGTATGTTTGATTATTTTTTTTTACATTTTTTAATAATCTCTAGCATGTCCAAAATTTTCGTTAAAAATCTTGTATTTTTTGATCAGCCAAATTGACAAAAAATCAATCGTCAGCCACTTTTTAAAACTTTTGTTTACAAAAGTGAAAGTATCCGTTTAGAATTCTTTTAAAAATCAATTATGATTTTTTTTTTAAATTAATTTAAAAAAATTATAAATTATAAAGTTTAATTAATAAATTTTAGAACAAACATTACTTACCTTATGCACTGGAAAAAAATGTACTTTAAGATGAGAGAAAGCCGGTGTTCATTGACAAGGGAAATGTGCATGATTACATCACGCACTGACATCTTACGGGAGGAAAAGTTATAGTACGGAAGGTCACAAGTGACAGTTTAGTTTTACGTGAACCACTTATTTACCTCGTTATTTTTAAGTGGGCATATTATGATAGAAACAACCTTAAACTTGATAAAAGCAGAATTTTATCGTCAAAATGTTTATGTTACTACCAACGCAGACCACGTGACAGAATATTGTTTTCATGATGCTTCCGGTCTTCTGTATATTTGAATTAAGCAATTTTTGGACACAAAAACCATGTTATATTAGATTATTATCTATTTGCAGATTGCTGATTGTAACCAGCTTTATTTTATAATCTGTAATGATATTTATCTACTTAATAACACCATTGACTAAACTGTACAATATTTTCATTAATTTTAGAATATTTAAAAAACTTTAATGTAAAAAAAAAAAAATTTAAGAAATAACAAATAATTGTTAAAATTTATTTTTCATTGAAAACGTTTTTTGCTTTCAGACAATATTATCTATATTCATAAAAACAAGTAAAAGCATCTAAAAGCTTTTGTAATTAAATAATATTTTTGTTTTATTGAGTTTTGTATGTTACAATTCAGAGCTGATTTTAAGGTAGAAGGGTGTCAACTAAAAAAAAAAATGATTTGCTTTCTTCAAAACCTTGTGCTTTTAACTAATTAATCACTTAAAATGTGCACTTTTGAATTTCAAGAGTTTTTATAAAATTAGTTCGGGGGAGTAATAAATATAAAAAAAATTACCATGACTTAAAAAAAAAATAAACATATTTATAATAATTCTCATCATTCTTGAATAGTTTCTGGAAGTTTCATTAAAATCCGACAATTATTTTTATTTTTGCAAGATTTTCAAAATTAATGACTGCCATTAAAAAAAAAATGCGCAAAAAAATGCGCCATGTTATTTACTAGGACTTTCGCTGATGAAGAGAAACAAGGTTTTTCAATCAAAAGTTTGCTCTAATAAAGACAGAAAAATTTTGAAAAATAATTAAAAATTACTTTGTTCTTTCCTCTTAATAAAAACAAACATATTGACTATGAAAGTTTATTCGTCAAGTTTAAGGCCGTTATTATCCTGCTATACTCATTTTCCAGCGACCTCATGCCAGTACCTACTTTAGAAGTAACAGGAAACCCAATCCTAAACAGCAAACAATATATAAACCTCTACTCCTGCTAAAAAAAACGGGTAAAGAATGTGAACCGGGCGATGGGCGAACCTATCTCCTTCTATTAAACAGGAACTGACGACCCGTTATTCTACGATTTCTTAGTTTTGACTAAACACGGTTCTTATTATCCTTCTACCACTATACGATACATCCCTGTCTTAAATATCCTTATTGATTTCTTGACCTTCAAATGCTTGTTTATTTTATGGTTTCGTCAGTGTTTTATTGCTTTTTAAAACATTTATTTGGTTCAAATTATATCGTGTGTGTGTGTGTTTTTTTTTTCCTCAGTAATAAACCTATTGTCAATGCGCCAGACTACAAGGGGAATGCATTTATGCCATTGTGAAACTTTCTAGCTGAATTGTGAAGAGATACGTTAGACCTGATGAACGTTCTACCACCTACACATCACATAATTTATAAACTGCAAAGCAAGTTATTTTAAGACGTGGCTCCAGGGAATTTCACTCTTATTTTCTGCTGTATTTAATACCTGAAAAATTATCTGATTTCCCGTCTTCCTTCGCGCGTTTCTTAGAGATTCATTGCTTCTCCATTATTCCTTGCCAAGTCTGGCACAAGATCACGTTGTGGCAAATGAACAAGTCCTGATTAGCATGGCAATCAGCTTTCAAAACGCTGTTTTCAAATAGGCTCAACCAACGATCAGTGAGCACCATGAAAAAGTGACAAAGAAACATTTACACAAAATACACCATTGTTCAAATTAATTGAAACAAAACGAATAATTTCGTTATTATTTACTTTTTTTCATATTTTCTAAAGAAACATGACGTTAGTACTTTGTATGTCAATTCCACGAAGTCGTTCCTTGCAGACTGACCACAGATTCTCGATTGGATTTAAATCAGCGGAGTTTCCGAGCCAGTGTATAGTACTTTGATTTGCTCGCTAGTAAGTGTGTTCGTGCAGCGTTACAATTTTCGTAAGCTTCCTTGGAGTAACTTTCATCGCAGACAGTAGCCGTAAGACAGCTAATCGACAGCCGTGACAATAGTGTCTGGGCGTGATAAAAATCAGATGCAATTACAGATGATGCAATATTTTTCAAGGCCAAACAAATTTCATCACACCCTACGAAAATAGATTCATATTACTCCACACCACTGCAAATGATCTAATCTGAGGAAGAAATAGAAATCGATTAAACCCTGTCACTCATGTGGGTCTTAAACTGACCGTGTGGTAAAAGAAAAGAAAACTAAAACGGTTGTTTCAATTGATTTACACAAAGATATATATATATATATATATATATATATATATATATATATATAACCTGATCTTAGTGTTGTCTCATCCATAAACAAGACTGAAGAGATAAACAACGGATCGGCATTTTGTGCAATAAACCATTGGTAAAAGTTTTCCCCTCGTGAGGGATCAGAGGGCGAAAGACACTGGACACTTTCCAAATGCTACGGATACAAAAGCTGCTCTTGAAGTACCTACCATTCAAGCGGTACTATGAGATGTACGTCATGCTAGGGACACTTGATGTGTGTTGATAACTGGATCGTCCCCAACAACCTGTAGAATGTGTTCTTCGTTGTCAGGCGTCTCGCTCTTCCTCGGTACATAATTTCTGGTGCCACGGATCATGTCTCAACGCGACGTAAACAGTAGCAAAGGTTGGATGACTCGGTTGCCTTCTGTCTGTAAACGCAAGCTGATATAGCTATGCAGCCTCGCGTCCATTACCATTTGCGCGGCCGTTGTTAAAATGAACATTTGTCATTATTATATACGATAAACTTTGAAAACAGACTAGCCACAATGTACACGAATGACAAATGTAACCTAATCTACACTGCAACACAGCACCATCTACCGTGAAGTCAAAAATGAAAGATTTACGGATATATGTTTATATGTACTTTTGTCCTTGTTTTGGTGTAAGGAACCCGTTCCCAATGTTTGTAAATGTATTTTTATACACCATATATATATATATATATATATATATATATATATATATATATATATATATATATATGTATATATATATATATTAATGAATATGCATAATATCTCTCGTCAATAACACGACTCGGAGTTTCATACGACTGTTGAATCTTCAGGTGCAGATTGCGTATCCGCATGAAACTCCGATTTGTGCTATATTCATTAATATATTACTTGCCTTATTTACATTATTGCTATATTCACAAGATGTCAGTCGTTTTACGCTTCTGCCTTCTTCATGTGATTGCAATTTCGAACGGAACCCTTTATTTCTTCCATCGGGGTATATTGTTCTAGTTTCCCGTGCCATGCATCTTCTGGATGTCACAGTTATTTCCTTTGAATTCATCTCTCCAAGTTTTTCTTTCACCACTGCTGTGGTCTGGTATTGAACTCACAACTCTTTTGGTCTTGTCACTGGATCTAACCAACGTCTTTATCCATGTGTCATTGAAGGCCTCTATATTGCAATTTTTTGTTATTCATTGCTTTTCTCTAGTACTACTTATTACTGGTTCCTATATTGTATTAATTTCTATGCTTGGTCGGCGATTTTGTGGCCTGGGATATGTGCTGATTCCTTAAGTTTTCGTATTTCCAGTCATAAACTCTTGTTATTTCAACCTCATCACTTTCCCCTCCATATGTGTTCAGCTACGCCTCATTTTCTATTTCCCCTCGTGTTAGGGCTTTACGATGTTCTTTTAGTTTTATCTTAAAGGGGCGGCCTGTTTCTCTTTTCTAGTTCTTACCCCAGCTGCACAGGATGGCATACACACAGTTCTTAGTCATGTTCTCCTCTATGGAGGGTCTTACTCGGAAGATGTGTCTGAACCAATTTTGAAGGTTGTCCTGATATTATATGGACCGAAGATGCCTTCACATTAAGATTAAGATTTGAATCGTTGTATATTGGAAATGATTAAAGATATCTTACTAGCATTCTCCGAGGTTTTAATAACAATATTGGACTCTACTTTGAACAATAACAATGTATAATTTCTCTCCAAGCTTAAGAGAAGAATCTTGATGAAATCGATTATAAACGAAAATGACATATTCATCATTAATTAATCAGAGCTAAGGATCGGAAGTTCATGAAGGATTGCTATAAAGTTCAAATATATATATATATATATATATATATATATATATATATATATATATATATATATATAAAGAAATAATAATCCATAGAATCAATCAGCAATATTAATGCGATTAATGGCGAAATCACTTCGCTAGTAGAACATAATTTATGCATTAAAATACTGTTAATTCATTGAATGATGTGATCCTCATTTATAAAACTGTTGTCAGATGTTTCTAGTGTATATTTTTTAAGTTAAGCAAGTACTTTCTAAGACCATGTCTCCATCCTCAGGCTGTAATTTTTTTTCCTTTAAAGTTAAAACTTGAAGACGAAATAATTGTTTGTAGACCGAAAGATGTTTTTTAAAGAGTGTGCTATTTATTGACGGTTGTACATAAAATATATGCTGCCTATTGATCCGCTGTACACAATTTCTGAGAAAAAAAAAACTACTAAGACATATCACTATATTATTTGAACTATATACTTAGTTAATGTGATGTTAACTGAAAAACACTTGTAAAAAAAGAATTCGTGGATTTACCGTATAAAAAAAATTCATATAAAAATTCTCTCTTGAAACTTTGAACGTTAGCGTTGCGACTCGGACGTTCCAAGATTGTACAACCGTCAATAAATAGCACATTCTTAAAGAATTAAAAAAACATCTTTATTTCTTTATATATAAAATATATGCTGTCTAATGTAATATGTTTATATATATATATATATATATATATATATATATATATATATATATATATATATATATATATATATATTACTCCAGGATCATTTCAACTTATTCACGATGATATTCACCCTCTCTAACTTTATAACTTTCTGTCCTGGAATAACAACGTGCCTCACACGTTTCACGGACGATTTAATTTTCAAATCTTTTTTCACTATCAAAGCTGAAAATCATGTATTACGTGTCAAACGTCTTATGGATTGAGACGGATATTTTCTAATTGATCTCTTTAGCTCTAAGTTGAAACAATGATTCCTCTTTCTGTTGGGATCTCTTGATCCAGTTTTTCTCCCTACTGTTCCGTCTTTTTAAAACTTATTCACCGATCTCTTGCTGGTTCTTGAATGGACTATGCAAATGGCAGCCAGAATATGAATATTGGTGCCATTATTGAATGCCTCTATGATCTTTTTCTTCTCACCATTGCTCAGGTGGGAAAACAGTTGGCATGACTCAAATCGATTTTAACCATTTCTCTTTCTAGCTGAATAACTCTGATGTTTTTTCAGTAATTCTTATGATAAATGCTGTCAAGATGGCTAAATGTCTTATCTGAAAACCTGGGGAAAAGAAACTCAGTTATTTTAGTGTTTATTTTTTTTTATTTTTTATTTTTTATTTTTTTTAGATATTAAACGTTTTTGGGGATGGACAATTCCGCTGTTACACGATTTGGACAATTTTGCTGTTACACCCAATATATATACACAGCCAGACGAAAGTTATGTAATTCGCATAAACCCAAATTAGGAAAGCGACAGGTATTACCATTAACATGCAAGCGTTAGGCAAAATACCTCTCTTGAAAATATGCATTGTATCATAAACGTTATTTTTAGTGGGTACTCCATTTTTGATCTGGTCTGGGTCTTAATAGAGTATAGCAGGCGGAGTCAGTTTTTCTATTCTCTCTACATTTTTCTTTTTTTCTCTTCTTTCTACATTTTTCTTTTTTTCTCTTTCTGTCGACCTATATCTTTCTCTGTTCTATTTTTCTTTGTTTTTTTTTCTTTTCCTCTTTTGTTCTTTCTTTCTGTCTTTTTTTTATTTTATCTTTTTCCATTGGACTTTCTTTTCCTTTTTCATTCAATTTCTTTCTTTTCCTTTTCTTTTTCTACCTGTTTTGTCCTCTTTCTTTTTATGCTCTTTGTTTTCTCTTCCTTTTCTTCTATTTTTTTCTTTTTTTCTTGTTCTTATTTTTACTATTATTTTTTCTTTTTTTTTCTTTCTCCCTTCAATTTCTTTCTTCTTTTTCCTTTCTGCTCCCGTTTTCTTTATATTTTTCATTCCCCTTTCGATTCCTTCTCTCTCTCTTTCTCTCTCTCTCTTTCTGAATTTATTTTGTTTTCTGCCCTCATTGTTCAATCCCTTTCTTTTTTTTTATTTCTCTTCCATTTTTAATATATTTCTTATTATTGATTTTCTTTTTCTTCTTCTGTTTCCGCTTTGCCATATTTGTCTGATTTCATTCTCTCTTTTCCTTTGTTCCTAGAATATTATTCCTGAAATAAAAGACTTTTATTCTTACTGCAAATAGTGATAATATTCTTTACAAATAATTTCGATGTCTCTTATACTATAATTCTTTACTTTTATTTTGTCTCAAAACAGACATCGCAAAATTCCCAAACATATTTCCTTCCTGATTTGGAATAAAGAAAGTGCACTATTGTTTAGAATGACAATGCACATCGACACTTTGTGAAATAAGTTAGGAAATATATCAAAGGCTTTGTTTTAGAGGATCGGCTTTAGTCTTCTTATTAACCAAAGTTTAAATTTATATTTATTCTGAAGAATGTAATATATTATTCATAAAAAAGAAAACAAAACTTGTAGAGATCATAAATTGTTCGTACACAATTACAGTGTATATGTGTGTCTTTTTATTGCTAGGAATCAGAATTACATCTATTACAAATAAATGTTTTTTTTTTTTTTTTGTTAAAACAGATTTATCATTCTGTCCTAAAAGATCGATCGGGATTAAATCCATAACAAATAAATTAAACATTAAGTAGAAATGTTACTTTTTTTTATTATTCTGGCTCCAAAAGAACACGGCATAGCTTCCATGGGTACACACACACACACATATATATATATATATATATATATATATATATATATATATATTACTCCAGGATCATTTCAACTTATTATCGATGATATTCGCCCTCTCTAACCTTCTAACTTTCTGTCCTGGAATAACTAGGGGCCTCACACGTTTCACGTACGATTTAGTTTTCAAAACTTTTTTTCATTATCAAAGCTGAAACTCCTATATCACGTGTCAAACGTCTTATGCATTGAGACGGATATTTTCTTTTCAGGCCTGACGATCGCGTTCAGCATGAAACAGCCTGTCGCCTCTGAATGTTGACTCCAATGTTCACTTTTATATTCGTATATATATATATATATATATATATATATATATATATATATATATATATATATATATATATATCCTTGTTCTGGGAGCTATATATTATTATTATTATTATTATTATTATTATTATTATTATTACTTAAATGCTATTTTTAGTGGATACTCGTATTTGCATAGACGCTACGTTTATATATTAATCAGTATATTTATTTATTTTCGTCTACCGGACTGAATATTCGAATAATCTTATTGGGAGAAAAATATGCGCTATTCACGCAAATAAGAGTATCCACTAAAAATAACGTTTAAGTAACAAAATCTGGCAGATTTAAAAATAAAAATCCATCCCTTTCTTTATACAAGATGGGTAAATTGTCACCATTTTTATTTGTTTTCATTTTGCGCATTCACGTTGTTTGTTTTTGATTTTGGCGACTGCACAGTGTAATAGAGTGAGTTGGGCGGCGTCTGTGAGAAAAGGAGCATTATGACACAATTCATCCCACCCGAAATAAGGCAACGGCATGCTGTACTGCTTGGCATTCTCACTGGAAGCATCAATACAAACATTTCTCAGTCTTTGGGAGTCCAGCTTCGGATAGTGTAAAGTGATTCAGAAAGAGCTGGAGGAGTCTAATGGTGATTATGAAGTTGTTTGCAATGATGGCGACGTTGTGCCTCCATTCAATTTCCCATAGGGCCTCAAACCCAACAAGGAGGCTTACTTCATGAGCCTTGATTATTATGGTAGGGCGCAGTTGAGCGAGAGATCAACGAGTCTCTTTTTGTAACACCAACGATGAATCGAAGGCACAAATTATAGCAGCATTTACCAACTTAAACGAGATCATCCAGAAGAGTTGCAGAAGATTCCGAAATCGTCTGGAGGCCGTAATTAATGTCATGGCGATTTTATTGAATGCATTTACTCTTTAGTATTTCAAGATATTTTTGTGTCATTTTGATAAATATTACTGTTAAAATGAGATATCAGTGTTATATTCCTTTTTGTGTAGTTTAGGCGACAATTTATGTATCGCACTCTGTATAGGTATTTTCTAATTTTACTATAAATAGGTATTGTTGGTAACGTTACTGTAAATAAGCATTGATAGGCAATTTTACTATAAAAAAATGTATTTTGATAATGCATTCATAGTGATTTGTTTTTTTTTGGGGGTTCCCTATTTGCCCATAGCTGGGACCCTAACAGGTACTACAACCCCGGGTAAGATTTTATCGCCTATAAATATGCGGTTCTCTTTTGCCTCCTTAGCCAGTTTTCCCTGACGATCTGCTTAGGTGAAACCTAGGTAGGTTTGTCTGTCTCACTAGGTGTATCTAGGTCTGCTCTACGGTTGTATCGAGCTCTTTTGTTAGTTAGTTGTTTACTCGTATCGGGGTTTTTTATTTGGGCTTTGAACCTGTATTTGTGCGATTTTTTTCGACAGACTTTCCTGTTTCTAGCTCTTTCCTTTTTTAAAACCCTTTTTTTCCTCGAGATAGATTTGATTATTGGCAAATCAAAAATTCGAAGGTTTTTCGAAACGAGTATATAGTTACCTATATATATATAAATATATATATATATATATATATATATATATATATATATATATATATATATGTGTGTGTGTGTGTGTGTGTGTCTGTGTGTGTGTATATATATAAATATATATATATGTGTGTGTATATATATATATATATATATATATATATATATATATTACACAATAAAATTTATTACCAGGTCAGCTTCCTTATAGTGAAAGATTGTTTTTTTTTTTTTAATTCCATAACTACAATGGATAGATTTTAAAATTTTAACTATTAGGTTGGTGCAAAAATAATGACGTAATAATGTCGTTTTTTGACGTACGTCAAAAAACGACATTATTACGTCATTATTTTTGCACCAACCTACTATAACAGAACGCATTCGCATGTGTTTTTAAAAATCGCCATGACAACGGAATGCAAATTTTCTCGCAGTTACAATAGCATGTTTGCCTTTGTAATTTACTTCTGAAGATGATATTAGAATAGGTCGAAAGTACTTGGGTTTAAAAAAAAAAAAAAAAAAAAACTACGTCGCCTTCCTTGATGAATTTCATCTCAACATTACGAAATTGAATAGATAACTGCAAATTATCAGTATAAAATCCAAAGAACAGTCTGCATTATTATCGGTCCTGCCCTGTCATCTGGGCTTCAATTATTTTCCCTCCACCATAACATAGCTTCTCTGTTCCTTTTCTATAAATATTTTCATGTAATTATTCTGATGAGCATTCTTCTTTGGTACCTCATCTTTACAAATTTAAACCAAATATTAGATTAGCAGATAGGTCTCAATATTTTATTGTTGAAATTGCTTGATATAACCGTCCTCCTATTTTACTGGTGTCTTCTCTCATACAGCTACTTTCAATTGACGTCAAAAAACAAAACGTTCATTCACCGAAGTAAAGCGAACGGATAAATTTTAAAATTCTAACATGACTATGACAGAACGCGTTCACACGCATTTGTTTTTAAAAATTACCATGACAACGGAATGGAAATTTTATCGCAGTTACAATAGCATGGTTGTCTTTGTAATTTACTCCTGAAGATAATCTTAGAATAGGTCGAAAGTACTTGGGTGTAAAAAAAAAAAAAAAAAAAACTACGTCGCCTTCCTTGATGAATTTCATCTTAACATTACGAAGCTGAATAGACAACTGGAAGTGATCAGAATATAAGTAAACACAATATGTCTATACTACTCAATGAGACATGTTTGAATAAAGTTATGCGGCCTAAATATATATATATATATGTGTGTGTGTGTGTACATATATATATATATAATTAATTCGAAAAGTATAAAATAAATATGTTATAAAATCACTACAAAAGTAGTCACTTTGTTTCAACATTTCTTGTGTCTTATCAAGTGATGGTGTTGAATGTCGAATAAAGATAGTTAAACTCTTTATTCTACATTCGTCACTGTTTTCTTATCAAGTGATGATGTTGAATGTAGAATAAAAAAATTTAAACTATTTATTCTACATTCGATACCATCACTTGATAAAACACCAGAAGTGTTGAAAGAATATGTTTGTAGTGATTTTATAATATATTTATGTTATAATTTTCGAATAAATTATGTTTGCTCTACTCTGTATCAAGCACTCTTTTAAGAATAGTTTTTTTTTTGGGTTATTGGAATTTATTCCGTATGCTCGAACCTCATACCTTGGCATATATATATATATATATATATATATATATATATATATATATATATATATATGTATAATTTCAAATGGAATTGGTCAATTACACATTCCATACATTAAGCTGTTATGCTAACCAAATATCTAAGTGTGTATATATATATATATATATATATATATATATATATATATAGTTTATGAAAAACTAGGTAATCCGTATGGGTAAATCTAAGTAGGATAAAATCCAGGGAGCTCAATGTAAATCCAGAGCAAATAATTTAAATAAAAACAGAGCACTTTAAGGTTCCATGTAATAAATTATTTCACCACTGTGGTGAAATAATTTATTACATGGAACCTTAAAGTGGCCTGTTTTTATTTATATATATATATATATATATATATATATATATATATATATATATATATATATATATTTTAGTTAGAAGTGGGGTCCTGTTCATGATAGAAATGCAGTGTCACATCACCGAAGTAAAGCTATGGCAAGCCCGTTCAGTACTTAGATGGGGGACCACTTGGGAACACTGGGTACTGTAAGACAACCTTCTACAAACCGAAATATGTTTCGCCTTTATAATCCAAAAAGTGTTGATAAGTCGTAAAGAAAAACACATCAGTCAATTTTCTCTTCCACTTTTCGTTGGCAAATCTCTCTTCCAGCTTCTTGATTTCCTGTCGATTACGATCTTCAAAAAGTTGTTTTCAACGTCAATCGTAATGGTCTGACTACTTGAATCGCGTTCTCGCTATGGTCGTTTCTCCTCGTTAACATTTCATCAGTCTCTTTCACTCTCAATAATCCCTTGCGTCTTAGTGGCCTTATCGCCTTCTTCGGAGTGAAATGATTCTAAAAATATCAGTTTTACTCTAATCACTACATAAAACTGATTACCACTCTCATTTTCCGAGTAGGCACGTTAAAATTCTGGTCAAGACTGTGGATGATCTTAATTAAGCACCCAGATTACAGTACGACTTAACACATTTACTCCTCTGACTGAGAAATCCGGAGCAGTATATTTTCAGCATAACTTCAGAGATTATCTTGCAATCTTTCATCGTAATCTTGTAGAAAGTTTAAGGTTACGCCTCCATTCCAAAAAGAATTACAACAGATTTTATTTTTTTGCATCTAACGTCACAAGAGCAGAAGTTTAAAGTGACTGCATCCAACAGTGACCAAATAAGAAAAGTTTATTTCTGAATGGCCATTACAGGAATCATATTGTTAAGATTCAAGTTCATTTCCAAAACCTCTTTTAGAATCTGTCACGGAATTTCCATATGTATAATCCGTTCTTCTCAAATTAGTTGTACTTCTATCTGCGATCAGTAGAGTTCCCACTCAGTCCATATTTGACAATGATTTTTTGAAGATGCCCACTCCTTGCATCACTGATCCCGTTTTCTCTCTCTTCCCTGAACCACATGTACCACTCAAATCTCTCGATTTCTTCAAGTCGTACCTACCATGAACCATTTTAAAATAGGCTAACGTATTACTGGTACTACTTCTACCAGTTTTCGAACAAAACAATGTTAATCCGCAGCTCCATATTCATTTTATCTCATTTCCTGCCAATAATATGAGAGAACACATACAATTTCCTTTACTGCTCGGCAACTAAAATCTCATTGACTCTAGATCCCCAAAAAGCGGAAAATGAAATATGTCCAGACGCGCTCAGTTGCAAATTCTAACCTAATTCATTGTCATAATAATATACTGTAAGGCCGAAATTATGGGGTACCAGGTGAAGGACGAACCTTAGCCGTAACCGTTCTAACGAGACGAGCTCGTTAACCACTACACTATATTGAAGTGCCCAAAAATGATTTTCTAAGTGTAGCTTACATGTGCTTCATGTTCGAAAGTAGGGGGAACCCAGTGAGGATCGAATTCACTATAC
Organism: Acanthosepion lycidas; assembly: GCA_963932145.1. Lineage (NCBI taxonomy): Eukaryota > Metazoa > Mollusca > Cephalopoda > Sepiida > Sepiidae > Acanthosepion > Acanthosepion lycidas. Next base: position 21,993,151 of record OZ010593.1, read on the forward strand.
AGTCGTAATTGTTACACGGATTATGATGTGTATTTTAGTTTAATATTTCCATATTGCTTATATTATAAACTATCATTACTATACTTCAAATAATATAATGTTTTTTACTAATATATTTACTGCAGTCTATTTTTACTAGACTATTACAACAAAAAATAAAGGAATTATTTATACAATGTGCTTTTCTTATTGCTATTAGGTTGGTGCAAAAATAATGACGTAATAATTTCATTTTTTTTATGTTAAAAATACGTCAAAAAACGACGTTATTACGTCATTATTTTTGCATCGAGCTAATAATAATGATTATTTTCTTGACAATGTGAACAGATTTTTGTGCTATCTTCAGAAATTAAGTATTGTTTGCAGAACAACACCATTATATATTCCTTTTATTTTCTTATTGATATTTCTTTCTTATTTATATTGTATTTTAATCTACTTCCTTCGTTAAAATTGTGTTTAAAATGGTGTTCATTTCTATCGAATACGTGTATTCCATTTTCTTTTGAGATTAATTTTATTTTTTATCTTATTCGATTTTCTTTCTTTCTCTTTCTTTCGATTATTAACTGTTCTTCCTTTAAAGTCTCGTCTTTCCTGTCTTTTCTTTATTTTATCTTTTTCCTTTATTATTATTTCCTCTCTTACTATTTCTTCGACTTTCTTTCGTGTCCTTTCTTTCTCGTCTATTGTTCACAATTGTCTGCTGTTTAATTTTTTTATTTGTTTCTTTCTTTTTTTATATTCGTGTATTCTTTCTGTCTTTCTTTCTTTCTCTTGGTTTTTTCGTTTTTCTGTCTTTCGTGCTTACTTGTTTGATATTTCATGTCTTCTTCTTTCCTTTTCTTTCCATTTCGTCGTCTCTCATTATCATCAATTCTTTCCCTCTTATGACAACCTTATTTCTCCTCTGTTTATTCTTTCTTTCTTTCTTTCTTTCTTCTTTTCGTCTAATTTCCTCGTCTTTCTTTATTGTCTGTTTCTTCTTTCTTTTTGTCTGTTTGTTTTGTTTCTTTTCATTTCGTCCTCTTTATTTCTTTCTTTGTCGATCTTGCTGATTTGTTCTTTCTCTCTTTCTTCTAATTTCTACGACTTTCTCTTATCCGCCGCTGCTTTCTTTCCTGTCTATGACTTTCTTTCTTTCTTTCTTTCTTCTTTTCGTCTAATTTCCTCGTCTTTCTTTATTGTCTTTTTCTTCTTTCTTTTTGTCTGTTTGTTTTGTTTCTTTTCATTTCGTCCACTTTATTTCTTTCTTTGTCGATCTTGCTGATTTGTTCTTTCTCTCTTTCTTCTAATTTCTACGACTTTCTCTTATCCGCCGCTGCTTTCTTTCCTGTCTATGACTTTCTTTCTTTCTTTCTTTCTTTCTTCTTTTCGTCTAATTTCCTCGTCTTTCTTTATTGTCTTTTTCTTCTTTCTTTTTGTCTGTTTGTTTTGTTTCTTTTCATTTCATCCTCTTTATTTCTTTCTTTGTCGATCTTGCTGATTTGTTCTTTCTCTCTTTCTTCTAATTTCTACGACTTTCTCTTATCCGCCGCTGCTTTCTTTCCTGTCTATGACTTTCTTTCTTTCTTTCTTTCTTTCTTTCTTCTTTTCGTCTAATTTCCTCGTCTTTCTTTATTGTCTTTTTCTTCTTTCTTTTTGTCTGTTTGTTTTGTTTCTTTTCATTTCGTCCACTTTATTTCTTTCTTTGTCGATCTTGCTGATTTGTTCTTTCTCTCTTTCTTCTAATTTCTACGACTTTCTCTTATCCGCCGCTGCTTTCTTTCCTGTCTATGACTTTCTTTCTTTCTTTCTTTCTTTCTTCTTTTCGTCTAATTTCCTCGTCTTTCTTTATTGTCTTTTTCTTCTTTCTTTTTGTCTGTTTGTTTTGTTTCTTTTCATTTCGTCCACTTTATTTCTTTCTTTGTCGATCTTGCTGATTTGTTCTTTCTCTCTTTCTTCTAATTTCTACGACTTTCTCTTATCCGCCGCTGCTTTCTTTCCTGTCTATGACTTTCTTTCTTTCTTTCTTTCTTTCTTTCTTCTTTTCGTCTAATTTCCTCGTCTTTCTTTATTGTCTTTTTCTTCTTTCTTTTTGTCTGTTTGTTTTGTTTCTTTTCATTTCGTCCTCTTTATTTCTTTCTTTGTCGATCTTGCTGATTTGTTCTTTCTCTCTTTCTTCTAATTTCTACGACTTTCTCTTATCCGCCGCTGCTTTCTTTCCTGTCTATGACTTTCTTTCTTTCTTTCTTTCTTTCTTCTTTTCGTCTAATTTCCTCGTCTTTCTTTATTGTCTTTTTCTTCTTTCTTTTTGTCTGTTTGTTTTGTTTCTTTTCATTTCGTCCACTTTATTTCTTTCTTTGTCGATCTTGCTGATTTGTTCTTTCTCTCTTTCTTCTAATTTCTACGACTTTCTCTTATCCGCCGCTGCTTTCTTTCCTGTCTATGACTTTCTTTCTTTCTTTCTTTCTTTCTTTCTTTCTTCTTTTCGTCTAATTTCCTCGTCTTTCTTTATTGTCTTTTTCTTCTTTCTTTTTGAATGTTTGTTTTGTTTCTTTTCATTTCGTCCACTTTATTTCTTTCTTTGTCGATCTTGCTGATTTGTTCTTTCTCTCTTTCTTCTAATTTCTACGACTTTCTCTTATCCGCCGCTGCTTTCTTTCCTGTCTATGACTTTCTTTCTTTCTTTCTTTCTTTCTTTCTTTCTTTCTTCTTTTCGTCTAATTTCCTCGTCTTTCTTTATTGTCTTTTTCTTCTTTCTTTTTGTCTGTTTGTTTTGTTTCTTTTCATTTCGTCCACTTTATTTCTTTCTTTGTCGATCTTGCTGATTTGTTCTTTCTCTCTTTCTTCTAATTTCTACGACTTTCTCTTATCCGCCGCTGCTTTCTTTCCTGTCTATGACTTTCTTTCTTTCTTTCTTTCTTTCTTTCTTTCTTTCTTTCTTCTTTTCGTCTAATTTCCTCGTCTTTCTTTATTGTCTTTTTCTTCTTTCTTTTTGTCTGTTTGTTTTGTTTCTTTTCATTTCGTCCTCTTTATTTCTTTCTTTGTCGATCTTGCTGATTTGTTCTTTCTCTCTTTCTTCTAATTTCTACGACTTTCTCTTATCCGCCGCTGCTTTCTTTCCTGTCTATGACTTTCTTTCTTTCTTTCTTTCTTTCTTTCTTTCTTTCTTCTTTTCGTCTAATTTCCTCGTCTTTCTTTATTGTCTTTTTCTTCTTTCTTTTTGTCTGTTTGTTTTGTTTCTTTTCATTTCGTCCTCTTTATTTCTTTCTTTGTCGATCTTGCTGATTTGTTCTTTCTCTCTTTCTTCTAATTTCTACGACTTTCTCTTATCCGCCGCTGCTTTCTTTCCTGTCTATGACTTTCTTTCTTTCTTTCTTTCTTTCTTTCTTTCTTCTTTTCGTCTAATTTCCTCGTCTTTCTTTATTGTCTTTTTCTTCTTTCTTTTTGTCTGTTTGTTTTGTTTCTTTTCATTTCGTCCTCTTTATTTCTTTCTTTGTCGATCTTGCTGATTTGTTCTTTCTCTCTTTCTTCTAATTTCTACGACTTTCTCTTATCCGCCGCTGCTTTCTTTCCTGTCTATGACTTTCTTTCTTTCTTTCTTTCTTTCTTTCTTTCTTTCTTCTTTTCGTCTAATTTCCTCGTCTTTCTTTATTGTCTTTTTCTTCTTTCTTTTTGTCTGTTTGTTTTGTTTCTTTTCATTTCGTCCTCTTTATTTCTTTCTTTGTCGATCTTGCTGATTTGTTCTTTCTCTCTTTCTTCTAATTTCTACGACTTTCTCTTATCCGCCGCTGCTTTCTTTCCTGTCTATGACTTTCTTTCTTTCTTTCTTTCTTTCTTTCTTTCTTTCTTTCTTCTTTTCGTCTAATTTCCTCGTCTTTCTTTATTGTCTTTTTCTTCTTTCTTTTTGAATGTTTGTTTTGTTTCTTTTCATTTCGTCCACTTTATTTCTTTCTTTGTCGATCTTGCTGATTTGTTCTTTCTCTCTTTCTTCTAATTTCTACGACTTTCTCTTATCCGCCGCTGCTTTCTTTCCTGTCTATGACTTTCTTTCTTTCTTTCTTTCTTTCTTTCTTTCTTCTTTTCGTCTAATTTCCTCGTCTTTCTTTATTGTCTTTTTCTTCTTTCTTTTTGTCTGTTTGTTTTGTTTCTTTTCATTTCGTCCTCTTTATTTCTTTCTTTGTCGATCTTGCTGATTTGTTCTTTCTCTCTTTCTTCTAATTTCTACGACTTTCTCTTATCCGCCGCTGCTTTCTTTCCTGTCTATGACTTTCTTTCTTTCTTTCTTTCTTTCTTTCTTTCTTTCTTCTTTTCGTCTAATTTCCTCGTCTTTCTTTATTGTCTTTTTCTTCTTTCTTTTTGTCTGTTTGTTTTGTTTCTTTTCATTTCGTCCTCTTTATTTCTTTCTTTGTCGATCTTGCTGATTTGTTCTTTCTCTCTTTCTTCTAATTTCTACGACTTTCTCTTATCCGCCGCTGCTTTCTTTCCTGTCTATGACTTTCTTTCTTTCTTTCTTTCTTTCTTTCTTTCTTCTTTTCGTCTAATTTCCTCGTCTTTCTTTATTGTCTTTTTCTTCTTTCTTTTTGTCTGTTTGTTTTGTTTCTTTTCATTTCGTCCTCTTTATTTCTTTCTTTGTCGATCTTGCTGATTTGTTCTTTCTCTCTTTCTTCTAATTTCTACGACTTTCTCTTATCCGCCGCTGCTTTCTTTCCTGTCTATGACTTTCTTTCTTTCTTTCTTTCTTTCTTTCTTTCTTCTTTTCGTCTAATTTCCTCGTCTTTCTTTATTGTCTTTTTCTTCTTTCTTTTTGTCTGTTTGTTTTGTTTCTTTTCATTTCATCCTCTTTATTTCTTTCTTTGTCGATCTTGCTGATTTGTTCTTTCTCTCTTTCTTCTAATTTCTACGACTTTCTCTTATCCGCCGCTGCTTTCTTTCCTGTCTATGACTTTCTTTCTTTCTTTCTTTCTTTCTTCTTTTCGTCTAATTTCCTCGTCTTTCTTTATTGTCTTTTTCTTCTTTCTTTTTGTCTGTTTGTTTTGTTTCTTTTCATTTCATCCTCTTTATTTCTTTCTTTGTCGATCTTGCTGATTTGTTCTTTCTCTCTTTCTTCTAATTTCTACGACTTTCTCTTATCCGCCGCTGCTTTCTTTCCTGTCTATGACTTTCTTTCTTTCTTTCTTTCTTTCTTTCTTCTTTTCGTCTAATTTCCTCGTCTTTCTTTATTGTCTTTTTCTTCTTTCTTTTTGTCTGTTTGTTTTGTTTCTTTTCATTTCATCCTCTTTATTTCTTTCTTTGTCGATCTTGCTGATTTGTTCTTTCTCTCTTTCTTCTAATTTCTACGACTTTCTCTTATCCGCCGCTGCTTTCTTTCCTGTCTATGACTTTCTTTCTTTCTTTCTTTCTTTCTTTCTTTCTTCTTTTCGTCTAATTTCCTCGTCTTTCTTTATTGTCTTTTTCTTCTTTCTTTTTGTCTGTTTGTTTTGTTTCTTTTCATTTCGTCCTCTTTATTTCTTTCTTTGTCGATCTTGCTGATTTGTTCTTTCTCTCTTTCTTCTAATTTCTACGACTTTCTCTTATCCGCGCTGCTTTCTTTCCTGTCTATGACTTTCTTTCTTTCTTTCTTTCTTTCTTTCTTTCTTTCTTTCTTTTCATTTTTAACTTATTTCTTTTTTTTCTTCATTTTCTTATCGTTCTTTCTTTCTTTCTTTCTTTCTTTCTTTCTTTCTTTCTTTTTATTTTTCACTTATTTCTTTTTTTTTTCTTCATTTTCTTATCGTTCTTTCTTTCTTTCTTTCTTTCTTTATCAAGCCGCAACATAAAGATGTCTACAAAACATGTCAGCCCGATATAAATAAGATTAGAAAGAAGGATTAGTGCGTTAGATAAAATTGTAATATGTAAGGCGTTTTAAACCTGGCTTAGATGTAATCCACTAACATAAATATATTCGCTACAAAATGAAGAGATTTTATTTGAAAGCTAAAATGACCAGCCACACATACAAATATTGCTATCTACCCATTCCTTTCTTAGTAAGTACAGTAAAAAACCAATTCTGTTCATTGATCTCAAGATAAATATCTTGTAAAAATTCTCTCTTAAAGAATACGGATATGAATTAATTGGCCTTTTTTAGATATAACAACCTAGCCCTTAAAATGAAAGCTTAAATTCAGATTTCACTAATAAAGTAGAGCTGATGTCAGTAATTATATGCAGATCAATATGTAGATCGATATACAGATCAATATGTAAATCGATATGCAGATAAATATGTAGATATGCTTTTTATATGTACATATGCAGGTCAATATGTAGATCGATATGTAGATCAATTTGTAGATCACCCTGCAGATCAGTATGTAGATATGTAGATCATGTGCAGATCTATATGTAGATCGATATGTAGATAAATATGTAGATCAATAAGCAGACATGTACATCAATATGTAGAACAATATGCAGATATGTAGATCAATATGTAGATCAGTATGCCGATCAGTATGTAGATTTGTAGATCATATGCAGATCAATATTTAGATCAATATGTAGATCAATAGATCAATATGCAGATATGTAAATGAATATGAAGATATGTAGATTATAGGTAGATATTTAGATCAATATGTAGATCGATATGTAGATCAATATGTAGATCAATATGTACATATGCAGATCAATATGTAGATATGCAGATCATATGTAGATATGTAGATCAATATGCAAATTAATATGTAGATCAGTATGTAGATATGTAGATCATATGTAGATCGATATGTAGATCAATATGTAGATCAATATGCAGATATGTAGATCAATATGTAGATCATATGTAGACATGTAGATCAATATGTAGATCGATATGGAGATCAATATGTAAATTAATATGTACATCAGTATGTAGATATGTAGATCAATATGTAGATCGATATGTAGATTAATATGCAGATCAGTATGTAGATATGTAGATCATATGCAGATCAATATGTAGATCGACATGTAGATCAATATGTAGATATGTAGATCATATGTAGACATGAAGATCATATTTAGATCGATATGTAGATCGATATTTAAATTATTATGTAGGTCAGTATGTAGATATGTAGATCATATGTAGATCAATATGTAGATATGTGGATCAGATGTAGATATGTAGATCATATGTAAATCAATATGTAGATATGTAGATCATATGTAAATCAATATGTAGATATGTGGATCATATGTAGATCAATATGGAGGTCAATATGTAGATCAATATGTAGATCAATATGCAGATATGTAGATCATATGTAGACCTGTAGATCAATATGTAGATCGATATGTAGATCAATATTTATATTAATATGTAGATCGGTATGTAGATATGTAGATCGATATGTAGATCAATATTTATATTAATATGTAGGTCAATATGTATATCATATGTAGATCAATATGTAGATATGTGGATCAGATGTAGATATGTAGATCATATGTAAATCAATATGTAGATATGTGGATCATATGTAGATCAATATGGAGGTCAATATGTAGATCAATATGTAGATCAATATGCAGATATGTAGATCAATATGCAGATATGTAGATCAATATGTAGATATGTAGATCATACGTAGACATGAAGATCATATGTAGATCGATATGTAGATCAATATTTATATTAATATGTAGGTCAATATGTATATCATATGTAGATCAATATGTAGATATGTGGATCAGATGTAGATATGAGGATCATATGTAAATCAATATGTAGATATGTGGATCATATGTAGATCAATATGGAGGTCAATATGTAGATCAATATGTAGATCAATATGCAGATATGTAGATCAATATGCAGATATGTAGATCAATATGTAGATATGTAGATCATACGTAGACATGAAGATCATATGTAGATCGATATGTAGATCAATATTTATATTAATATGTAGGTCAATATGTATATCATATGTAGATCAATATGTAGATATGTGGATCAGATGTAGATATGTAGATCATATGTAAATCAATATGTAGATATGTAGATCATATGTAAATCAATATGGAGGTCAATATGTAGATCAATATGTAGATCAATATGCAGATATGTAGATCAATATGCAGATATGTAGATCAATATGTAGATATGTAGATCATACGTAGACATGAAGATCATATGTAGATCGATATGTAGATCAATATTTATATTAATATGTAGGTCAATATGTATATCATATGTAGATCAATATGTAGATATGTGGATCAGATGTAGATATGTAGATCATATGTAAATCAATATGTAGATATGTGGATCATATGTAGATCAATATGGAGGTCAATATGTAGATCAATATGTAGATCAATATGCAGATATGTAGATCAATATGCAGATATGTAGATCAATATGTAGATATGTAGATCATACGTAGACATGAAGATCATATGTAGATCGATATGTAGATCAATATTTATATTAATATGTAGGTCAATATGTATATCATATGTAGATCAATATGTAGATATGTGGATCAGATGTAGATATGTAGATCATATGTAAATCAATATGTAGATATGTAGATCATATGTAGATATGTGGATCAACATGTAGATCAAAACGTAGTGGAATTAAATGATGTCAACCATATTGTCAATAGGGTGAGACTAAATAAATACTTAGTGGAAAAATATATGCCGAAAGGATAACAATACTTCGTTGAAAAATGAACACAAGAATCAAATAGAAGATTTAAAATGGAAGGGAAATTAAAAAAGAATTAGCAAAACAAACTTTTTAAAAAATTCTTTGAGAAACAAGAATCTCCAGGAAAATTGGAAGTTAAGGAAACCAAGCAGCATAGACAATGTGTTCAAATATACAGAAAAGCAAATAGTATAATACAATCAAAACCTCCACTGAAGAAATATTTTGGTCTTAACAAGCATTTTGAATCTCATTTCAACGCTGGCCACACTAAAATCAAGATGCCCTCAAAAACAGAAAAAAAAACATAAATATTTATGCAATCATTGCAAATCTTTCTCAAACGTAAACAATAACGAACCTACTGATAACGAAAGTAAGAGTTAAGGAATAATAAATCAAAACTCGACAGTAGAGTTGAACTTTTGAAAATAGCTTACTTTATCTCTAAATTCAATAACAAACTTTTCTATTTTACGAAGCAAGTCTGGAAATTGAAAAGCATATCGAAAATAAAAAATAAAAAAATGTTGATGTTTAACCTAATTTATTGTCGTGAATTTCTTGAGTGATAAGTTAGATATAAGAAAGCGTAAGTCACTTCACGCTATAGAAAACACATCTATCTGACAAGACGACAGCAAAAAGAAATGAAGGTTCCATAAGAGAAAAAAAAGCATGTTTTCTTTTACATAAATTGGTGAGACAGATATATCAAATACAAAGAAAGATCTGCAATCGGCCTCAATCAATTTCCCACTTCCGTAATGTAGCTTCCCTGTGCCATTCCCAAAAATAGTTTCATGGTAAATACTCTGATGAGCTTTCCAGTTTGGTGCTAGGCTTTCCAAATTTAAGTGCAGTACTCAATTGGTGGCAAGGTACCATCGTTCTACAGTTGAAATGGCTAGATGTAACTGTAAGTTCTATTTTCCTGCTTGTGCAAATTTTTCCGTCTTCTTGCCTTCTAGTCAAATTAGATCTTCAAACATTTAAATGCATTCTTCTGTCTTTTTAATGCCTGTTTTTTATTGTTCGCTCTCCTTAATTTTTTTCTCATATTCTCTCACGATCAATAACTTCTTGTATCTTAGTGGCTTTATTGCCTTGATTGAATTAAAGTGAATAAAAATGTTTGTAATGTTTTAGTTTTATCTCGTACGAATGTCGATATTTACTAAGCTTAGCATAAAACTGAAAAGAAAAACATGGCTACTAATTGATAGGGTTTGCTTAGCAGACTATCACATAGCAAAGGAATTTGAAAACTGTCGAAGTATAAAGACATTGGAGATCGAAATAGAAAAAAAATTGGAAATTTAAAAGAATAATAATACAAGTCATAATAGGTGCGCTTAGAATGATGAAAAAAGGCACACAACAACGCATTGAAAAAAATATCCCTGTAAATCCCCAGATTAAGAGAAATACAAAAAAATTGTCTTGATAAGTACAGCCCCACACATTAAGAAGAACTTAGTCCATGTAACGCTGGTGATGTTATAGGAGTTAGAAAAACCTATTTCAAAAAACCTATGACTATGATTCTCACTTAATTTTAGACACCTAGTGAGAATCGTAGTCATAGGGTCCTGCATGTTTTTTCGGGAATCGTGAAATGAGGATTATTATTATTGTTATTATTTTGACTCCTACTATGGTCACACTACCTACCAAGTCTGCGGGAAGACCTAAGGCAAGCAGTGGCTACATTTCCTGAAATGTTTTTCTAACTCCTATAACATCACCAGCGTTACATGGACTAAGTTCTTCTTAATGTGTGGGGCTGTATTTATCAAGACAATTTTTTTGTATTTCTCTTAATCTGGGGATTTACAGGGATATTTTTTTCAATGCGTTGTTGTGTGCCTTTTTTCATCATTCTAAGCGCACCTATTATGACTTGTATTATTATTCTTTTAAATTTCCAATTTTTTTTCTATTTCGATCTCCAATGTCTTTATACTTCGACAGTTTTCAAATTCCTTTGCTATGTGATAGTCTGCTCAGCAAACCCTATCAATTAGTAGTCAAAATTTTCTTTTAGGTTTTTGACAATTATGTCCGGCCTATTTGCTTCAATCTTCCTGTCTGTAAAGATAGAATTGTGATACCTTCCTTTTCTGTAACCGATGCTGAGTGATCTTCATATCAATGTTTATTAATATCTTTTATAAAGTATTTGCACATATTTTAGTGTAAATATTATCCCACTCTATCGTGACGATTTTTATATTCATTCGGCACAATTACAAAAAATCCTGAGATTAGATCCTAATATTTGTCACAAAACCGGCATTTTGCATCCACACTATTATGTGTGATATTTGCCTGAAAGTTTCTGCAAAAATAAGTCCTTCCGTTTCAGCCTTTAATCCAGGCTCGTAACCATCGATGACTGTTAACATTATCAAAGTCGGCTTTATTAGCTCGTTCTGGATATTAACCGTACAGAGGTTTGTCTTCCTAGCGTTGTTTCACCAGTTCAAAGGTTTTATCCTTGGCTTTCTTTTTCATATTTTTTTGCTGCAACAGTTTGTTCTTGGGTTCTGTTTTGGCTTTCTACAGAATCTACTAAATGTAAATCTCGTTTGTATTTACAATCTTCTTTCATGAGTAAATATTTGTTTTCTGTTTTCGTGTTGTTTGACTGATTGTATCCCCCAGTCCTTTGTTGTTTCCATGTAAGCCAATAGTTGTTGTCTTGTATGAAAATTCTAGCTGAATAAGACCTCTTCCACCTTTTTTATGGGTTATCTATTGACAGTCTGTATCAGCCTTTGGTTTATGCATGTTACACTTAGAAAGAAGCTGTCTTGACTTACAAATCATTCTTCTGATATCTGAGTCCAGTCGAAGATTTTGAAAGTATACTGAATCACTGGGATGGCAAGACTTTTAAATTATATATAGTCATGTTTCTGTTCTGAGAATTCAATTCAGTTTTAATATCAATCTCACGCTTCTATCCTACTCTTTTTGCTCTATTTCTTCCATTTTTATAATGCTATCCTTCACCCTCATTTACACCGAGGTACTTATAAGTTTCTTATTGCTCTCAATCCTTGATTGTTAACCTAGGGTCTAAGCTAATAGAGATGGTTTATTGTAGCGATCCTCATAAAATTGTGGTTTCAGCATACTTATCCAAACCGAATTCAGTTCAAATTGTTGTTGTTATTAGTAGTAGTAGTATTAGTAGTAGTAGTATTAGTAGTAGTATTAGTAGTAGTATTTCCTTTGATTTCTGGTTTGTAGCAGACCTGATATAGCACCAGACCTGATATAGCACAAGACTTGATATAACAGCTGTATTCAGTGCACGGAATTATGGTAGATTTGAAGATGTGCAAGATGAATGCTTGCGACACAGTAGCCTAGCGTTCCTTGCAGTGGATGCAGCTATAGATTCGATGTAGTTGCTCTACTTCAAGTCAGCTGAAAACGTGAGTATAAAAAGTCCAGTGTGTTGCACTCTAGGAGTCTAGTGTCAGCCGTGCCGATGGCAGACTTACTGAAACAGTTCAAGAAGCCCTCCATTTTCCAGTATGCCAAGTGCAAAAATACTTTCAAAGAAATTGACCAGAATCTGGGCATTTCTTTTTACGTTTTGGAACTGCATAAAGAAGTTAATAGGGACTTGCTGAAACACATGTTCTCTAATGGCGAGACTAAGATGCATCATTTTACCCAGGAGAAAATGAGATCTAAAACTGAGCACTCTTCGAAGAAACCGATGGCAACTTTTTAGAAGCGTTTAGCAATTTAGTATCGGAGGCTAATTATCTAGTAAGATCAAAACGTATGAAGTTTGCCATTACTTTGGCCTTGTGCCAGACTTGGCTATGCTAAGTATACAACTTGATTTTTAACGGTGAAATACTTCTTGCTTTTTAGGTTTTTTTATGTTAATAGAATGGGACAAGAATTCTCAGTACATGTGACTTCGTTCTTTTTTTTATATAGGATTCAAGACGAAAAGAATGGATCGGATAATAGAAGAACCAAAAACGTAAACATAAAAACGGATTTTGTGTTTCCGTCCTGATTTTTGGGAAAAAAAGATAGGATTTATGTCTTCTTCTTCTTCTTCTTCTTCTTCTTCTACTACTACTACTAATACTACCACCATTCATACTACTACTACTACTACTACTACTACTACTACTACTAATAATAATAATAATAAATTAGCTTCAAGAAAAAAAAATTTTCTCTAGAAATATTAAGAGAGCTATTATTTTGATTTGAGATCCTAATAAAAACAAATAAACGAAAAAGAAGGCCTGTAATCCGGAAAAAAAGAGTTTTAATAGAACACACACGCACAAGCGCGTGCACACGCATAGATAGATAGATAGATAGATAGATAGATAGATAGATAGATGCGAGGGCGTTTAATTTTACAAAAAGATGTAAAAATTTCAGAAAATGTATATCTCAAAATGTCTTGCTCGAATAATGAAAAAAAAATCACAAAACATGAGGTTCCTCATAACCTTTTGGAATGGTTTCGAGAGATAGATGAAATATTCGGCGAGATCCGGGAAACGCTGGTTAATTCGACTTAACTGATAAACCCATTTGTACAAATTTCGAGTAGTTTGTGGAAGCGCTTCGTACCTCTCCAGTTATCAAATTTAACTGAGAAGTTTTCATTTCTAACTTGTAACCTGTCTATGATTAACCTACTATTCTTCAGAAATTCGGTAATCATGGCTCTCCACAACTTCCTCTCTCTCGTTGCGCTAAACACTATGTGTAACTTCATCACCCTCTTTGTTCCCGTTCTTCTATCCATTCACGCAAGGATGTGCGGAAAAGTGTAGGGGTTGGCGGAGTGGCGAGTTCGAATTCCAGTAGAGTTTATGACACTCACGCACAAATACCCTTGGGATATGTATGAATCTATCCCCTTGCTATGGGTTAAATATTAGGACTTGTATCCGGAAAAATCAGTTATTCTCAAAAAATAATATTCACTCGCCAAAAAAAGGATTATTCTTAGAATTCTACATATGTTTCAGCTTTAAATGACCAATAAATGGTTGATGAGCCATAAAAAATAAATTAATCTCTACACTCCCGCCTCATTATGTGGAGTAAGTTTTAAATTCTCGATGCCTCCTGTTCTCATAAAGCGTGCCAGAAATTTCAACTGTCTTTCTGATTTTAAGGATAAGTGTTCTAGTTTCCATTTTCTTGAGAACGTCCTCATTCCTCTCATGTTCAGGCCATGATATTCTCAGCATCCGTCTATAGAACCACACCTATGTCCTTTCGTGTCTTTTTCTTCACCTGTAAAGAAAGTGTCCAGCATTCACTTCCATGTAGGAGAGCTGATATTGCATTGAAGTTCAGCTGCGAATTGAAACGATCTATGGATTCACTGCTCAAAACTGGTTTAAGTGTATGAAAGGTGGCTTATTATACTATGTTTTATTTCATACAAGAATTGAGAGCAAATCATGGCAGAGAGTAACAGTAAAAAAGATAATTATGAATGAAGAATGCTATACACAGAGAAAAATATAGAATGGGGGAGCGAAAATTAGGTGAATATGGGGGAATGATGAAGGTAATTGTCCTTTGATGTAAAGACCAAAAGTGAGTGACCATTAGTTTTTAAATACAATTTTTTTTAAAAAAAACAAGATGGAGAACTCGGATACAGCCCAGGACTTCATAAAATTTTAATAAAGGGTGTTTCATTAAGACGGATTATATATAAGGGTGTTTCATTAAGACGGATTGTATATGTGTGTTTTATTAAAACGGATTATATATAATGGTGTTTCTTTAAGACGGGTTATATATAAGGGTGTTTCATTCTATCACAGGGAAAGTTCGACATGGTGTAATAGTTAGCCAGCGTGTCTTGCTATAGCAATTATGACTGGGGGTCGGATTGAGGAATCATAGAACCGAGTTCGAATTCCACTCAGATCCATTACATTCACTTACGTGCTAATACCCTTGGGAAAGGTATGAATCCTCTTCTTCTCCCCTTCAGCTAGTATTTATTAACCCACCCACGAGGATTAAATGTGGCACAAGGCCGGTTTAATGTGGGTTGCCCGCGAGCCCGTAGGCTCGGCCAAAAATATGACCTTTGAACCCGCCTGGACGGGTTCAGGTCCTGTCTACCTCCCCGAAGGAAACCTTGCCCTTCGGCAAAGCTTCCTCCGAGTTGGGGGAGAATCAGGACAGACCGGGTTTTATAGCTTTAGATGGTAACTGGTCTACCGCAAAAAAAGTGGCAACCTACTGCGGGAAAAAATCTGCTGCGTCAGTCATGTATTGAAAGATCCCCACTGGGTGCCCCATATTTTTCTAATACTTTTTTCTTAAATGGTTCTTTAAATTTTCATATTTTTAAAAAATAATAATCATAATTCATAAAAAAGATTGGCTTGTAGTAATATCGTCGTTGTTGTCGGCACCCGCTCGCATCCGATCATCGGGGTCGTCAACCTCTCTTCCTATTCTCTTTCTCTCTCCCCTGGTGACGGTGGCGAAGATGGCTGTGAATCAAAGAAAGTTTGACGAGGCCATTCGCTTGAAAATGATTTTCGAGGATAACACTACTCGACAGAGAATCCCACACATTTCGCCAGAATTGCCTCGCTTCCAGCTCAAAAGGGATTGAGACAGGCGAGATATCGTATAAACCTGGTTGTATTAGGCTGTCGGATGCTTAGTCTGTCAACGACCGCCTTGGTTATGCCAGCCTGACTGGCGCCTCCCATTCCGCTGGTTTGGCCGTTTAGATCGCGTAGATCTTTGACTATTCCGACATTGGTGTCTTCGGAGATTGGTCGCGTTCAACCTGGACCTTCCTCTTCGACCTTACAGCTGAGTGTCTTACAGGAGCTGGAACTCCAGACGGTTTCGATCTTGAAAGAATATTTTAATAAAATTAAAGCATTTTTTAACATGTAACGGTATTTTAATTAAAATTATAGATAAAATAGTAATATTTCTTATTTAATTATATTTTATGTGTTTAAACATTGAACGTTTTCACTGTATGACAATATTGGCTTTGTCGTTAGGTAATCGATGATTTAATTTCATTGTTCGAATTTTACTAGTTTGCTAAACTAATACTAAATAAGGGGCGTTCCTTCCGGATTCTTCCGAAGGGGTTAGCAGGGAGGAGATTTTTTTTCCCGTCAGAGTAGATGCTGTTGTTGTTGTATCTGTTCCGTGCCGGAGGCCTTCCTCCCTCCCTTGCGTTCCCGCCACCGTTGTATGACATTTGTTACGTAGCGGTGGTATGACCAGCCATGACCAGCTTAGACAAGCTGTGACCAGTTAAGATCAGCTTAGACAAGCTTTGACCAGCTTCGACAAGCTAAGTACAGCTTAGATCAGTGACCCGAGTAGCAACATTCGGATTCTCAAGTTAAAAACGGACCTTGTATCACAACCTGACTCAGTGGGGGGGAGTTAAGGTAAAGCTCAAACTAATACTAAATAAACAATTAAGATTTTCTTATTCAGTAATATTAAATCATATATCTTACTGTACCGAATAATGAAGAAGATTAAGTCGTAAAAAATACATAATTTAGTAACAATATTTATCTATACAAAACTGTCAACATAATATATGCAGATCTTACAAATGATATATAATTCCTCTAAGACTGATTTAAAATTCAAAAATTGCAAAACCATAATTTTAACCTGAAAACTTCAGCCATGTTCTAAAATTGCCTCATCAGATCGGGACTTTCATATGAATGCCAAGTGCTTCAGATGCTATAATAGTCCGCAAACAGAAATTGAATGACAGAAGACAACAGCAAACAACATGAAGAGTTGAGTAAAAAATATATTGCCAAGTTTATTTCCATTAAAGAAAATACATCAACAAACATAAGGTCACAGTGCACTAGGCAAATGATATATCTTCATGTTCGAGTGCGAAAAGAACTTTGTCCTGAAAAGGTAAGTTTTGTAGTTGCTCAAGAGCGTTGTCCTGAAAATGACAGTTTTCTGTTCACTAAAGAGCGTTGTCCTGAAAAGGAGAGCTTTGTAGTTGCGGAAGAGCGTTGTCCTGAAAAGGACAGTTTTGTGCTTGCTGAAGAGCGTTACCCTGAAAAGGGCAATTTTGTAGTTGCTGATGAGTGTTATCCTGAAAAGAAAACCCTTGTATTTGCTGAAGGGCGTTGTCCTGAAAAGGACAGTTTTGTGCTTGCTGAAGAGCGTTACCCTGAAAAGGGCAATTTTGTAGTTGCTGAAGAGCGTTACCCTGAAAAGGGCAATTTTGTAGTTGCTGAAGAGTGTTATCCTGAAAAGGAAAACCTTGTAGTTGCTGAAGGGCGTTGTCCTGAAAAAGACAGTTTTCTGTTCACTAAAGAGCGTTGTCCTGAAAAGGACAGTTTTGTAGTTGCTGAAGAGCGTTGTCCTGAAAAGGACAGTTTTGTGCTTGCTAAAGAGCGTTACCCTGAAAAGGGCAATTTTGTAGTTGCTGAAGAGTGTTATCCTGAAAAGGAAATCCTTGTAGTTGCTGAAGAGCGTTGTCCTGAAAAAGACAGTTTTGTAGTCGCTGAAGAGAGTTGTCCTGAAAAGGACAGTTTTGTAGTTGCTGAAACGCGTTGTCCTGTAAAGGACAGTTTGTGGTCTCTGAAGAGCGTTATACTGAAAAGAACATTTTTTTGGCGGCTGAAGAACATTTTCTTGAAAGAACAGTTTTGTGCTCGCTGAAGTGTCCTGAAAAGGACAGTTTTGTGGTCACTCAAAAGCGTTGTCTTGAAAAGGAGAGTTTGTTTTTTTTTCTGGCTGGGCGGCGGCCGATGGCGAGATGAAGTTGCGGGTGATGCTGGCTGCCTGGTTGGAACTGCTACTGTCGTCTGCTGGAATGGATACTATAGTTGAATCTTAATCATCTGGGCCATGTGGACTTTATTTATCCCAGCTTTCCGACTGAGACGAGACGTGACACAATGTCGCAACTGGTCGCTATTCCTACTGATCCCCAATTTCTACCGTCCATCAGCATGGCTTATGCTAACTTCAAGGAGAGTGACGTTATCTGCCGATATGAAGTGTACGTATTATATCGAATCAATTGCTAGCTCTGCAGCTAAGAAAGTTGGTTTACTGTGTCGTGTTAAACATTTTTTCTCTCACGAATCTATCTTACATATTTATAAATCTACCATTAGCCCAAGCTTCGAATATTGCTGTTACATATGGTCGGGTGTTCCTGCTTTATACTTAGAGATTCTTGATAAAATCCTAAAAAAAACATCTGCAATGTTATTGGCCCTGACCTTGCATCTCGACTTCAGTCACTTTCCCTGTATCTTTTCTTTATAAATACGGACCAAATAAAGAGTTTGGTTCGAAATTCCAACAAATATCACCTGAAGAAGGTCGGGGCGTACAACAGCTGAAACATTGTGAAGGTGACAGTGAAGATGAGGACAACAGTCTGAACAATGTAAATTAGCTAAAAGTACTTTTTTAAAAACCACAACTAAGTGATAACTGGACAGGTTATAAGAAATAAGTACCAACTGGTTTCATGTTACATAAGGGGCAGATTTAGATATACGGATATTTTTCTATGTTTTTTGTCAATAGCAATAAGTAGTTATTTCTTTTATCTTTCCACGTTATTCATGAGTTTCTGCCATAAGATATCACTCTTCTGTAATGACCACACAACTTTTGCTTATGGTGGACAGGGGTTACCACTTGTTATGGAAACGGGTTACTAATTGCAATGGCATTCGTTTTAAAATTTTAAAATAAATTAATTCAACAGACACACGTGAATGATTTATATATTTATTTGAAATTTTCAATTTCCCTAGTAAGTTTGGTGAAATTATAATGAAATATTTCAGAGCAGCGTTTATACTGTTTATCGTTGCTAATTACAAAACAAAGTGGCAAGTTCTCGAGGTCGGCATCATGATCGGGTGTCTGATTTCACCACTTTTTTTTAATTACAGTGGCCTAAGAAAAGTATTTATCCATGAGAAATAAACTTCAGCAAATTTCAAATTTTAATTACGTAATCCCTACTCAACATAAATAAACAGTATTTGGAACTGGTATAGAGTAGGTCCTCCATTTGCTAGTTTCAGTGTTTGTATTCGATTTTTCACGGATTTGATTAAGTTATCAACAATCGTCTGATGAATATTTTGCCACTCCTTTAGCAATGTTTCTTTAAGGGTTGCCACTGACAAGGTTCTCCCAAAGGTGCTCTATTGGATTCATATCAGGACTTTGGGTTGCCCATGGCAGTGATTTGATTTCTTGCGATTTCTTCCAGGCCTTTGCTACTTTGCTCGTATGACATGGCGTTCCATCTTCTTGAAAAAGGTAGACATTCTTGTCAATGTGGATGGTTTCAAATAGTGGTCCTTTGCTTAATATTTGACATTATTTTGGACCATCCAACCGCTCATCAACAAGAAACAGCTCAGATTTCCATCCAGACCAGAGAGCGCTCCACACCATTACTCCAGTCCCTCCATGTTTCATAATTTTCTCGCCCAGTCCATACGCCTGTTCCTGTTAACATCTGAAATCAAGGGCTTCTTTCTTGCAACTTCTTTGATAGCCTAGTTCCTTGAAAGTCTTTCTCACATATGGCGACATTTTCATGCTGTTGCCGACATCTTTGACGTTCTGACGATGGTTTCTGATGATTTCAGCACCGTTTCCGTTCACTCAGACACGATGCTTGGTCTTCCTGAACGTTGTTCCACACGACAATAACCCTCTCCATTAAATTTCTTGACAATATTATTAACCGTTTGATTATTAATCTGGAAAAACCTAGCAATTTCTCTATTTGAATTGCCACACTAATGCCATCCTATTATTTCCTTACTTCCGCGAACTTTCATTGCAAAATATGTTATCCATCGTTCATAGATGAGAGTAGCTTGACACTAACACGGTATTGTCTGAAAAAAAGAAGATACGTTATTATTCAAGCCAAAATTGCTGTAATTAAGGCTGGCTAAAAACTTATCATAGCCCACTGTGTGTCCATGGAACTCATATTACGCGGTGCAGCGGATATAGCAGAGGGAGTAATGACTAAAGAACAAATGGTCCTTTCCTCCTTCCAGAGCGTTCATGGATGACATCACGATTCTGGTCTCGTCTAAGGTTGATGTTGAACTACTGAAGCGCTATCATAAGCACTTTACGTGGGCGAAAATGAAGGCTAAATCCAAGAAAAGACAGGGCTTATCATTACTCAGAGGCTATGTCAGGGAGATTCACTTCTGCAATAGCGGTGGAAGATTTCGACAGTCAGTGAAGAGCCTTTGGTGGTTGTTTGAAATTCCACTGACCAATCGGCACCGAGGTAAAGAGATGCGGAAATTGGCATGAGATGGACTTGAATCTATCGACAGAACCCATTCTCTCCGGGAGGTTTGGTGCTATCAAAATGGTTTGCTGCCCCGGCATCTGTGGCCGTTGCAAGTGTATGATATTCAGCGGATGAAGCAGTGAGTGGCTTTGAGTTCCTCACAGCGTCTCTACGATGGGATTCTATACATGTGCTGGAAACCTGCAAATTCCCATCTCCTTATTATTGGAGGAGTTCAAGATCGGGAAGGTACGCCGTCACATGATGATAAGGGGTTCGGCCGATGAGTTCGTTCGCAGGCTACACATCAAAACTGGCACTAAATTGTCCAAACCATTCAAGAAGCAGAATCCAACCTGTGAACCAAGGAGATTATGGGGGTGACCCAAACCAATCAAGCTGGTCTGAGCAGCATGAGCAACCAGTTTGTTTTTTTTTTCCAAACAGGGTTCAAAGAGTAAACGAGACATGGTGATTGATGAAATCAGGAATTTTGAGGAATAGCAGTGAACAGCTACTGCTGTTTCTCAGTCCAAACAATATGCTTGGATTACATGGACTGACACTTTCACTCGGAATCAGAAACAAACTGCTGAAATTTCGGGGCCTCGTGACAAGGAAAGAGATCTTAGAAAATTGAACACCCCCAGGTATTATCGAAGACAAAAATGTTAGAGGTATGCAGAAATAGTGTTTCTATGAAATACTACCGGAGGTCCACCTAACTTGACGAGCTTATTTGAATGGATGACATAACGAGGATTGGAAAGGGTGGTAAAAACACAAACATTACTAAGAGGCACTAAAGATAGAAAATTGTGGATAGCCATCGTCGCCCACGTTTTGAGGGGTCACAGAGAAGAAGAAATGACGCATTGCAATTCTGAAAGGCCGAGGAACAAAACGGCTGAAATATGACATGAACGGAGATACTGGATCAAAAGATTCATAGCGAAAAGAAACAAAACAGAACTGACTAGACATCTTCTAAAAGAATGTCGTCATTTTTCCTTTATAATATCAAGTACGAACAGAGAACTCATTTAAGTAGAGGTTTACGATTATAGATTATAGAGCTTTCTTCAAGGGGTCCCCTCTAATCCGAGTTGTGATCATAGTTTACTTTCTGTTAGATTAACATTTAGTATAAACTAGCAGTAGAGCCCGGCGTTGCCCGGGGATGTAACAGTAATAGATAGATCAAGTATCGACCATCATAAAGACTGAAAAATAAAATTGACAAAGATTATTGTTTAAGGTTGACAGACACGCATGTCTTAATTAGTTTTTTTTTTTTTTTACGAATTGGTCAAACCCAAACTCAAACAAAAACATTGTTTTCAATCGTTATGAGTCTACCGATTGAATAGAATTTTATTATAAGCAATTGTCTTGTAAATGGAAATTTTAAAGCATTCTGAATGTAAAAATAAAGAAAAAAGTGTGCAAGACAATAAGAAACACTACCTGCCAAAAAAAAGTGAAGTTTTGTTGAAATCGGTTGAAAAATGTAGGAAATCCGATCCCATATATAAACGAACACACACACACACACACACACACAACCTGGGTTTTATAATAAGTATAACTCGATATGAGTTGTCCCCCTTTCATTCTCGCGACAGCGATGCCTCTTAATCGTGTTTTCAAATTGATTTCGTGCAAAACGAATCGTGTTTTTTCCAAATTTTGGCGCTGTCAGGACCACCGCAAGGTAATTTTACGTAGTCCAGTGAAGTTTTGTTGAAATCGGTTGAAAAATGTCGGAAATCCGATCCAATATATAAACGAACAGTCACACACACACACAAGCTGGGTTTTATAATAAGTATGATTATCCAGTAGCCACATGACAGTGAAAAATTAAATTCAGATATTTTGGTTTCCTTGTCTATGCTTGCTATCATCTAAAGCTATTTTACCCATAGCTGGGGTAAGATTGTTTTTTTCCCAATAGCATTGGTGCAAAGTTAAACGAAACTGACTCGGTCAAAAATTGAACTCGGTCACGCCGATACATCTTGTCGCGCTGGTAACCGCTATAGCACATCACAGAAAAACCTTTACTAGAAGTATCCGTGAAAATTTCAAGTTATCCTGTTTTGAACTTTCAGGCATCATTTTTAATTTAATGATATTTATTGCAATTTCCGCGGCTACAAAACAACCCTTGGAAATTCCACTATTGTATCGTTACATATTTTAACTTAAAATCTTTAACAAAATATGGAGAAAATTTGTTTTTTATTTTATATCCAATGAAGGATAATTATCAATGAAAATCGAATAATATCGATGAAAGACGAAAATAATATATATATATATATATAATATATAGATGTTTTCAATCAACATCTATATATTATAGATGTTGATTCTCAATTGAAGATGGATGATCTTCAAGACTAGTATCCCTTCTGTGGATCTTCAAAAACAAGCACTGTATAGTTCGATCACAATTGGGGATCCTTCACTCCATACTCTGAATTCGCGCATGTAAAAAAAATAAATGCAACTCTTTCATGTTCAAGATTATGGATATATAATATTTTAGGAGGCAGGGGTGAGTAATGGATAGCGGCTCGGATTGAGGAATCGGAGAGCCGAGTTCGAATTCCACTGAGATCCATTACATTCACTTACGTGCTAATAATGCCCTTGGAAAAGGTATGAATCCGCGAATTCTTAAAGTTATAGGTAAATAGCAGGACTGACCGGGTTCTATAACTATGGATGGCAACTGGTCTACCGCAGAAAGGAATGACAACCTACAGCGGGGAAAAAAATCTGATTCGTTTAAGCGTGTATTATGCATGATACATAACTGAATATTTTAATTTAAATTCTGAAAGAGATTGACATAGAGTTCAAAAAGAGGGCACTTTAATCATTAGGGGTGAGTAATATATTTCTGTGCATCTCTATCTATAAAAGGCAGGATGTGTGTGTGTGTGTGTGTGTGTGTGTGTGTGTAACGAAAGCACGGCCGCAATTTTCGACGGATTTGCACCAAAATTTACATGCATATGCTCCAAGTTAGCGGGAAGGCCAACACCAACTTTGCATTTCCTAACTTCCATCGATAGTGGAAATAATCGGTTTTTCATGATCCTACGGCAGTTTTCATGTAGTTTGCGGCCATTTTGTACTGGCCAGAGTGAGAGCCTATATCTAGCTGCCACGAATAGGCAGGAAGATTCTATTGGCCAGCATGAGAGACAACAGCTGACTGACACGAATGTTAACTAGCATGCTAGCATGCAAAAAAAAATCGATAGCTGCATTCGTCACAAGTGGGAAAAATTTAAATCTGCATGGCACTTTACTCCAATTGGCTCATTCGCTTGCTTAAACTCAACGTTGATTCTGACTCCGCAGAACTGGGTTCGGTGGGAAAAAGTATTTCTTGTTAACATTCTTTTTTCATTCGGTCTTTCCAGTTACAAATCCTTTTTTAAAGCTGATCGTTTTGTGTTCATTTTGTTTAGTTCTTTTTTCGTAACAGATTTAATGTATAGTATAGAGCTTAGAAAAAATTCGCAGTATGAGATAGGCAAGAAGTAAGGTATGTAGCAACATCAGCACGGCAAAGGGCACTCCTTTAAAGGCAAGGAGGGGCAAAAATATTTTAAGTCAAGTGATAGCGATTGCTGTCTGAGTCGTACGATTTTTGAATCAAGCACGGACAACGCCGGGTCATGCTGCTAGTCTATTATAATGTGGAAAGAGCGATAACAGCTACGAGACTTGAAAAACCTATTTTTCCTGATACGATTCTTATAAGAGAAAGATCTTATCAATTTCAAACGAAGGCAGTTCTGGCTGCTCAGTTAATGAATACCAACTGTTTCCTTATAGGGAAACAGATAATATTACCATTACCATTACCAAACTTGTTTATTCAGTTTCTATTTAATCAGTGCTCTTAGACGCTTCCGGAAGACTGTTTAATTCCCATAAAAGTTTCGAAGGTTTACTGTCTTTGATGGGAATGATGTCTTTCGCCCTTTCCTGTTTCCTGAGTGCTGGCGAAATTCCATGACTTTATCTGACTAATAGCTATTGCTAGTTCCTGT
The DNA here is from genome assembly GCA_963932145.1 of Acanthosepion lycidas. Taxonomy (NCBI): domain Eukaryota; kingdom Metazoa; phylum Mollusca; class Cephalopoda; order Sepiida; family Sepiidae; genus Acanthosepion; species Acanthosepion lycidas. The sequence continues at coordinate 22,017,257 of OZ010593.1, forward strand.
TTCCAGATATAAAGTTTCTTTGACAAGATTAACGACCGCTTTTAATTCCGCTTACCTTGTTGCGAATGTAAGAAGACAGAAAGACTCTAGTCATCAACAAGAGGAAAAGTCCAAGATGCAAATAACGAATTGGAGATATAAAGCAGGTGCAGAAGGTCAAATATCTGGGAAGTGTTTTTTTTTCTTGTTTGTTTAAAGGTGTTGATGTATCAACACCTTTATGGGTCATACAATGACGAAATCTATTTTTCTTGGGAGTTTTGAATTAATACAGATATGTCATTCTGCTTTCACAATTGAATACATGGTAGATTATACTCAGCTTCTGTATATATATATATATATATATATATATATATATATATATATATATATATATATATATGTTTCTGTGGGGGCACCTCGACGTTAGAAAGATTGTCTTGCTAGAACAATTACGACTGAGTATTGAGTTCTATCCTTACTGGGTGTCCCATAGTTTCGGCCTTGTGCGACATCTAAGGAGTGCTTAGAAAATCACTATATATGTTTCTGGGGACACAATTACTAAATGCGCTAGTGTTTGGTTTACGTTGTGTCTTTTTTGAAGTTATATGTTGGAATACAGTTCCATTTAAGAAATTGTCGGATATTATATGGATTAATGTTATGAAAGAGTTCTTTCATGTTGCTTTATTTTGTTTAGCGGCATATCAATACCTCTATGGGTTATTTAATGCCGAAATCTAAAGATTTTGAATGCAATTTTAAGCCCCCAACTAGATAAAATGTATTGCTGGTGATTTTACTATAAATAGGTATTGTTGGTAATTTTTTTGATAGAAAGTTGTATTGCTGGTATTTTTAATACAAAAATATTTTTTTTTTACTTTCATAGTGTTTTTCTTTGGTTTGAGGGTTCACTATTTGCTCATAGCTGGGACCCTAACAGATGCTACAACCCCGGAGTAAGGTGGACCTGAAAACAACAGCAATTAAGAGGTACAATCTCCCAATCAGGCGTTGCTTTCGGATGTAGTTTCTCGTCATACCCATGAATGGGGAAGCTTTCCTACAGAGGATGGAATATGCGTTTTGTGACCCGTATGAATGGCCGTTGATGATAACGTACGACCCTAGACTTCACTGTTAAATAAACAGTATTTAATTACAACTTCAAATAAACACGTAACACGTAAGAATCAATCAAAACATATTAACAAATTCAGTGGATACCTTTAGCAGGAAAACGGCTCGCTTATCGCCCAAAAGTCACTCAATAATCAACGATCAACCGGTGATCAACTAGTAATCCACTTGTAATCCACTCGTAAGCAACCCGTAAGCAACATTCGTACTCAACTAATCATCGACTGCAGTCCGACCAAGAGTCAACCCGGGATTTACCTGACCCCACACTGAGCCAGGTTGTGACACAGGGTCGGTTTTTAACGTGAGGATTCGAGAATTTTCAACTGGGGCCGCTTGTGTAAGCTGGTCTTAGCTTGTCTAAGCTTGTCATATCTTGTCTAAGTTGGTTAGAGCTTTTCTAAGTTAGTCATAGCCGGTCATACCACCGCTAGGTTCCAGATGTCGCGCAACATTAGCGGGGACACAAGTGAGGAGAGGAGGTCTCCAGCACTGAAAAGATAATATATTTCATCCCGAAGGGAGAATTACCCACTTCTCTTCCTCTGCCAATCCCTCTGAAAGAATCCGGAAAGAAAGCCCCTAATCAACCCGTAGTTCACTACAATAAGAAACCTGACAACGCTATTTATACACCTGACGGAAAACATATTCATAAGTCCAGAGTGTCACGATCGAACCTCGGTGTCGGTAGTTCTCATTTTCTTCGTATATGACAATGCGTCACCGAGATGCGAACGCGCATTAGACTAGCGAAAGAAGCATTCCCAAAACTAAGCAAGCTACTAGGAAACGGGAAAAATCGTTAGAGACAAAGAAAAGGGTGTTCAGATTGCTATATCTATCCTCTAATATGTCAGCGAATATTGGACAATTTTCCTCAGGATGACAGAAAGGCTAAGGAAAGCGGGTATGTTGTTTTACAGAAGGATATTGAGAATTCTATGAAGAGAATGTGTAAGCAATATGAGAGTCTTGAAGAAACTGTCTACAGAAAGAACACTTTATTTACATTATTCGGATTATTATCCTCATCTTTGTCGGTAAATTTCTTACAACGTTTCGGCCGTTGTACGCTCCGGCCTTCTTCAGATGGTTGGAATGTCGAACTGAACTCTTTATCTCGCTCACAGGGGTGACTCTTCTAGTTCCACGTGGCATGTTTAATGGATGTCAGTTATCAGTTATCTTTTGTTAATTCCCCTCTGAAAGTTCTCCACTGCCTTAACTGGGTATTGAACTCACACTCTTTGGGTCCTATCACTGGATCTAACTAACGGCTTTACCCACTGTGCCATGTGTCCTTGAGACAAAGATGAGGACAATAGTCCGAATAATGTAAATAATGTACATAATACCTCATCTCAGAAATATAGACACATACAGAAACAACACAATTACTCAGAATCTACTCAGAATAAGGAAAAAATGTCTGAAATAGCTTGCATTCGCGAGAAAGGGTGGCTTGAACCCTCAAAAAGCATATTGAGAGAAAGAGCCATAGAAGAGTGCAGTAATCCACTTAATATACGGAATATACGAAACGCGGGAATCGGGAGCCTCAACAAATTGATAATCACCACAGAGATCCTTCCCTGCACCCCATTAGAATGTCTGATAGTCAACTTCTTGAGAGCAATTCTCTGCGTCTGCTCGGTCTCACGTTGACTGATGACCTGAGATGGAACAAATACATTGAGTCAATTGCATCGTCCACCGCGAGGAAAGTTGGCTCTCTGTGACGCGCCAGAAAATTTTTCTCCCCGGAATCGATACTTCAAATATACAAATCAACCATTCGCCCTTGCATGGAGTGTTGCTGCCATATATGGCCTGGGGCACCTTCTGTTTCCCTCGGAGTTCTTGACAAGATCCAGAGACGGATATGTAATATAATTGGCCCTGATCTGGCATCTCGTCTACAGTCACTCTCTCACAGACGCGCCGTCGCCTCTCTCTGTCTTTTCTACAAATACTTTCATGGTAATTGCTCTGATGAGCTGCTTTCACTGGTTCCCAGACTCCATGAATTCAGGCGCCCTACGAGGCTGGCATCTCGCTCTGACCCTTACACTGTAGAAACTTTTAAATGTAGCCGTCTCTTCTACTCCAATAGCTTCATACCTCGCACCTCTCGCCTGTAGAACACCCTTCCCTATTACTGTTTCCCTTAGAGCTATAATCTCTAACTATTCAAATGTAATGTCAATCGACATCTCTAGTTACCTTGATCTATCCACTATCCTTCACCTTATCCTTTCTTCTATCACTCCTATCTGCTCTTGCTCCAAATCTTCTGCAACCCCCTGCATCCTAGTGGCTTCACAAAAAAAAAAAAAAAAAAAACTGCTAAGAGCGATATGAGATAAAAAATTGTGGAGACCCATGATCGCCAATGTCCTTAAGAGACGCGGCACAAGTAAGAATAAAATGAGGTTATCTTCTGCACAAACTGATACTGTCGACATTTGGCTGCTTTGTTCTACCTGGTGTCTATCGTTTGAACGCTTGAAATATAAATGAAATTGAATAGTTGTGCGCGTTCTTCTGAAAATCAATTTGGCTCATCATCGCATTCAGTTATCGATCACTGCGTGATAATATCATGATCGAATTTTCCTTAGTTGTGAACTTGTTCCAGATCGATTTTGTGTGACGGCAAACCTGATTACTTCCGTCTTGAATTGATAAATCTTTATTAATTGTACTTTCAGCTTGTCATTCCACAGAACATGTTGAATATGCGGGCCGCTGGAAGGGATAGAGGCTCTTAATGAGAAATCGGAGAGCTGAGTTCGAATTCGAGTCGGATTTGTTACATTCACTGACGCGCAAATAATCTTCGGAAATTTAGGAATCCATTTCCCCTCAAAGTCATGGGTTAAACAGTAATACTTGGATCTGGAAAAAATCATTGTTCTTCTAAAAAAAAAAATGTTAATGCAATTATTATTTTTTTCATCAAGCTCGACCAAAGCAAGGCAGTAAAGCCACTAAAACACAAGAATTAGAAAACAGAAACATTCCTAAGGTGCGAGACCAGAAGCTTAATCAGTGGGACAGGGGATAGAAATTGACATTGCATTTAAATTTTGGAGATTAAAGTCGGCTGGAAAACATGGCGCCGGAAGGCAGTTCCATGAGCGATAGGACCCAGAAAAAAAAACCGTTAGCATAAAACTTACGGTTATATCTACCTAGCTCAGCTGTAAATTGTTGAGACCTAATCGCCAATCTAGTACTGCGCTTAAATTCAGAGAGTCTAGGAACCATAGCAAAGTGCTTATCCGAACAATTAACATGAAAGTATTTATAGAAAAGACACAGGGAGGCGGTGAGAAAGCGATTGAAACCGATTGAAACCGATATGCCAAATCAGCACCAATAATATTGCTGATCCTTTGGCTTTTATCAACGATCTCTAAATATATAGCAGGAGCACTGGATCATATGTGACAGCAATGTTCTAAGCATGGACGAATTGTAGACTTATAGATATGTAAGATAGATTCTGGAGAGAAAAATTGTCTAGCACGACAAACGCAAAATATATTTCCGCTTTAAATGACACGGGTTGATAAACCGTAAAATTAAATCAATCAGTGAAACATAGAATGTGGGTTATTCATGTTGACGCTAAATCTATTGGATTGAATTTGGCTGAAATTCTAAATTCAACTTGGAATATTCTGGATCTGTCGGAAACGTATCCAACAACTTTGAATATCTCGAGAATCGGTTGTGCGGCCTTGATGCATCCAATCATAAGAAACCTTATTACGTAGGATACACGTTCGAATCCTGTTAGAAGAAGCATATGCTTTATGAAAATTTCTCAGAGGTTTAGGCAGGTAAATGTTGTTAATACTGTTTATTATAAAGACAGCAGTTACTTAAATAGTTTTGTCTGTATAAATAACGTATAACAATAAAATAAATTTATATATATATATATATATATATATATATATATATATATATATATATATATATATATATATTACTCATAAGGTTTTTTTTCTTTAATTTCCGCCCTTTTATCACATCTCGGTAATCTATTCAGCTGTCCTGGTCAAACTCTCGAGAGTTTGACCAGGATTGTAAAAAACAAAATGTCGGAAATTTAATTTTCACGGCGTTACCTGCGATTTGGCATGTCTTTTTTGGAAATATAGTGAAGTGATTTACTATTGCTTTCACGATTTTGAATTCAAAATTGTCCTCCTAGATCGGTTGCTATAAAAAGGATGAGAGAGCCAAGACGATACCGCCATTTACACAATAACTAATACTAAATGTTTGCACTATATCTGGACAGCCCTCATTTAAAATTTCCCACAATTGATCGCCCAATTCGTTTTCTACGGTTTAACAATCATTTGCAGGTTGAGTTCAAACCTAGCCAGAGGCGACTTCTTTATTTCCTATTCACGCTGCTTATATGCTTGCATCATGTAATGGCATGAGCGCAACAAATATAAATATAAAAGAATAAATGGAGAAATTTGATAAAAATAGAGTTTCTAATGAAACTATGACTGGAAGATACTACACCTTGGAAATCAGCTTTTTATAGTGTACCTAAATTGGCCTTCGAAAGCACAAATCTCTCATCGTTTTGCCATGGCCTCGTTTTCGATTCTCGACACCATATTTGTTTTACTTCCGAAGAACAGGAAAGTTAATTTACAGCCGTTAAAATGACATATTTTCACTATTATTCACGTACCGGAATCATATTTTTGAGGTAATGTAAGTTACCTCGTTGTTATATGTATTTATAGTTGATAGAGGACTCTACCCTATTTTTTTACTGAAAACGAAATGAATAAAAGGTACAAAAATAACAAACAACAATGAGACCATAAGATACGTGTTGAAATTAATGGCGATAATGTGTATTTTTCTTTTCGTGTAGGTAATTACAATATTGGTATTGTGTGTGTTAAAATGTTCCCAGTGTTATTGTCTCGTTTGTTTCTTTAAAAGTTTGTGCTTACTTGTTTTTGCTTGTTCCGAGATTTCGTTGTTAAGTGTTGAGATAGTTAACTGTGGATTTTTACGAAGTGAAGAAGATACGTCTGTATTGTTTTTTTTACTACTGCTACTGTTACTCTACTTCGCCCTATTCTACTCTACTGGCCTCGCTTGTGGTGGAAGGGTCGTTTTAATAATTATGAAATTTCATCATAATATATCATCGGTTGTGGCCAGGTTGTTTTAGATGATGACATTTTGATCTCTATTTCCACAATGATGACATCATTATCGACATTCATCAAAACTGGTGGAAAGGTTGTTTTTAGAATCATGTAATATCATCATCATTCTGGATCATAACAATTGTATTGCTACTTTGAATCCATTTAATTATTGCTGCCTTTATAAAAAAAATATTGTCTCTAATAATAATTTGTTTATAGGTTCATTCCGTTTTATTAATGTTACCTTTTTGAAGAATCATTTAAACTAATATTATTTTATAAAGAGTTTGATCCTATCTTATTGTTCCTTTTTATAAGACGTATTATTATTATTATTATTATTATTATTATTATTATTATTATTATTATTATTATTCCTTTGATTTCTGGTGTGTACTCATTTATTTCCGGGTCCCTCCCGGAGACCAAAGGTCAGAAATGGCATCATAACATTTTCCAATGAGCAATTTAAAAATAAGTTAAATACAAAAAAAAACAACAAACAAAAACAAAACAAAACATACACACAAATTTTACATGGATAAAACCCGTCGTAAGGCGTAGGCTGTACTTATGAGAACATTTTTTTGCATTTCTTTAAGGCATGGGCTTCCAGGATTCCCTTCAATGTGTCTATTTAGAATATTTTCCAATCAATCCTAGGGCTCCAACTACAACAGGGATTGTTGATCACATGTACCACATTTTTGAGATTTCGATTTCAAGGCCCTTGTAATTTGATAGCTTTTTGAAGATCTTCAAAGATACATTGCAGTCTGCAGGGAGTGCCATATCAATTAGGAGGCATGTTTTTTACGGTTTCTCATAACGGTGTCCGGGCGATTAGCTTTGATTGTTCTGTCTGTTTTATGGTACTACAAAATACACACAGACGGAAGCCACTGCACGTCCGTTAGAAAGCGACTGTAGACTAGGTAACAGATCAGGACCTATCACATTATATATCCATCTCTGGATTTTGCTGAGGACCTTGGGACTTACAACGGGGACACCAGACCATATATGACAACAATATTCCATGCAAGGACGGATGGTTGATTTATATATTTGAAGGATGGACTCAGACGAGAAAAACTTCACGTATGAAACACCGGTTCCCGTACGATCACCAAAGTTAAGCAACGTTGATTCTGATCAGTACCTAGAAGCGAGACTACTTAGGTATCGCCCGATGCTGTAAGCTTGGATGTGCGGGTGGTGTAATAGATAATGGCTCAGAATTGAGATAATTCGGAGAGACGAGTTTCAATTCTCGCTGGATTCGTTATATTCACTTACGAGCAAATACCCTTCGGAAAGATATGAATCCACCATCTACCTCCAGCTATGGGTTAATTAGTAAGACGTATATCACAAAAATCATTTTTTATCTTCCCCCCACACCAGGAAAAAGATTCTTAGACTCGAAATAAATATTTTCTGGCTTTAAATCACCTGCAATGGGTTGATAAGCCGTAGAAAATGAATCAATTAATTAATCAAGAATAAGTTGGAGCTAAACTAAAATTGAGTTAAACTAGTAAGAAATATCTGCACTGGAAAATATACAACTTTTCAGGGAAGAAAACTGCAAGAAACTGGTATGAAAATTACCCAGACTCAGTTACAGAGATAGGTGTTGACCATGTTTGCCGTAGTCACTGAATATGGAATCCAGTGAAGTCCATAAAATATCAGAGTTCAATATCAGAGTTTGGCAGTGAAGATTCAGAGAAAGTAGCGGCTGTTAAGAAATTCTTTAAGTCTTCGATATCGGGTTAGCAGTGAGGATAATTTGAGAGAAAAAAACAAAATGGCTGCCTTTATACACGTCGCATTGAATATTTTGAGCTTTCTGATTGGTTAACCCTTCTATTGGTGAACTATAAAATGAGTCAGCTCATTTTGACTGGCTCACTAGTAAATACATAAAAAACTGAAACAATAGGGCCTGTAACAATTTCATGGGTTTTACAATATTCACAAGCAGAACAATTAAAGCTAATCGCCCAGATATGGTGATCGAAGACCACAAAAACAAATGCCTTCTTATTGACATGGCGGTCCCTGCAGATTAGACCAATAATAAAAATAAGTCTTCTAAAAAAGCAACAATAATATCATGTAATCAATCTCGTTATATGTAAGATAATAGTAAGTACTCCTCTAAAAGCAACAAAATGACTTAGTGTAATAAAATAGCACTAGAGAAGATACTATATCTAAAAAGCAACAATAATTGGATTGGTGTAAAAGTATCATAAAAATTATCATAGTGAAAATGCTTCTTATAAAAGACACGAATAATTCGATGGTGCAAAACTAGTAATAAAATATAATAAAAGTGGAAGTCTTTCTTCTAAAAAGCAACAATAAGAAGATGGGTAAAAATGATGCTGACGTACATAGAACGGTGAAGCGTTGTTTCTTGTACGATCACCAAGGTTAAGCAACGTCGAGCCTGGTCAATACAGATTTTTGACCGCTTGGGAATACCAAATGCAGTATGTTCGTATGTACGAGTAGGGTAATGGATAACGACTCAGAATTATAAATTGGAGGGCCGAGTTCAAATTGCAGGCGTGTTCATTATATTCACTTACACGCAAATAACATTGGGAAATGTATGAATCCACCCCTCCACCCTCCAATTGTTGGTTTACTATTAGGACTTGTATCACTAAAAAGTTATATTTTTTTTTAAATTCTTAATATCTAAAATAATTTTCTGGCTATAAATAACCTTCAAAAGGTTGATAAGCCGTAAAAAGCAAAGCAATGAAAAGACGATAATAATAAAAAAAATAATAATAACTAATAATAGGTTGGAAGGAACACCACCCAGATCTGGTTACGGAAATAGGAACTGTAACAATCCGCAATTAAGAGATGATTCCAATCCTCCTGGTCAAAAGCCTTGCTGTCGGATGTAGTTTATCGTCTTATTCGGGATGGTAAAGAATCATGATCTAGGCTGATTGACCAGGGATGTCAGCTCAAACACATGTGGCCAGTAAAATAACATTCATGTTAATAAAATAATGTCGAATATAATATTCCATTCAAACATATTAGGTTGGTGCAAAAATAATGTCGTTTTCTCACATATGTTACTTTTATATATGATTTCTGAATTAATTCATTGATATATATAGATATGTTATATATCATTTTGAAGCGCGTTTTTCGCTCTATCGAATCGTGTTATTCGTTACCGTTCTCAATCTCTTCATTCATTTTTTTGCAGGCTTTTCGACAGCATGGACAAAATTCAAATCCGCACGATTTTCTTGTTCCAGTTCAAACTAGGCCGAAAAGCTGCCGAGAAAGCTCATGATATCAATGATGCGTTTGGCCCAGGAACCACTAACGAACGTGTGGCACAACGGTGGTTCAAGAAATTTCGCAATTGTGATGAGAGCCTCGAAGATGAAGACGGTCGCGGCCGGCTGACTGCGGTTGATAACGAACATTTGATACCCTTAATTGAAGCCGATCCTCGCAAAACCACACGAGAAGTTGCTGTTGAACTCGAGGTCGACCACTCAACAGTCGTTCGCCATTTAAAGCAAATAGGGAAGTCAAAAAAGTTGGTTAAATGGGTGAACGATAATCAAAAAAAAAATCGTCAAAAAACGACATTATTTTTGCACCAACCTAATACATACGCTCACATATATAAAGAGAGGATGAGAGATATTTAAGCAATTTTTAAATATCCGTTATATATAAAATGTCACGCAAAATTTAACAGCTTATTACAAAAAATGTTACTTTAGGTCTTTCTAACCCAGTTTAATGAAAGTTTTACATATATACATATGTTTAAGCCTTAAGTCAAACAATCAGATTTTTTAAAAATAATCAATAAGAATACGTTACAATGAAAAACTATTATTTAATAATGCAAATGTTTACAATACATTTATTAAATCATTTATTAATATTTCGTAGTGTAACCGTTATTGCTAATTACAGCATGTAGGCGTTTAGAGTAGTCTAGGTACCTCCACTATTTCGGCATAAACTTTCTATATTGAAGTTTAAAATGAATTTTTTACAACGAAAAAACATACTTGAAGATTTCATTTTAGCTTTAATTGAAAGTTTAATGATTAAATTTACGATTTCTATTAATTAAACAATTCTGGTGTATTTCAGATAGAAACTATATACATTTGATTGTCAAATTAAATTATAAATTTTTAAATTTTCTTAAAAACGGCCATTTTCTTAATTTTAAGAAATTTGTAAACAAACACAAATTTATCGATTTTTAAAATATTTAAAAAAATTTTTGACACGTTATTTTAGTAAAATTAAAAAATTTAAAGTTAAAGTAATCTGATTTGAAAGAAATCTTTCTTACTTATAGCGTAAAAAAATAATATACAACCAATTATTAACGATCGATCCTGTTAATCTGACCCACCTATTGATGGATTGTTGAATGACGAGGCGATGACAGCTACTACGGATTACCATCAATGACATAATTTTTAAAAGTCTGAGTTAAAAAAAAAAAATTATTCTATTTGAGTATGACCCACACTAATAGAAATACAATACATAAAATAAAATTATTTAGTGAAATAGTAAATGAAAAAAAGAAAAATTACTTTAAAATTTAAAGTTTACACTTAAAGTTGAATGGAAAATAAAAAATGTTATGAAAAGGCCGCGTAAAGTGACAAAAACCTTAAATCACGTGACCTTGTAATAATACTGGCAATTTCAGTATATCATACACGGAAATAAGGAATGTATTAAGTAAAAAATACAACATAAAAAATTATTTTTAAAAAAAGTAGCTCAACTAAATTTATTAAACTTAGCAATTTTGGATTCGTAAAGTTTTTTTCTACTTAATTACTACATAATATCGAGGAGCCCTCCTAATACAGAGCTTTACACGATGTTAAACTATTATAAATTATTATAATTAAAATTTTTTAAAAAACGAAAAAATTCTTGTAAAAATTAATTATTCATCAGAAAAAAATTATTTCTTCAGACAATAATGTCCTTAATATTACTTATTTACAAAAGCAATTAAAAACTTTTCTAATTAAGTAATATCATTGTTTTATTGGATTCATTATTTTTCAATTCAGACAAGATTTTCAGTTAAATAGCTCAAATTTGAAAAAAAAATGTAGGTTATTTATCATCTCCAAAGACTCCTCCTTTTAACAAAAAAAAAAAATTGAGGATCCGAAAAGGTTTCGGGCGAAATTTCATGAAATTAAATAAGTGAGGGGTAACATATTTAAAAAAAGATATTTTTTACCAAAAATTTCTAAAAACAAAATATTTCAAAAATAATTTCATTTATTTGTGAATAAGTCCTGAAAATTTAATTAAAATTGGACAATTACTTTAATTTTACAAGAATTTCCAAATCAATGTGTTTTCAACGGGAAAAAAGCGCAAAAAAAAAACTATGTTATTTTAACGTTCCCGCGATGACGTAAACAAAAGAAGATTTTAACCGAAATTTCGAACGTGTTAGAAAATATTAAAAAATTTCAAAAAATAATTAAAAAATACTTTTTTCTTTCATCTTAATAATAACATAAACATTTTGACGATAATACTTTATTTTCTTTAATTTTGTGGCATTTTTCATTTACGCTATGCTGTTTTTCCGCGAAAACAGTGGACATGCCTAGAGTAGTCCCCTATAAAATTCTTGCATGTTCCTTGGCTAATATTTTTCCATTCTTCACGACAAAATTCTTTTAATTCATGCAGGTTTTGCCGGTTCCTTCTTTGAAATTCTTAGTTTCAGCTCTGTCCATAAATTTTCAATCGGATAGAAATCTGGAGATTGACTTAACTATTTTATTCGGTTGGTGCAAAAATAATGACGTAATACTGTCGTTTTTTTTTTTTACATTAAAAAATACGTCAAAAAACGACATTATTACGTCATTATTTTGCACCAACCTAATAGAACGTCTATTCTATTTGAACTTAACCATGATTTTGTAAGCTTCGCAGTTTAGGATTGTTGTCTTGTTGAAAGACCCCCCCTGGTATCAAGCCTAGTGAATGTGCACTCTGACATGAATCTCTCTACA